>VXBW01002687.1:1373917-1398967 GCA_013400375.1 Thinocorus orbignyianus | reverse complement strand
AAAAAAAAAAAAGAAGATAAAATACTTTATTAGGTACAGTAAGGTTAATTATAAGTATCACAAAGGTAGTCATAACTTTCAAAGACTTTAGTGTAGTCCACAGAGTCTCATGCCTGACCGCCAGATGTATGGCAAAAAGAAAGTGGAAGAGATCATAAAAATAATTCTACCACAACTTCTAAAACCAAAGCATTAAAAGCTATTTTCCTTCTAAGAAATTAGGAGGAAAAATTCAAGCTGACTGCCGCAGAAGCAACAAAATATAGCACAGTATTATCTATACTCAATTTTATAGCTCATCCGGTCATGGCATCAATTTAATGTTGTTTTCCCAGAGTAATTCACAGCTATAATATCTCTTGAGAGGGGAAAAGCTTTGTATATGCCTACAATATGCTAGCTACTACTTCAGTTGAGAACACAAAGATCTGGTTGAAATTAGCATATTTTTCTTTGTGGCCACAGAGGCCTCTAAACACAGAAATATTTGAATATTTCCAAACTCTGTTGCCAAGTGTTGAAAAGTCTGCTTGATTGGTCTCAAAATACTAATGAACTGCATTAGCATTATTGGGAATGTGAAATATGTATTGCAATCCAGTGTTTTGACATTGGATAATTTTTTAGTTGATGTTAAATATTAAGTTTGAGAGACAAAACTATCTACAGATACAACAAAGCACACTACAGAGATGTTATCACTTGATACTGAGCAGCATTTAACAAATGGTTTCAGCTTCATGCCAGAACACTTTCCAAATCACAGGATATTTCACAGTGCCATCTTTGAGTGCACAGATCCTGCACTGCACAGGATCTTTATCTCTATACATCGATTGACATGACTTTAAATTATGCTTCAACTATTAAAAGTTACTCCAACAGATTAGGGAAGGTTTGAAAAGTGTAAACTTGGAAACAAAATATTTAAAACTGGTGTACTGGAGAGGAACTGAGTGTTCCTTGTATTTGTTTCACAGTGTGGAACAAAATATTTTTAAATACAGTCGTAAACAGTTTTCTCTTGTTTCTGATAAAATGCCTTCATTGAAGAGGATGTCACCAAAATGAATCAAAAAAATTTATACCAAGTACAACAAACACAGTATGACAAAGCAGAAAATGGGCAGATTTCTCTCAGTGTAGGTCCTATATGTCCTTTCAGATAAGTCCTGAAGAACCTCAGGAATTTTTTTTGCCACCAATTAACTGACTGCCTGATTTAATCTTCTCCCACACACACAGGTTTTTTTCAGGAAAGCAACTATTATTTGAGGACTAGTATTTGTCAAAAGTCTGCAGAAGGGTTTCTGCGAGAACTTTTTGCTTGTCTATAAGGAAATTTTCACCAGCATTTGCTCTTCCATGAGGTAACAACTTACAAATTTTGAACAAGAAAATACTTGACAGTTCTCTCTTCCAATACCAGTTCTCTCATTTTTCCCTTTTTTTTTTCTTTGTTGCTGAAGTGCAGTTGAAGAAATATTCCTTCTGCAAACATATTCTAGATGGATTATAGAGCCTGAAAAGCATCTGGCTGAGTTTCAAATTACAAATTCATGTTTGGGTGTGTAAAAAAATGCACTGAAAATGTTACAAATGATCAATGAGTTTTAACTCAGATTAAGTTGATGTTGATAATATTTTCATTTTATATTCTAAGGAAGTTAAAGTGTACAGTTACAAGAAAAGTACAATATACTGTTTAAGGTTTCATTAATGCAGATCTTAAAATAAACAACTGCTGATTATTTTTCTAGTGCTTATCTTTACATTTATTCAAAAGAGATGATCAGGATTTTGGTAGAAGGACATGGACAACAGCTTTAATGTTCACATATGCAACAAGATGACATGGTAGAAGTGACAGCTGCAGAACAGCGAACTAAAAGGAACACACTAAAATGCAATGATTGCAGTGTGACACTATGTACAGCCTATACTACGTGCATTGGTGTTAGAGAGGTTAGCATATAAACAGCTAACACATGCTGCTGCCAAGAAGTTTCAAAACTTCTGTCAAGTTTGAGCCCAGAACTCCAAGGCAAGAGCCGAGACCTGACTAAAGTGCCCTAAATTTCCATCTCTTTCCAGGGTAAGAAGTAGAAGCAGAAAAGGAGGATGGCAACGGAACACACAACCTTCCATTAAGCCCCATGGAAGCTGAGGCATGACTAGCATAACTCTAGCTCCCACGGTGACTGCCACACCAGTAGATTCAGCCACACCTATACCCAAGAGAAATAAAGTCATAAGAATTTTATCTTCAGTCTAATATGATTTCAGTCTAATCTAATTCAGTATTGTCATATGGCTTTTTTTTGTATACTTGGTGTCTGAATCCTCCTGTTTATCCTTTCACACTGCAGCCACCTTCTTAAGGCACTACAGGAAGCAATGCTTACCAGAATTATATATTCTCTCTTTCTGTCAATACTGTCACAGAAAGGACTGAAACTAGTGCCAGAAGTCCCCCTTTCGTAACAAAACACATGGAAACTAATTTAGTCTATATGATGCAGGTCATTGTATAGTAGACAGACTTCATGAAGTTGTATCTGAGCAAATGATCTACAGATTAAGAGAATCATCATGCTACCAATTCATGTATGAAATATATTTTTCTGTACAATTAAGTGATTTGATGTTCTAGATTTCTTTGATTAGCATCTTGTTATGATTCATTTTTGGTACTGTTTCAAAGACTAAATTATTCTTGGGCCCCACCATTTAAGTGTAGTTAAATCATTAACCATTGTGACAAAATGCCCATCAGATTTATGCTTCCAGTTGTTATGCATCTTGCCTTACTAACATACTGATGGTAAATCCAATGAACTACAATTGCTCTTCTCTGCTAACCACATTTGTTAATCCTCATTCATTCCTTGGCACTTTCAGGGCAGAGTTGATGTGTGTGGAAATACAGTTCTGGATATAAGAAAGCAGCCTACAGAGTACAATATTGTTATGCTTTCTATAGTCAAAGAAAGTTCTATTTTTATGCCTTTGTAGTTTCAGTTAAAAAATTGCCTGAAATGAAAGCCTGGAAATAAGCAAGAGAAGTTACAGCTACTACACGTACACTTCACTTGCTATGACCCTATGCAAGTCATAAGGTTCATGCAGTTTTAACATCACCTATTTGCATCTGCATGAACCTCAATTAAATAAAAAACTCTACAGGGAAAGCCTTAGAAAAGCAGGTGTTCAAAATATTGGTTAAGGAGAATCTCAAGAGATTCAGATTAGGACATCTTTAAGGTTGCCCTTCCTTCCTTCTACATACAACGTGCTCACTTTTCTTCCACTGTATTTCTCATAAGGATCCCTTGATTTCTCCTATATTGAACTGATATTTTGAGGCAGAGGACTGCTGCTCTAGTACCTCTTTGTAACCTCAGAGGCTTTGCCAGTTGATCTTACACCTTCATCCATTTAGCATTTTCAACTGTAAAGTTACTCCTAGAATGCAAGATGTTACCAAGAGAATGTAATATTTGCAATACTCATTGAAATAATGGTGAAAGCAGAAATCTCCTTGCAGAGGTGCAAAATTACACAGAGGTGCCCCACAGAGCCTAGAAGTCATCAACAAATAACAAAGTGTGAGATCTTCTTGGACAAGGAAAATGAAGACAAGACAGGAGAAAAGAAATAACTCCCAGAAGGATAGGAGATAAACTGGCCTAGTATTATTTGTTCTTAACTCCTAGGAACAGAAGGCTGCAAGTGAAGAGTCAGATAAGAAGTTCAGACACAACACCCCAAACAGGCAACAATTACTATTCAGCCAGAAGTTTGTTCTACTGCAGATGTCTATTAAATTCACTATGAAAATCTATTAAAACCGGAATGAGCAGACTTGTTCATTCCAAAATATCATCCAAACAATAATAATAATAAAAAAAAAACCACAAAACAAACCCCAGAGTTAATCTACACTTGGGAATAAACCTGCCTTGAAAGGCAGATTGATTCAATGACTTAAATAACTAGCTCTTGTGATTTTTATTACTCTGATCTCCAAAATGTCTGGTTTATGTTCGAAGGGGTGGAGTACAAGACAAACCTATGATGCATTGCATCATATACATCTGAGGGTAAACATTGTCTGAAGTGGATGACCTGAATTTGTAAGACCTAAATCACAGTCAGTTTAGGAAGTCTGTTTCTTTCTCCTAAGCGGTCTGTTTATTTAGAATATTTTTTCGTCCAAAGACATGACATGGTTTCTAAGGAAGTTTACAACTGAAGACAACTGAAAAAACACAGTAAATCTGTTTGCTATTTGTCGGTGTTTCTGGACAGCCAGAGGAGGCAGTTGTGTTGTCAGGGGAAACATACACAAGTGCACAGAAGGAGAGCTGTCACATTGTTCAAAACCCCGATCAGCTTGGTCATCTCTAGTCTGCCTACATGGCTGCTAAGCAAATCAAAGTTACAGAGATTCTGAGACACACCCCAAAGCTACAGAACCTAACAGGCACTCCTCATCTACACCTCTTGCTTTTTACAGCAGTAAGACAGCAGTCACTATTAGATAATTAGCCACATTAGATACATAACCATATGGAATTCAAAAGGGGCAGGACTAACCTTATTGTGACATCCTCCCTCGCTAAAGACTATCTGCTCAGATTTCCTTTGCACATTCCAAAATCCTAAAATTTTGGGCTCCTCGGTGTCAGTAAGTATCCAGGGTGTCCCTTCTCATAATCAACTGTCAAAAAATTATTTGACCTGTCTTAAGAGAGATGGCTTTTCCTTGTATTGATTTGATGTTCTGCCCAGAATACACTCTGCAATACAACTTCAACCAACTGAACAAGCTTCATGCCTACAGGATACAGAACTTTCCACAGCTATTTTGGGGGAGTCATAGAGGTGCATACACACCCAGCTCAATGAATGACTGTCTTGAAGATTGGATAGATTCTTGGTTCATTCAACAGCACCCTTTCCATTCCTGTCTTCATCTCCAAGACTTCCTAGCCTGCAGTGAGTGTATCTACATGCTAGAAGGATGCAAACAACATTCAGTAAAGGTAGCACTAAATTATTTTTATGTGGTTGAGTTTGCTCAAATCACTTTCTAGCAATTCATCTGATGGATTTTTAGTCTACCACATCTACCTTTCTAGCCTCTCTTTATATCCCACTAGATACAAAGTAATAGTTATGTAGTTAAGCATGTTATTGATGTGACAGTATTAATGCAGTAAATTAGCCATCAGCTCTTCTTGGTCAGACATTATGCTTGTGGGCATTGTACAGTCCTGAGTTGATTGTCTCAACTTCACAGAGCCAAACAATACTGAAGATATGTGAGATATACCCAAAGACAGTGATTCTGAATCCTTTCTTTCTTGCATCTTCTGTTTCCAGATCTTCCATCTGCTGTGCAGAGACCTTTAACAGTGAGCAGAAGTTTATTAAAGTGTTCATGGCTAGCAACACAGAGATATTCAGACCCTGGAGGCATTTAAGAAACGTGTAGGTGTGGCACTTCGGGGCATGCTCTAACGGCAGAGAATGTAGGGTATGGGTTTTGGTTTTGTGTATGGTTGGACTTGGTGATCTCAGGCGTCCTTTCCAATTGGAACAATCCTGTGATTCTCTAACTCAAATGCCGTTAAATGTTTTCATCAGGTCCAGACCAGAATCAAATCCTGAAATTATACTCCACCTGAGAATTTGAAATGTTGTGCATACATTCTCCAACTCATAGAAAGGCAAAAAAAGCATAGTGGAAGTACTTGTTTACAGTGTAGTCACAGCGGGAAAAATACTCTTCAGTGTACAATTACTGATGATGAAAGGCCTTGATTACACCAGTGAATACATTGCTACTGCACCTTTTTCTACCCAAGACATCTTCCTCATTATCTCTCTCAAACAGGAATGATTTAGATCTAAATGCAGATTAAGATTGAATTAAACTAAATTAAGAGATCTAGGAAATGTTAAGCATGTTATAATAGGATCATGCATTAATTCTACAACTGGTTTGCTAGTGGCTGAGCCCTCTGATCATTTTAATAAAAGCAAATGGATTGAGCAGCACCTTCTGACGAGGGACACAGCAGCATTAGCTCTCTCCTGGGCCAGCACAGTGCAGCAGCTAAAGCTGCTCAGCCTGAGGATCCAGATCCTCCAAGGCCATCTTTATTACATCTGCCAGGTCAATAATTAAATGTCTGAGGATTAGGCTTTGGGGGGTTTTTGAGACAGTATTTTGTTGTGTGGTGGGTTTTTTTTCCTAAATCTTCATAAATCCTCAAAAATCTACAAATAGGGTTAAGTGGGAAATTAAGCAGCTACTAAAGATAAAACTCATCTTACTTGTATAATCCTGGTTTAGGTTAGGAAAAAAAGAAGCTGTTGGAAAACTTCTTTTCCCTGAGCATCTGTCACAACAGACTTACAGATGCCTTGCTAACCAAACTAATTGCAGGCAAAGTTCTACTTATTAGATTTTTGCCCTGTGGAATTTTCTTTTTTTTGCGTGTTTTTAAGTTAGCTCTGGAGTTTATTGATTACCTTTTAAAAAACTATATATTTACATGAGTAATGGACCTAATTCATTTAAATTAGGTCATAAGGTCTGAGCAATAGCAGCCAGGCAAAAAATAATTTCCCACACAGAGCCACACACACGACAATGCAAACACTCCACATCTATCTTTTGGGCTACATTTCATCACATTCTGGGTAACTACTGTAACATCTTATAAACAAACAATCAGAAATGCAGGTTTACTAAAATTCCTTTATCCCCAGCATATGATTACATACTTGAGTCACATGTTGACCAATACCTTCAGACAGTTCTATTTCATGCTATTTTAAAGCCTGATCTTTTATGCAAACTGCTGGTACTTATATGGTAGACCAATACAATTAGTGCACTTTAACTGGAATTTCACCAGAATTTCACAGAGGATAATCAGGCTGTTTGCCGTTAACAAGGTACTATACAGAGAAATAATGAAACCTGAGCGATAACTTCCTCTATTTTTAAATTGCTTTTCCAAAGCACAGCTTTGGTTTCTTAATATAGTTATTTTTTCCCTACATACCAGATAATATGTGCCTGAACTTAAGGAAACCCCAAAACCAAAAACAAGCCACCACACAACACACACACCCCAAAACAAAGAAGATAGAAGCTCTGTAGCAAACTTAAAGGTATAAACTCTGCACCACTGAGTGCTGGCTGTACCAAGCAGTATTAACACTATAACAAGAATTACTGCCAACCAGGTTAATTCTATTTAACATGTAATGTGGATAGGCAGCATGGCCCTACAAAATGTCTCTGAGCACAGAAAATTAAAACTTACTCTTTTCTAAGGTGATAATGAATAATGTTTTTCCCTACTTAAAAAAAAAAAAAAAGTTATCTTCAATAGAAATAAAAACTGTTAGTTAAGTAACTGAATGAAACAAATAAGATGGTGTTTGTATAACCTAATTAACTAATTTCCTTAGATCTTCAGATGAAAAGCAAGAAATATTTTTTAAAGCGACTGAAATGGGAGACATTACAGGTTACACATTTGACAGGTTGTATTGCATATCGAATTGCAAAAGGAACTCAGAGAACAGATTTTCTAATTTAATGAAACATTAAATATTTTGGTGAATTGTCAATTTCCTCAAAAACGAATAAATGTGCAGCCTTCCTCTGGAAGAAGCAGCATAGACAATGTGCCCCCAGAACTTGATTCCAGTATGAAGTTAATGCTTCCACATTTCCATCTCAGGAGAGATTCTCACATTCAGAATCTTGAGATAAGGGGTTTTTTCCTGAAGTAAGCCAATGTATTGAAAATCTAGAAAATATTTTAAAAATTTAAACATTAACCACAACAGTAACCTCTAGCCTTCAGAACTAATTCTCCATTTTCAGGAAAATCATGTTTTAAAATACAAGATTCTTCCAGCTTTGAGTCCCTGTGTGTCATGATGCATACATGAGACACAGCATGTGCCTCTGTGGTATTCATATTATTTTAGACTTTCTAAGAAACTGTTTTTCAGATTTTAAGAATATGAGAGCAAAAGCAGCAAATCCAACTCCCCTGTTTACCCAGCAGCACACCCAGGATGATCAATATCGATGCTCTATTCAGACATGTTGCACCTAGATCTGGAAGAGTCCTTTTTCATTTCATATGAAAAGTCGATCCTTTTCTCCATCTGAAGCCACAAATACTACTTGGCAAGATTAAAAAAAAAAATTAAAAGAAGGCAATAAGTATTTATAAATTAATGAAAACAATCAAGAGAAGCAATGGAGGACCCCCTGGATGGGCTTCACATGAAGACTGAATTCCATTTAACCAAACAGAAGTCCTTAGACACAAAATATAAATACCAGCTGAAGGATATATGTCTCTGAAGAACAGGACTCCCAAAACATTGACCTTTGCCTGGAACTATATTCATTTAATTTCATATGTCAAAGTATCCAGTGTTCAGGTGAAAATAACACTCATCTGGGTGGTTTTCAAAGTTTTCAAACTCCAAGATTCAGCACTCCTGCTCCATCCCAAACTTGAGCCAAGTCACCTCTCAGTTTCTCATGATTTGTTTCATTTTTCCAGATCAAAAGAGGCAAAAAAAATTTGAGGGTTTTTTTAGCTTTTAAGTCTGAGTTCTGCAAAACTTATCTAAAGTGTTAACAGATATCAGAAGCAGGTGTCAATAAAAATGGAAGGAAAGGACAATGGTTTGATCTCTAATTAATACAGTATTGACTACATTCTTTCAAACTGTTAGAGATTACAATTTGCAATGCTGAGTAAATACAGGGTTTGCTTTCTTTGTAATCCAGTATCCTGTCTTCTGAAATAGTTGTTTAATGAAAAAAAAAAAAAAAAAAAAGAGAGAGAGAAAAAAAGGTGGGCTCCCTTGCTCCCTTGGACTCCGAGAAGACTGCCATGAAATACCAGGCTTAAGAACCAATAAAGGAACACAGCCTAGTCCATAAAAATCTAGTTAAAATGTTTAATTGTTTTATAACTTTCAAAAATCCTCTGAATTTAATTTGCAGCTCAAAACAGAAGCGTTCCTGTAGCACATAAAGGAAAAGCATCAGTGACAGGACTTGATGCAACAAGAGGACAAGTGGCCTTTGCTTATTTTATGCAGTTAAGTATCTTCAGTTATAATGTGGAGCAGAAAACAATTTTGGGTTTTTGTTTTCTTTTTCTTAATAAATAATCAACTTGTAAATGTAAGCCATAATTTTGTGATGCCAATAAGTTCTTGACAACTCTCATTCTTTTTCATTCTTTTTTAGGTAATTATAATAACAACAAACAAAATGACCCAGTAACATTTCCAGCTGAAAGTCTGGAAAGAAGAAGGAATCTTCTCAAATTGCTTTAGAGAGGGGTTATAGTAAAAACAAACACATGATCCTCATAAAAGCATGCCATATATTTTTCCACTGTACTCAAAGAAAGAACCAACCAGCACAGACCCACATAAAACAATTTAATTTGAGACAACCTCAGACAAGTTTTGCACATCTACAGTGTCAGGAATAAATCTCTCTGGTCTTAGATTATAGAACTGATACATCAGATTAAACCTAGCCCCATTTATTTGATGTCAAACCTTGCTAATTAGGATCACATTAGGCCACCAGTTGGCCAACATGTCAGCTACAACTCTCTCTCTGTTTATTAACGCCACATTTTAATACTAAATCAAATGAACTTTCAATGAGAGCCAAACATCTGTGTGTACACATTCCTTCTGAGGAGCACTCTCTCTCTGTGCTGGCAGCAATTCTTCACTCTAACCTTTTAGGCAGATACTTCTCAGAGGATTTTGAGGGCTGCTGGCCTCATCAGCATCAGTTCAAACCCAGAAAAGCACCTACGTTCATGAGTGGTATCAATAACCTTATCCGATAGGACTTCATACGCCCACCTTCACATTTTAAAGGGGGCCTGAAAAGGAGGGACTACTGTCCGGGTGGCTGCAAACCTTAAATCAAGGCCTGATTCTCAGACAGTAGCAAGTCCCAGGTAATTTCTCTAAGTTGTTAATTTCTTAACACTATAAACAGAAAATAGTTTGGGACTTTCTAGGTGCGAACTCGCTCCATTTCTATGAAAGTGTATCTTAAATTAAAAGCCTGGAAAACATTTCATAATGGAACAGGCAAAAACAAAACAGTGCATAAAACTGGAGTATCCTATTCCATTGTGCCACCAACTAAATTCTCCTCTGATGCTATTTACACAGATCAGATGAGTATGGTATGAGCAACATGCAAAAATATGAAACATTTAATCATACTGAAAAGCCTGAAAAAGAGAAGGGAAAAGAGAAAAAGAGAGCTTAACAGGTCTAACCCCTGAACAGCCCACCTGAGATACATACATCAGGCAAAGGAACTTCTTGGAGATTCTCTATGAGCCCAAGAAGTAGAGCAATTTATCTCTTCAGATATCCCATCAAAACTACAAACTGTGAAGAAGCATCATCAAAACTTCAGTAAAATTCAAAAGCGAAATTCAAGAGCTACTAAGGTATTTAAACACATTATTCCTATTGAATTAGGAGTCAAAGGAGGAGTCAGGTGCACCTGGTACCCCTGGGAACCTGAATCACTGCTTATGTCCAAGCTTGTAAAATGTATATACAACATATACACCAGAATGAAATATTGTCAGTTTTGGGGTACATTTCATCCTCCACTTGACAGAAGACAGCAGTCAAAGCTGTTTTTTTTTTCATGGAGGAATACAAGAAATGCATGTTTCTGTTTCATTGTGGCCCAATGTGCTGCACTAAACTGCTGCTTTCTTTTCATAATTGGATAATCTTTACTCCATATTGCAATAAGATGGTTTTAATGAAAATATTTTTGTTGTATGTCAGGTCAGCAATTGGACTAATCTGTAATATCGCCATAGCCTCAAAAAAATAGGGCAAATGGAAACAGAACTTATCACAAGACACCTGATGCTTTTGCTATCCAAATGTGCAAAATCTACACAAGTGAATCTCAATTTATTGGATTCAGTCCAGAAATCCTCAGGCAGGCTAACTTCCCATCTATTTTGGCCATCAAGAACTACAGCTTCACACAAGACTGCTCTTCCTGATTAGTCAGACAGATTTAAGAGTTTAATTACCTTAGATTAATCAAATACTGGAGTCTGTCTGAAGGCTAATAAATCCTAATTAACAAAGATTATCTCCAAATATCTATTAAAGATATAATCTAAGTTATCTTTTGGACACAGAAGCTAATTTGTCAGTAAAAGCAGTTTTAAATAATGAGATCAGAAGTGATTAGTAGACAACTTTTTTTTTCTTTTTAAGAAAATCTACTTAAAAAGTTAACTCTTTCACCTTCAATATGAAGCAGACTAAGGATAAAATACCATTCACCAGTCACAGAGTCTAACACTATCTAAACAACACTTGAAGATTCCAAACAAGTTACTCAATTCAGAAATGTTTCCAAACTCTCAAGCCTGCCACCAGCTTCAGTGAGACTAGATTAACCAATGTTTACATATCTTTTTTAAAACCTAGTCAAAATATTTAAGAACTCAGAGCAGGCGAAACCCCTCAAGGTATACGTCTTTTTAATATATTTATTCCAGTCATAGACAGTGTTAAATTTTTAGCTTAGCACAAAAGAGCTCTGTTCTTGTTCCCTTACGTTTTCAGTGCTACCAATTGAATTGCTTTCAATGAAAGATGGAAGAGCTTTCTTCCATCTAGAAAAAGATGAGCCTTCTTTCTTGAAAACAGAAGCATCTGTTTTCTCAAGACATCTGCTAAAGAAGCGAAGAGAGCAGGATGTAAACTGCTTAGTCAAATAGCTTAAAGATAATGAAGAAATGATTAATTACAAGAAAAAAACCTATAAGATTAAGATCTGCATGTAATTAGCTGTACTCAAAATGGAAAACACTATACTCAGAAAAATATAATTAATGAGTTCTTGAGAGCTCCTGATGATTCTCACTAACACAATGATAAAGGGTGCTGCAATCTGTTCTGAATGTTTACTGGGTGGGACCTGTGGAGCTGGGTTCCCTGCTTACAGCCAGGCATATGCTGGAACAGTATGTTTTCATGCTGTGCCCAAGTCCCATTAGACTTGGCAGAGCCACAACCTATGGATTACAAGGCCTGCGCTCAGCCAAAGACAGCTTTACCAGCACAGCTTGACTTGGTTCAAGTGCAACAGCATGAAAGTATATTATGTTTTGGGGCACTTGTGAAGATTTCATTGATGAAGAATACATTGGATCCGATCCTTTACAAGCTAGTAATTTATTACAGGGCTATGGAAGTCAAAAAAACATGCAGTTCACATTTATTTAACAAGCAAGGGGAGAGGATTAAGTCCAGTTACAGTTCGTCTAGTGCTGGGTGTTTGTAAACACTCATGGACCAAAATTGAAAAATAATTAAGATGAGTTAAAAATACAATCCTGTTTTTGACAGATTTAATGTTAATGGAACTATTTCTCCTAGTTTGCTTTGCATTGCTAAATATGATGGATCCAAAAGTTTCTTTTAACCCACCAAGTTTAAAAATTATTACTAATTCCCACCTAAAATATCATTTAACATTACAAATAAAAGCTCTTTGCTGTCTTACTAACTTTTATATTAGAGCAGGAGGCAAAAATGACCTGCCACAATCCTACTAGGATTGAGAAACTACAGGATGGCCCAGTCTTTTTGGTGATGGAGCTAAATTCTGGTCCCAAGACATCTCCATAAGTCAATGGCGGGAATGAGCCATTTCACAGTCCTATCACACAGGAGCATTCAAGATGAGGTAGGACTGGACTGCCAACTTCCACCATTTGTAAACCATCTAACCAGACGCTCCAGAACACACCTCTGCCCTGAGGCCAGATGCTACCTCCTAAAGGCAGATCTCTTCCCTCTCCAGCAGCACTAACTTTTTGTGTACATACCACAGGATGTCAGGGAAATAAAGCGACAGCAGAGACTACCATTTTCCCACTTCACATGAGAAACCTTGCCAGATCAATGCTATACGCAGCAGCTGGCAATCTGGGTGAGCAAAACTCAGTCACTCCTTCTCACTCCTCTTATTTTATTTTATTTTTTCCCACTGGAACATATTCTGCTACCCTGAAGCAAGACTGGGAAGGCTCTTTCTCTAGTCATCTACTTTGGCAGGTCAAAAATAATCAGCTTGCAGGCACCGCTAAGGTTTAAAGTCTGCCAATTGGACCATTCAGACACAGGCTATTCTCCTACTGTATATTTAAAGGACATTGCCAGATGAGGTCATAAAATTCCTCAGTTTCCCTTCTATTTTTTTGTTTTATTATTAAAGATAGTAAGAAATTTTAGAAAAAAAAAACTTTTCTTTTTTTTGCCAATGGAAAAATGCTGATTTGTAGAAACAAATTTCTACAGGAACTGACGCTGTCAAAAATCTTTCAATGAAAACCAGACACATAAGACTAGTCAGCCCACCCACAGGCAAGCTCCCAAGGGGGCAGTCCTTTTGGCAGACATCCTCAGCTCAGATTTGCAAAGAAAAATTAGTTGGAAACATGAAAATTTCCACAGCGTGGATGTTCCAGTTCCCACACAGCTTCCATGTTAATTGGTTGGCTTTCAAAAAAACTGAGTACCTAAGATGTAGGCTCACCCTCTCGGGAAACGAATCAAAACCAACAGTCAATAGCAGTCTTCACCACTTATCAGGACACATTCTGCCATTAGCTAAATTGAATGCAGGAGGACTCTACTATCAAAAAGACTCTACAATCAAAAAGAATGAAGCACTGATTCTTCAAGAGAAGGAAAAAAGCTTGTATTCACTCAACAAGAAGTGAAGAAGCTGCACATAGTTTAGATGCTTCTCCTTCCTTTAAGCTCAAGCCTGAAGGAAAAAAAGACTCAACCATGTGAGATTTGAAGTTTACAAAACCGGCTTACCTACCTTAACACACAAAATGAAAATTGATGGATTTGTCAGTTAATATTGGCATAAAACTTCTAGGCATGAATTTTTTATACAGCCAGTTTGCATTGTTAAAACAATCTTCCTTCAAATAAGCTAAAGATTATTAGCATCTACAAACAAACAACAGTAGGCTACAACCCTCCCATCTTTTCAGTTTAAAGGCTAAGATTTCAATATGATCAGAGCTTCATGACAGAATTCAGAATTTTTTCCTATGCTCATAAACACAGGACAGGGATGCTTCCAAACTGACAATAATTAGGCAAGTCCACTACTGCTCACTCATCGAAACAGTTTTGGAAAAATCAAGTTATTTTATATATTTTCCCACCTCAAAATCTGTTCCATGAGAAGTTAAACTGAGAACACTGCTTGCTATGTTCCACTTTCTGCACTGGCAGTTAACATACATATCACATCCATATGTACATACACGCATTCTGACGTACATATATGCTTATCTTTCCAGTCAGCTGCAAAAGTGTTCATCTTGGCTGGGCAAGCCCCCTCCAGAGATCTGAGCAGTGCTCTCTTGCCTAAACAGATGAGATCCAAAACTAAGGCCATGCTGGTTTCAGGCAGAAAGTCATTAGGTATAATGACTAGCCATGTTGAGTATATTAATTTCAACCACTCCAGGATTTCCAGCTGAAAGCCTTCAACAAGGATCCAGCCAAGAGGAAGGAGAGAAGGTTGTTCCTCCATAGGAAGCTGGCTAGACTAACAAGGGAAGCAGGGCGGGATGCCTCAAGTAAGGCAATTCCTTGAGGAGCACACAAAAATGGAACTTGTTCATTTGTGATTCAAAGGCTTTTTGTTCTAATTGGACTGTTTTGTTTTCCTTCCACTTATTCAAACTCTCCCCCATAGCCATGATGACAAATCTTTATTTGCCTGATCTGGAAAGTCAAGATCTGACTGCAGACGGATTTTAAAATTTCTGTCCCGCCCACAATATTTGCAGACATTGCAAAGTGAGCCCTCTGAAAAATATCACTACCTTCAAGACCCAGGTAGAACCACAGACGTACTTAGATCCACATGGGGTAGAAAATCAATAGTTTTCTTAAATAATAACAATAGCACACAAATGAGTACAATTCTTTCATTTCTGCACAATTTCATGTGAACGGAATGAAATATTCTCATAATACAGACCTCACAGTACTCTGTATCTGATGTAACTTGAAAATTAGTTTGGTCTTGACAAGTTCTAAGTATACATAACTATTCAGGAGAAGTCATCAGATTAAGACACTTCAGCATGGAGGAAAACAAGAAACTAAAACTCATACATTTTCTTCTGAGATGTTTAGTTATAATAACAGTTTGATTTTTCTGTAATGATCTGGGGATCCAATAAAAGATCCATTCCACAATATGTTAGCTCATTCATGACTGTCCTGCATATCTCCAATGTCCCTATATTTTCCGGTAGAAAACAAGAGTGGAACATGAAGTGAGTATCAATCTTTTGCGCTATGTATTGAGCAAAGGACAAAAGTGCTTTTGCCATTGTAATAACAGTGATTTTGTGGGGGATGGTTGATTGGATGTTTTTTCAAATAAAGAAAAAGTTCTTTCCTCTTTCTTAGTCAACTCTTGAAAGTCAAGTCTGGTATGTTTAGATCCTTTTACACTTCCACACCCATTAGTAAATATTTTCAGTTGTGCAACTTCTGTGATGTGCTGACAGGGGTAAGGTTCCAGAACAGGAACTTAATGAACTCATTACAATGCTGGAATAAAACTTTCTGATTATATGTGAATACAAGGACAAAGAGCAAGGATGGCCAAGAAAAAGGGTTGACTAGCATCTGATTGATGCAAGTATCTTGGCTATAGCCGGAGTAATAAAAAGCCGTACTGAAAGTTGTACATTACAGAACTTCTTGTTCGCCCATGCCTGTGCTCACCCTTGCCAGAATCATTTTACTCCTCTAGCCTCCAAAACCACTCCAAGCCATTCTACATATTCATAGCACCTCTGGATAATACCCCTAAATTGCTGCCTCTTAATTTGTCTACATATACAAAACCAGAACTATTTGTTTCAAATGCTGCTATATGCTAGAGAAAGTAAGTTACACAAAGAAAAAACACATTATGTCAGCGCCGCCACTTTCCGAAGCCATAGGACACTATGCTGCTGTCTTCAAAGTAGGGAAATATTTTTTCCGCCATCAAGTAAGTGTTATTTGATGAAAAAAAAGCTTTACTAGCTAACAGATAATGAAGCGTTTTCAGCAATGCCTCTCATCTACAGCCAAATGGGAGACAAGCAAAAGCAAATTGCTTCTTCAGTTAAAAAAAAAAAAAAAGTCACTTATTTTGTGTTCCACTTCTATCATTATCCCTGGTATTTTTCATTCACATGATTATGTGAGCAGATACAATACTGTAACTTTCTAGCTTACCTGCTTTTATTCAAAAATCACTCCAGAAAATAAGTACTACTTTTATTTAAAATTATTCCAAGAATCACCTTCTGTTTTGGGCTCTCCAATAAAAGAACATCAGTCCCTCTGTATCACAACCTTTCTCATATAATCCTATCAATGGCTTTGGTGAAATAGCTTGATAGTTCTAATACTGCTGCTTTCGATTGAAGTTAACAAAAGTTTGGTACTAAATGCAAGACAAAGATTCAGATCTGTGAGACAATACCCACTTTTTCCACCACTTCAAAGCTGAAGCATTTTGACCAGGTGGAGTGGGAGAGTTTACTTTTCCGAGGTCTATGCCATACAACTTCAGTCAAGAAATAAAGGACATTGATCTTCAGTAATGGGTCATCAACTTCAGTATCAGAGCAATTATGACTTACAGTCTAGTAAGTCTGACTTCCATACTACATATACAGAAAGTGTAATAAAGAATGAAAAATATTTAAAAACATGTTATATATGTGAAACATGTAAGATAAACAACAGGTATAAGTGATCAGATTTCATAACAAGTAGAGGAATTCTTTATGGTAGCAACTAGGGCTTTCACTGCTGAATATGGTACCAATGAAGGGCAGAACAGTGAGGTTTGCACATTTCAAATAAGCATATTAATAAAATAAACAAAATAGATATATTCCAGAACTAAAGCTAACTGAGAATAGTAATAGGAAAAAGCTGAAAATTCTGAGTCATTTGGTGAAGTGCAAATTAATGAACACAAAGAAAAAAATAGCATGAACTGTATATGCATAACAATGGGGTCTAAGTTTGTCATTCCTAATCAAGTAATCACTTTGGTTGTTTAATCTAGCAAAAGCATAGAAAACTGTGGCCATATGAATCAGAGGTAGGAAATGGTTTCCCCATCAGAGAAGAAGCTACAAAAAGATGAGGACTCATCAGTATGGAATACAGACAGTTCTTGCTGGATCATGGCACACGTTTGTAAAAATGGTGTTGAGAAAGTCATAGGATGCAATTATTCACTCCTCATAAAATGAGAACTAGGAGGCACTTCATGCCATTGTCACATACCTGGTTTAAAAAAAACAAAAGGAAGTACTTGTCAGACAACACAAACTGCACAACTCACTGCCCCAAGATGGTGGAAAAGTCAAATACAAAAATGGATTCAAAAGGAGAGACACGAAATTCACAGAGAATTAGTCTGTTGGCAGTTACGAAATATTAAGAACCAAATGTGATCTTTAACTCATAAGTCTTTAAACAGAAAATTGTAGGAAGCTGGGTGGGTGGGGACAGATTTTTTCTTTCCTTAAGTGCACAGAAATGCCAGCCAGGACCAAGACAGTAGATGGATGAACTCTTAGTCTATCCCAGCATCTCCAGGCCCCTGCTGAGAACCACCATCATCAATCAAGCCAAGAGAACTGTGGTCTTTTACCAACACTGTCATAGATAATGGGCACCATCTTGGACATATTACTCTGTGCCACTTTATACATAGCAGCTGAAATTCTCTAGAAATTTGCAACTTGCTTTGAAGTTTGCTGATGAGAAGGGCTGTAGGGACAAAACAGAACAGGGTAGAAATACAGCCTTAATTTGCACAATATTTCTCTGTATAGCTGATAGCTTGAGTCAATCTGAATTTTCCAGAATCCAGATTTTGACTCCAGGCTATTAATAGTTATGTGGGGGCATTACAGTACATGGAAATAGATGAAACATACAGGGAAGCAGAGGAACAATTGCTAGGCATATGAAAGTAGGACTGGCTCTTAGGACTCTCTCTTACTAGATTTAGTTCAAGGCAACGCTACTAGCCGAACATTAAAGCTACTAGATACAAGAGAAAAATCAATTTATAATAGACGGTAGACACCCAAGAAGAGGCTACAGTCACTGCACTTTGACCGGAAATGTCCAAAATACATTGTGTCTTCAACTCTGCTACACTACTATGGGACTGCTTTAAATGAATGAACTTGGCCTACTATCTCCCTTTAGTCTTGGGTAAAGTAACATATACAGAAAATAAACAAAAAAAAAAATATACATCAGTCAATCTCTCTCAGGAATTTGATTCCCTGTATTTTTCCAATATTAAACATGACTAAAATGAAAGTCTGAGAGTTATTCTCAAGTATTTCACCAAGTGTTTAAAAAAAAAAAAAAGGAAAAAGACACAGGAAAAAAAAAAGCAACATTAACCAATTGTATGAAGATGATTCGGAAAGGCTTCTTATCATAATATGCTACAAATGCAATTGTCTAGGAACCAGTGTCACATCACATCAACAGTTACTACTCTTTTGACATAATCAAAGCATCTACCATGTTCGATTTCAACTGTTTTTCAGTCAAACAGGACAATATGACTTAGGCTTACAGTTCAGAAGCATGAGCCACAAAGAAGCAAGAGAACATGCATGGAAGCAAGGAAACCAGCCCTGTCTCAGCAAACACAGGATAGGTGATTACTTCTGCTGCAATCCAGACAGGCTCTCTCAGACAGGACAGTGCTTTCCATCTGCCACCAAGAGGCATTTCATCCTAATTTCACTAATATTGCCACTTAAAATGGAATTCTGAAAATGATCTACAATATTGGACTCACTATATAGCCTTTACTTAGCTTCTGCTGCAACAAATTATTTACTCTTATACAGTAATACAGGACATTCCTTTCCATTACTGTTTACATTTTTTTTTTAAATACTGGTGCCCTACCCCATTGCTAATTGTTTACTTTCCCCCTCCTCCCTCATGGAACTTTGTTTGGCCAAGAGCATCTTCTTTTTCATGGAAGTCCTAGTGGGAGGTAGAAATTGCAGAGCCACAGCATCTAATGATAAACAGGCGCTATTTACGGATTAGTCTGAGTGTCCCACTGACAGAAGAAAGCAGAACCCATTTTAAACCTTTGTAAAATCTGGAAATATCTTTTCATCTTCTCCGCATTGCCTCTACCAGCCTTTGAGGAGAGGGGATGTGATGGTTTGTTTGGTTTGAGTGGGATTTTTTAAGTTTCTTTCAGTACACAAGAAATTTGAAATACCCTACCACATTTCTGTATTCCCTCACATTCACGAAACACTTTTTGCTGTAAACATCTAAGGAATTTAAGCTAAGGCTCTTTGTACCTATTATGACATCAAATAACTGATACCTGTTCAAAAGCACAGTGGATATGAGAAAACCTCCTGCATTCTCAGTTTTTGCAAATTAATTTGTGTTTTCTGAGACTCTTTACCATATGGCTATATTAGATAAAACTAACTTTTAAACATTCCAGCATTACTTAAACTTAAGAGGTAATATTAAAGAAAATAAAATGCTATTTAGTTGTATAATTAAGCTCAAATCTTTAATTAAGAAAAAGGATATTGCAGGATGATGTGTATGTTCAGAAGTTTGGTACTAGTGTGAACAGAGACTAATAAGTCAAGAAAAAAATTCTAGGCAAGTGAACTACGCTTCAGTAAAGGCAGAACATAAAAGGTAGAGAAAAGTATAAACATGATCAACTCATGAAATATGCAGATCATGTGAGTAAGAAAATTCCTCTACCGTCAGCTCCATCAAGACACACAATTGAAACAAAGCAGATACAACAAATCACCTGCTGACTTTCTACCTATTCCGTAAATCAGAGAGATTCTGCTGGAACTCAGAGATGTTCATAGCCTACAGTGAAATCCATACCCTAATTTAAAAACAAACAAACAAACAAACAAAAAAACAGCAGCAAAATTTCAAAAATGTAATTAAATTATTATTCCTTTCTTAGGTCACTCAGTCACCTCCTCAGAAGTTTAGAGTAGCCAACAACCATACCACTATGGCTGCTGCTCACAGGGATGCCAAGGTTTCAATATCCTCTTGCTCTCTACATCAGAGCTACAACATGTTGTTTTAGAGAGCACTAAATTACAACATCTTGGTAATATCTTTGAGCATCTGTTTTGGCAGCAGTGGTCAAAGGACATGATCTATAGGTATTGTCACGGAGTATACTGCAGTGACTTCTCTGGGCTTGGGACAGACTCACTGTCACCCAGCCGCCTGTGTTGAAACAAGTAATTTCCCCAATAAGCAATGGCAGTATCATTTATACAAGGTAATACAATGCCAAGTTTCATTTTGAAACTACACTTTTCTTCACTGTAACTCAGATCCTACTGTCAATGCTCCCTGTTTAATTATCTGTCTGGTGCAGTACCCATTGCAGAATCAAGGTGAACAGGTGTCTTTGTGCTTTGGGCTGAAAAATTCGCTCCTTTTCAAACTAGTAAGCATGTGTTGCTTTTTGTAGTTACATCGGCCAAATAAATACACTGATATGAAGGTGTGTATTTTGCCCATGGAGATAGGTAACAATACAAGTCTAAGATGTTTCTCATTTATCATGGGATAACTTACTTGAAGATAGGGTAAACAGGAAAGTGACACAGAAAGGCAACATTTTTTTTAATCTACTAGACTTGTACCAACAGTAACAAGAAATCATCCCCACAAATATAAATGAAAAAAGGATAGGATCTAACTCTTCTTTACACCTGTGCAACACTGAGTGAATAGAAAAGGTCAGTAAATCAGAACAGCAGCATTTTGAACTATTTTGAATGACACATAGTGAAAGCTAAGGAGGAGCAAGGCCCGTAGAGGAAACGTGGCTTGCCCAAGGTCACACATCAAGTCAATAGCAGAAGCGAGATGAGCTCCCTACTCCTGACCCTTCACAAACTGACAGACCATGTTCCCCTGTGGCCTCTCTCCTCCAGGACCTTCCATGTGAAGCTTTTTTCCCTGCACAAATGAAAAAGCAAAAAATGAAGTTTGCTCTAAGAAACAGACAGAGGTATTTTTGTGATCATTAGCCCAGTACCTGGAGCTCTGTTTACACTGTAACTTTTCCCTCTTCAATAAAAGGAAATAAAAACAGTATTTTTGTCTTTAGCAAATACCTAATAACTTCCTGGGACATATGCTAGACAGCACATGAACTGAGAAAAGCTTTTGATCATTATCTTGAGAGCTACAAAGCACAAAGTAGCGTAAAGTTTACATTTATGAGATTTGTTTCCTGACACAACAGCTACAAGAATTCAGCATCTATTCACTGGGAAAAATCATGATAGATGGAACGTGCATAAACATATGATTTCTATAACTTTTATTACATGCATATACAGTGTTTATTATTCATTTACCAAAGTACAACATAAAGAGAAAACTCATTTTCTAAGCATCCCACCATGAAAAGGTAGTACACTTACAATTCAAAGACTTCAGTTAACATAGGATAAAAGATGAAGTTAACAAGCATAATAGCTACTCTACAGGCTAGATACAAACCTTCCTAATTTGGTTGTTTGTATACTTAAACTGTTTAAAGATACAGGCAGAAATTTGTGAAGCAGCTGCTCTCAGTTCATTCTTACCTCTGCTGTGCCATCTACTGCTTACAAGTTGTTACTGACACTACAATATACTTTAAGATTGCTTCCCTGCTTGTTTAGAACTGGACAAAAGAAGATAAGCTTTCCAAATTTGAACTATGGAAAGATAAGGAATAAAACTGAAGAAATAATTTTTTTTATAAAAATAAAAAGATTTGTGCCCCAGTGTGGGAAAGTAGCACATGCTCGTGGAAACACTGCTTTGAAAAAAACCCCAACACTGTCTCCTAGTAGTCATACACAACTTTTAACGCAAGTAGCACACAAATTCCTGTCAGAGAATCTGGATAGGAAAAAAGACACAAGGGAGTCCAAAAGAATAATCTTTTCATACATAGGTTTTAATTTCTGCCCACTTTGTGGTTTGGCCCCTGTATGGTATCTTGTCAGAAGAGCCGCTAATAGCAGGGGTTGCGACAACTACTAGCTTAAACCTCTGTCCTGCTGTGGACTCTACTTCTTATTTGTTGAGCTGAAAGCATGCCCCATCTCTACAGTATATAGCTAGATAGCACTTCCTTCTGTCAAGTTGAAAGTTGCCTAAGTCTTCATACTGCAGAAACCGACCGCTGATTTTGTGGTTGAAAGTGCTGACCCTGAGAAATGGACCTACAGCTGTGTCCTACATGCTAGACTTCCTGGCAAATATAGCTACTCTTTCTGGAAGGTCCAGTATTGTTCAAGTATGCCACAAAGCCATTTGTCTTTGCAGTGATGACAGAGGAATAGAAAGTCTTTCAAAAGCTATAAAAGTGTGGAGGAAATACTTGGTAAGTTAACTACCTCTTGACTGCAGCTCAGAAACCTTTTAATGTTCACAAGCTATCAATGAGTTCTGGAAGAGAAAAGGAAGAATTCACCAGTTGGGAATAGATACGCAGATAACGTGTTTTCCACTGTGTCCCAGTGAAGAGAGTACAGCAACAACTTAAATTCTCACCTAAGGAGAACAGTTTTGCCCTGTCTGCGCAAACTGCAACTGAAGGACCCCATGCCTATATTCTCCTCTGCAGTCCCTAAACTCTGAGGATAAAAATGGTGGGGGCAAGATCCAAACTACTATCTCTTGAAGCACTGAATTTATATCAAATCAAGCCAAACCAACACGTTTTTATTGGTTTAAACCAAACACTTCATTCTGATTCAAGTCTTAGCCTAAGACAAAATATTTATTTTCCAGCTAAAAGTTCAGGGGAAAGAAAAACCCTAATTTTTAAACAGAAGATGTTTAGCTTCCAGGAATTATTTTTTTAAAACAAGGTAAGCCTGTTTAATCCCCACCATTTGATATATGTACAAAAGAATGCACAATTTGAAAATTTTTAAGGATGCCTATGAAAGACAAATCAGGAAAATAAGATGGCATACAGGATCAGAGAAAAATTCCCAGTGTAGAGAGCAACACGTGAAAAACAGAGTATTTGTAAGAGAAGTAACGAAGCATGAAATGTCAAGATTACCTATTCCTGAAGGTAAGTGTGCCAATAACTAGTAATGATTACTGCTTCAAATTGGCCAACTGAGTCAGACTGGACTCAGAAACACACAGAAGACTGAGACACTCAAGAGTCACTGCTAACATTTCAGTGGGAAGTAATAGTAGAACCGCTATTAAAAAAAACAATTCTGTAGATGATTCATTTTAGCCTGTGTGTGAAATCAAGTGGTAATACAGCAGCACAGAGGTAGTTCAAGACTGGAACAAAGACATGATAGTGGACATTAATGTTATATGACTAGATGTCTTCCTTCCAGGGGGAATTGGTTTGATCTGAGGAGAGGGAAAAAGGTATTTCTTTCAAAGTACAGTCCTACTGTATGTATTATAAGCCACTTCACACCACCGCTTTTTGTTCTTATGTAGTCAACGCAACTTTAGCGTTCTTGGTTGTGAAGGCTGTCCAGCTCCAAGCGCAACAACATCTCAATGCTATAAGAAATTGTATAAATCCATCATGATAGTAACAGCACATGTTCCAAATGCCTGTTTTCTCTGAGAGGAGTTCCTGCTGAGCTACAAGCAAATCATAAAATGAAAGGCAGTCCAAGAGTGGAACTGTGCCAAGCTAGCAAAGTTTCTGAAGTTCAATTTGAACTATCACTATTGTCATCTTCACTAGAGAAAACATTTTCACAAATGGAAATGTTAGGTTTCCAGTGGCAAAGTAAAATTTCAAAAATGATCTGATGTTACAGTATTCCTCAAGTCTCCCAAAATGCGGAGGTTTTGGTGGGGTTTTTTTTAGTTGTTCTTTACCCCAACAGTACTTCTCTCTTCAACATGCAGGCCTGGATACTCACACCCAGCTCAAGATCATTTCCTCTGCCAACACCATCCAGAAACATGACAATTTTCCCCAAGATAAAATGAGCTGCCTCACTTGGGTCAATATCCACTAGAACTCACGGTGGTGAAACTTGCCCATTACTCTGTTTTGAGGAGAGGGATCATGTGCCCTATATACTTTCCCTTAGCATCTTTCAATCCGCCAGAGATGTTTAAAAAAACATTGGTGACCACATCCAAGCCAGAAATGCAGCAGGATCTGTAAGCGCACTAAATGTACCCAGACCTAAATAACATTTAAACTGTGGGATCCTTTTTTATGCATTAGAAGGTATGGAGATGTAGCATTGCAGACATCTGCACAGTGATCAAGGGCTCTGGCCAAGGAGCAGCCACGAGAAGAAAGTCTGAAAAAGTTTTCCTGCTCTAGTGTGCCAGCAGTCATCCTGAGAAAGGCAGAATCTGCAAAACCGTTCTCAAGCCAGGATTCCTTAGGAATTCTCTCTCAAGTGTACAGTCCCCTTGCTACTCCCTTTCTTTCCCAAGGCAATTTGAGATGACAGAAGTGAGAACAGGTAAGGACAAGCTCCAGCAATTACTTAAGTAATGTCTTTAGCGTCTTTAGTGCTCAGACAAGTTGACACCTGCAGAATGAATATGGATGCAAACAAACTCCCAGAGGAGCAGCCCATGAAATCTCCATCACAATACTGTTTTTCATGAAACGCTGCTAACAAACTTCACAGCAGAAACAAGGAAACCGCAATTAAAAACTAACCAGCCTAGAATAACATAAGAGTGGGTGAAAAAAAAAAAAAAACTCAAAACAAATAAAAAACAAACAAACAGAAAAACACATATATACAAAAATAATCTCTCCCTCAA
>VXBW01002687.1:1322352-1373866 GCA_013400375.1 Thinocorus orbignyianus | reverse complement strand
GGAGAGGAGAGGAGAGGAGAGGAGAGGAGAGGAGAGGAGAGGGAAAGGCAAGAGAAGAGAGTTTATTCAGGACAAAACAGAACAGGCTGACAAGAAATCAGCAACACCAATGAGCTCACAACATTATTTTTTAAGTGAGGCCAGGCAAATCAAGAAAAGCTGAAGTTCAAATGTTTTTAGCAGCTGTCTGGAAGTATACCAAAGAGATTAAAATGGGCATTCTGGTAAGCTAAAAAATGAACAAACAAATAAAATAAATATGAATCTGCAATTCTTTCTTGGTGTTATTCAGGAAGCTTGGCTTCATCATAACCAGAATATTACCTGAGCACCTAAGTTGCACCTCACCATAAATACCTAAAACATTCAAGTAGCCCATCTAACTTCACTGTATCTGCTTGAATCTGTGGGATTTTTTACATTAGATTCAAAGGGGAATCCAGTGGCAAGGAGATCATCCCTAGGGAGATAAGGGCAAAGCAAGAGTTTTTCAAATTATATGGATTCAATTATATCAAAATGTCACTTGCTGAGATTTGTCAGTTATCTACACAAGCTCCAAGGCTGTCTCTCCTTTGTTTTTCTTAAATTACAACTTTCAAGCCAAAAACAACTAGTAATGTTATCCCGGTTTAAGTTTACCTTGATCTCAGAACCTTTTTGTTTTCTCCCA
Source organism: Thinocorus orbignyianus (assembly GCA_013400375.1). Classification (NCBI taxonomy): domain Eukaryota; kingdom Metazoa; phylum Chordata; class Aves; order Ciconiiformes; family Thinocoridae; genus Thinocorus; species Thinocorus orbignyianus. The sequence goes on along the minus strand of VXBW01002687.1, from coordinate 1,373,193 downwards.
AGTGAAAAGCATTTCTCCTGTAACATAGCTAAGATATGATTGACCAAGTTATTTTGGAAAATCCTATGTAACTTATTTACAATACAGCCTCTAAAAAACAAAAGGCCGACATGAGTAGTTTTCCTTGATGTGAATACTTCATGAATGCAACCATTAACATAATTGCTATCCACAAAAGTATGTCATTAGGATTGCACTACTTCAATTACAACTAGGCATTAAAATGAGGTTTGGCTATTCAGCTACAGACCACAAATGTTGGAATTTGTACTAAAAGCTAACTTGCATCTGAAATCATTAACTTCCATCTCTAGTGCTGATGCTGGACAAAAGGGTGGATTATTTCTAAACCATTGTAATCTAGAACATAATGTTCAGTAGTTGGAGCAGAAATAGGAAAAGGAGGAGTTGCCCCACAGTTTCTCAGTGGTACAATGAAGACCTATTAAAGGAGTGCCTCAGGTTCTGTGCGAGAAGCTAAAAATAGAAGAGACTAATCTTCGCTCTGAGGATCTTGCAGAAAAGATTTAAGACAACTGACAACATGCATGAAGTAGTACAAGAGAATAAAGTTTAGCATAGTCAAGGTATCTGACACAAGTAAGAAGACGGTACACAAAGTATCCAACACATAGCAAAGTACTGTTCTGTGATAACAAATTGCTGCCAAGGTTCAGGTAAGGGTTTGAGCTTCTTTCTTCCTTCACTAATTAATTTCACAAGTTCTCATTCTGTCTCCTCCTGAATTCCTCTTTTCTTTCTGTTCTGTCAGAATCAGCTACACAAAGGAGCACCACCACAGTTTCCAATGATGTCAAGAGAACCACCACACCTAAATGTTTTCATAGATGTAGCTCTTTATATCAAAGCTAAGCATTCTGTTTGGGTGAATTCATAGCAAAACTTCTCAGTACAGCAACTTATCACCTTGCAAAAGCGTCATTGCAAATGAAGGTTTTCACTCTGCTTAACAAGCAGCAGTACTTTTCTGTGCAAGTACTCAATCCTCAAGAGGTGAAAAGTCAGTTGCATAAGAGCAGCCCTCAGCACAAAGGTTGCGGCAACAATGGTAAAAGGCAGAGTTTAATCTCTTTTTCAATAATTAATCATTTAATAATTCTGTATCAAAGAGTATTTGAATTTATCCTCAATTCCATTATTACACTATGTACAGCTCTAAATGTCGTATGTTCTAATTACAGGGTTATGGTCAATTTGCACCTGAAAGAAAAACTGATGCATCTCACATGCCCATTTTACAAACTTGTAAATGATCAGATTAAACTTATGTAAATTTGAAATCACAGTGATGGCAGTTTTCTCTCAGTATTTACATAGCAAACATTGGTAACCATGTGGATCCATGTGTGTATATGTATGTATATACAGCAGTAACTTTCGAGTAGGCATACTTATGTTCTTTCATTCTTCATGAAGATGACTCTCTTCCTTGTTCTGTTTTTCTGCTGCAAATTCAAACTGAGAGATGTGGTAACCTGTGCTTTCTCAGCAAGTCCCTATTTCCACCTCTCTTTTAAAATAATTTTTTAATTTTTTTTTTTTAATAACATTAATATCTAAGCAGACACACAGATATAAAAGTAGTTTGCTGAGGATATGAAGGTTGACATCCAGTTATTTGTACAACATCAGCATAATACCACACATTAGTACTGTTGTTAAAAAACATTTCACTGACAGAAGCATGTGACATATTATGACAACATCTGGCATTTTCCTAAAAATAATGGAGTTCATTTTCTTATCCCCTAAGCAGACTTGATGAAATGTAGCAGTTCCTGGAGTATCAGTAACGCACACATTCAAAATCATAGCATCTCCAGTTTCTTCAGTATTGAGTATTTTCTAACCTATTGCCAGATTGAAAGTAAATGGCCACACTCTGATGTGGCTTACACTGGAAACATCCAGCCTAGAATCAATGAGATTCTACTGGGTGCAAGGCAAAGCAGAATTCAGCCCAAAGGTTCTGACAGGGAAAAATTATGTTAGGCTTCCAAGCCTCACAGAAGCTTATTTTTCATGGCTTGCTCCCCTGCCCCTGTGGGTGTCTAACGTATTCTTTGGCTGAAAGAAATCTAAAAATCTCGGGTCCTTTTTTGTTCAACTGAAACCACACAAGTTTGGATAATCTCACATAAACAGACACATGAGAGCCTTCAGTAAAACTGCAGACAACAGTTCTAATTTTTTGTTACATTGGAAAAATAAGCTTAGCTTGTTTTCCTAACTGTTCCCTCTTCTCTTACAAACTCTGCCACCCAAGGTCTTTACAAATAAAGGAAAGGTTAATAGTTTAAAACATGGGGATATATTGTTCCCATAGGGAGCACAATGAAGTGGAGCACACAGGCATTCACCTGATGATAGAATTTTTATCCCTGGGGCAAAATCTCTGTAGTCACTAACTCTCCATATCTCTTTTACACAGAGTTTTGCCAAGAGAAGTTGGTTCATTACAACTTGCCCTGTTGATTTCAGAAAGTGCTCTTCTGTATTACAATTATAAAAGCCTGTATCTTTCTTCTGTAGGGTTGTTTATTACCTAAATGAAACAGAAGCAGCACTGTCATTTAAATAATCATCATAACACGGTTAATGTGATGATGTATCCATGCAATGAGCACGCAGAAAAACACAAAACAAGGATTAGTGAATTTATTAGGAAGGAGAACTACAAGTATTTTAGCATAATAATGTTAAAGGATTTAGGGTCAAGACATTAAGCTCACTAAGTGTTAATCCGTTTACTTTCACTCTGGTACATAGCAGCAGTCTCCGATGCTCAGATTGCAGTAAGTGATGAATGATGCTTTTGCAAACAGAGAGCTTCATCCTCACATGCTACTCAGAAAAGCCTCTTATTAACTCCAGTGGAAACATTACTTTGCTTAAGGGAAGCAGGATCAAGTCATTCATTTCATTTTAATGAACAGAAAACTCTTCAGACTTTAACTTCATCTTCTTGAAGGGAAAAAGAATATGTTTGCAGAGAATAACTGCAATAGAAAGTCTGAAACTACTACTCACTGTAACCTCAAACCGGGTTTATGTTCTGTGATGTATAAAATCCAACTTGCAACAGCATAGTCGCAGAGAGTTCACTCCGAAGAGATGCAGACTATACCTGGTAGGAGCTCTGCAGGCACTGCCTTGGGTGCAGTAAGCAGCAGTAACACATGACCCAATCTGCAGACCCTGTGGGCCATGGGATTAGAACTCAAGAGATCAAACAATCAGTAATCTCAATTTCCCAAGAGGCAAAAAATCCCAAAAGCCTCCTGCTCTACCAGAATTCAACAACAGGAGAACCACGTGCAAGGCATGTAAAACTTGTCCTATTCTGCTCAGTTTCCCAGGGTTCTTACTTCATTTACCCCTCTGCATGTTATCTTTTAGCTTCATTCAGAGAGATCAATAAACAAAACAAACTATAAGAAAACAGGCATCCCATACACAATGCAACCAGCTAGGTTTTTTATTCATTTTAAGCTCTTGGGCTGTCTGGTTTACACTGTGCGCATTTCTCCTGTTCAGATCAAAGCCTCAATAGAGCATCTCAGCATTAGGATTTCACAGAGCGTTGAACAGTCCAAGTATGGATGAAGGAGAGTTACAATCACACCTTAAATCCTCCCTCCACACTGCCAGTCATCATCTCACCTTCAGCCAGCTCTGACTTGAGAGTTCGTCCAGGATGGAGGATAACAACAAACCCACACAGTGTAGAGTACATGTAATCATTTTCTGGACTAAAAATTTTGAAAGAAGATACCATTTCCTGGTGTCTGACTAGGGATTACAGTCCCTTGGAAAGAGCTGCCCTTCTAATTTCCTACAGGAGGCTTGAAGAGTTTTCACAAGCTTGTACGACAGCCCCTATTAACTGCTGCCAAAGCGTAAGCCAATACCTTTCAAAACATGAGGATGGGGACAGACATTTTAATATAGTCAGAGCTAGTCCCATCACAAACTGTACTTCCAGGTGCAAGACCTAAACCCACCCAGGCACCTACAGAAATGATGTTCTGCTGCGTGCTAGCTACTACTCAGGGTCTACAAGCATGTGTAGCATAGAAATCCTCCTACACTTCAGAGACATTCAGCCTCCCATCAATCCTCTAGGTAATCATCAACTAATTGCCTAATACTTCACATCAGCTCCTGTGATATTTCTGTTATTTTCTGCTACCAGCCTGTGTTGGACTTGTGAGATCTCAGAGCAGCCACTAAGTCATAGAGCTGCTTCTTCTTCTCACCTACCCACTGCCACTCTTGTACAATAACCTAATTTAGCCTAATATTCCTCATTCTACTCCAGAGATTAGGGCCTCAGGTAGTCACCTCAGTTTCTGACTGTCTGCCACTCCCAAAGCACTTAGACAAGTGCAATAAAGTTTTTGCTAGTATACAATGCAGTTCAGCAGGCCAGACACCACCAGATGAGAAGAACGTGAGCTGTTCTCATCTCTACCTCAGAAACCCAGGACAAGTTTCAGTCCATCATTTCAACTTCGTTCTCCATTTCTCTCCCATCTGTCCTTTCAGGTGGAGAGCCCTGTGAGCAGGGACCTTCTTAATAGCTCTAGCTATTAAGAATAGAGTGCACAAGCTCTAGCTGAGGCCTTCCTTGCCCATTCCTGTTCTAGAGAAGGCAGGGGAGAAGATGACATTTCCACAGAGTCATTAGTAGGGACTATATCGTTCTTTCAATAGGATGCTCTTCCTGAAGGCACTTGAAAGCCGAGTCCTTAGGCCAGGGTACAGATCTGGTTTGGTGAGTTGTTCTGTGAGGACGGTTGTGATAGGGATGCATTTCTAGATCTTAAAACTACAGACAGGCTCATTACCATGCCCTGGTACCATCATAGGCCAATTTGACCTAAACCATGACATGAGGTCTCTTCATACAGTGCTGGCTAGGTGTTTCAGTGGACATTTTCCAACTTGGGATACTGCAGAATGGAATTGACCTCTTGGCTGTTCTGTTGAATGGGTGTCCTGGGCTAAGTGGCTCACAGCTCCTTTCTCTTACCCTCACTTTTATATTTCTCAGAGACTGCGATGCTCAACTTCTCCCAACAGCCTCCTAAGATTTCCAAGAACTGCCATACCTTCTTGATGTATGCCTGGTTTTACCCCTGTCTTAATACATCATATTTTAGCTACATGAGCTTCTTCACTATTCCCTGCTAATTTCCTGTGGAACTCAGATAGCCAAACAGCACCATGCGAGAGGGGAAGCACATACCTGTGCGACAGAGGGGAGATTTTGCTTATTGGACCAGTCAGTTATTTAGGTGGGAGATTCCTGACCTCTGCTATGTAATTATGCTTCTGCCTTGAAACAAAGTTATTTGAGGTATAAATATCATCAGATAAAGTGTGGTTCCTAGAATTTACACCGTAAAATTGAATAAATCAAGGGCGGGGGGCGGGGGAGGGAAGGCTAGGAAGTGAGTGGTTCTGAGCCCTTGATTGTACTGCTCTATCAACATAAAGCTCAGTTTTTCCGGTTTTTCTGCCAACATGTTGACTACTCACTTTTCTCCTCCATCTCACACAACACCACTAAAATATTTCTTTATCAAGATTTTTATATTCAAGAAAATATTGTTCACAGACTGACTGCATGAAAAGGGAAGTTAGGCACTGGCCCTAGTCACCTCTTAACAATCTTTAAATCACCTTACTGTTCATCTCGCATGCTTTTCTTCCATCACTGAAGTATCTGAACACCTTTCAACAATTCTCTACACAACATGGCAAGCACCTGCTGTGTCCAATCTCATCGCTTATATCAAAACAATCTATTTTGTTCCTAACGCATTGCCTTATTTAGTCCAAGAAGTGGATCAGCTGGAGAACTTCACAGGTCTTGGCCCTGTCCCTGGGAAATGGTCCTCCACACATTAAAAGCGTTTGTCCTTGTACAGAACAGCTCCATTAAACCGGAGGAGTGGAGATGTGAAACAGTTGTAAGCACAACAGCAGTACAGATGTTGAGACCAAGAGCATGGTTGCCTCCTGTCTCACCCTCTTCCCAAGACCACTGTACTCCAGTGATACGTGAAACAAAATGTTCTTGGGTTGTGGTCATCATTAATGAATTCTGGACTAAATCACAGAATACCTCTATTACTATAACAATGCATCCTTTCACATAGCAAAAAGGTTACAGAATTCCATACTGCTGGGTATAGCCATTAATAAGAAATTTTAACTTAGATTTTAGTCTTATGCTAAGCGAATGTGACCAATACGTTGTGATAAAATCAAAATTGCAAAGTTGGGATTTTATTTTCAAAGCGGTGAGTGGAAGACTACAACATAAATCTGTAACATTTGCCCCTGAAATGTCAAAGCACGTTTTCTAAGATACACACGCCTTAGGTAAGGGATAAAGATTACATCATTTTGAGTTCTTTCAAAAGTTCTGAAAGTTCAAGCAAAATTCAATTTTGTCAACTTCTACAAATTTTATTCTTTGTTACAATAGGCTTCAGAGACAACGCATTAGAAGGTGGGGAATTTATACAGATCAGATCTACCAAAGGTGAAAGGACACAGCAGTGGAAGCAACATTCTGCTCCCTGGGAGGTGCTGCTGGATCACTCATAGTCCCCAGGCTTGATACCAAATGCTTTTGGCTTCCCAAACACAAAGGTCTATGGGGTACACACGCACTTTGGCTCCAAACAGTCTTCTGTGGAAGAAAACTGTCACATAGATCCTGGAGCTCTTGAAGGACAGCTTGTTGAAGAGATAAAACGTCTATCCCACATTTTATTTAATAAAAAGGATTTACCAAAATCTAGTCTGGCACCAGCTCACATCCCTCCTTGAAATATTACCCTGAAATAACAGCAGAGCATCTTACCACATGCTTTCCTTCCAAAGTAAGGGCTGTTGAAGTATAGTCAGCCACTGCAAATGACAGCCTAACCAAATTAGATTTTTTTTTATTATTATTTTTAACTGGAGCCTTGAGTATAATAATTATTACATGTTGCACTATGCATTGCCAGTGTCAAGTTGGCTTCAGCATTTATCTTTCTTTTCTACAGAATGAAAGTAGGATCTCAGTTTTCACAGTTCCTAATTTACCAGTCCTGTTAGTGGTATGTGTGTTTAACGGGATTTTTGACAGTAAAACGGTCTCATTAACAGCTCATGATTTATTACATTATAACCCCTTCCCTTAAATCTTTTTTTTTACTGCAGAAAAAAATAGATACTTTAGAGTCTAGTTGTATTTTCCTAGGCTCTTCACCAGCATTACTAGACTATACTTAACCATCTTCACAGACAACTGTAAATGATTAAGCAGAGGAAAAGTCTGATGAGTCAGTTATAAAGCAAAACAGACAAAATTTAAACAGTGAGAATAAGATAGACAAGAAAATCTAAATTTCTCAGTGAGGATGAAACCATTTATACAGGATGCTTCTTGTCATGTCTGTAAAGTCTACAAGTATTGAGGAGATGTCTAACAAGACCTGTGGAAAGAAAAAGGGAGGATAATATATATTGTAACTGATAGGAAAGGAAAACAGATTAAGTATACATCTTTATCTGTATATGCCCATTTAGTTATGTACATCCACATCAAAGTATAAGACATTTAGGGAAACACATAGAAAGCTGTAACATCAGATCCTGACTACTACCCCTCAAAACAGGGCCCTGAACAGGAAAGGAAACATCACAAAAAAAATCCCGTGCAAGATTTCTGAACTAATTCACTTCAAATATCACTGTTTGCGATTTCCTGTGCATTCCTCTCCCCTTCAGCCAGTTCCACTTCCAGTACCCCAGTTTGGTACCCAATGCCATATATTGTCTTCACTCTTTCTGTGCAGTTAGGATCTTGATTCTGCATTGAAGTTTGTTCCAGAGAATCCTATGAACCTTTCAGTATCTTTCTTTTCTTACAAGGGTTTTTTTGGTGCATAGAGAAAATATTTTGAGACCAAAGAGAACTGTAGCAGCTCTGTAGCAAAGTACCTCTCCGGGCCCAATCCTTCATGGCCTTAAGTGTGGGTAGACTTCCTGCCTGCCTGCAGAGAGCACATTCCAGCTCCCTGTGACTGCTGGGAATTTATAATAGCAAGAGCAGGGCTGGTCTTGTATATCACTGTCATCCACCCACAAAATACAAAGGAGTGCTGTGATTCTTCCTTCTCCTTTTTTTCCTTTTCCAATGGAAGTGAGTGATTTCTAGAAAATACTTCAGAGCTTTTAATTCCCTGCGACATCACATGGGTGAGGCACCCTGCCTGCTCAGTTACACATTATACAATTACGATCTATGACTGTATTACATTTCAGTTTTGAGCCTACCTTTCCCCACATAATGCTGGTAACAGACCTAGAATTAAAAGCCCAGAGACTCAAGTCTTCCTTGTACCCCCATACAGCAAGGACTGTTTCAGCATGTTTCAACCCATATTCCATCTAGACAGAGTTTTAAGCATTTTTCTTCCTTTAAAAGGCACTGGATGGGCCAGTGCTACAGGAGTCAGTGTTACCTGACAACACTGGAAATAATTTAACAATGTATGAAATAAACAAAGAGGTAAATTGAGAATAAGATTTCAATTTCACCTTTACTAATCTTAATAGCACAAAGACCTGTGATGAGAGATAACTGGTAATTTAGGGTGATGTTACTGATGTTTCTCCTTGCAAATTGGTATTGGAGGAGTGTATAGTGAACTGCACAAGCAGAGTGACAGTTCTTCTTGCAAACTAACTCTTATAACACCTGCACAGCCCTCAATGCAAGAAGCATCGTGATGGTCTATGCATGTATTCTTGGCAACTCTGCTGCAAAATCTCTATTGGAAGACAAGGCTGCACTGGCTGAGTCTGAAGACATTCAATCACCAGCTAGGATCTCCTCCCTTTGAACTGGAGCCACTAATAAAATCCTGCCTTTTTCTTTCCTCCAAAAAGAATGTAAAAATGGATGTGTTATTCTATACTATGAGAGTTCCAAAAAGTCAAATGGTCTTTACATCCTTTCCCTTTCAGCTTCATATTTTATAAAATACTCTATGTACAGTTTAAATATAATTGCTCTGTTTAGTATTATTTCACCTGCACTGAAACGGTAGCTGGAAGTCCCTGAAAAGAGACTAAGAAGTTGCTTAAATTCACTTCAATGCCTTTTTCTTTTGTATTCTTAATATTATTTTAGATTATCTCTCATAGCAGTCACAACTGTAATTGTAATCAGTTGCATGTCTCCACCAGGTTAAAAATCCGTATGTGCATTTGGTTAATTAAAACTGCACTTGCTTTCTGCACAATATAGGTAAAATTCAGAAAATCTGAATGCATGTCTCTGTACAGCTGTCATTGTCTATTATACACAGAAGACATGCAGGATGAGAGCTCTTCTGCATTGGCTTCTGTTTTAACTTGCTATTTTTCAAGGTTATCCAATGTATGGCTGTTGCTTTGGAGCAGGCAGAGTGGGGGGGAGGGGGAAACGGGGATAAAAAAAAAAACAAACACAACAAACAAAACCAAAAAGAGTGCCCTGTAATGAGACCTGCAGTGTTAGAGACAAGGGCTTGATTCTCTGATATCAGCAACTTCTGGGGGTTGACAAAATGATTACTAAAGATAACCCTTCAGAAATTATCAGAAACGGGAAAAAAATTGTTCTATATTCACTTATATATTTAATTGGAAAAGTATTCCTGTATAAGCTTCATCACATATTCCATTGTTTCTGGTTTTAAAACCTAGTAACTTAAAGCTGTAAATCTTTCAGTGTACTTTTTCAATTGTCCTAATATTTTAAAATCAGATGATTCAAAGTTGTCAAAGACAAATGCAAAAATTGCTCTTCCACAGATATAAGTAAAAAAGAATAAATATCGCAAGAATAACCTTCATGTGGAAGTATCAGCTCAGAGAAACTCAAGTTTTCTTTGGGTAAAAGTTTAATTCCCATAAAGTACAAAACCAGCAAAGCAATTGATAATTTGAAGAAAAATGCTGCAAGCAAGAGAGGCAGGTAGTTTTTGCCAATCTTAAATAACCCATTTAAGAAACATTTAATGAGAAAAAGACCACATATTGAGGCCAGGATTAGATCAAGACCTCAGTAAGAATATAACTCCCCTTTGGACTTGCCTTGAAATCTTTTCCCAGAGCTGAACTAGCAGTAGAAAAGTTGGCTGTATCATTTTCTACTGTGGGGAACTGCTCTGGATGAGAGGCAGACGGGCTCATTTGGCCGTTGCTGCTTAGTGACAAAGCTAAGCATTTGACACTGTGAAGAACCACCCTTTGTAGCAGAACTGCTCAGAATAAAGTTAGCATCTCTCCTATCATAGCGGTAAAATCACATCTAGGAAAAATAAAGTAAAGTAAACTTTCACTCCTTGCATTTCAATCAAGTTTTACAAGGTCTGGATGTGCAAGAGTAAATCAGAACCAACATTAAATTGTAACCAGAGAAACCTCATTGGGAGATACAGTACTGATGAACAAGCTCTTGGGAGGAAAATATGCTATCATCACTTAAGGAACCAATTGCTAGACCTTTGCTCAGGAGGTTCTCAATACTCACTAGCAACTTCACTACCTGCTGTTCTGCATGGATGCCAACATCACCTGAGTGTTCGGGCAGCCACAGATGGAGTTAAGAGAAGCAAAATTCAAAACAGAATAGAATCCACTTTAGCTAAGAGTCAACATCCCAAACAGCAAAAGCTTGCATACCTACATTGTGTTCCATTTACGTAGGAAAAGAAAATAAAATAATCTGTTCAGTATCCTTCAAACCTAAAAGCTAAGCAGCTCTGTATCATAAAAAGCTTGTGGAAGGGAAATGGGAGAGATAGGAAGCTGTTTCTGTGAGGACAATCAAACCCAGCACACAGCAACTCTTTGGGCAAAATTCTCCCTTTTCCACACAGACAAAGTTCTATTCTCTTCTATCATCTGTTCAGTACTCCTGACCCACCAGCATGGACTAAGGTGCTCTACCTGTCATCAGCCTTCTATTTAGAAGCTACCACTACAGTTGAGCCCTCCCCCTACTAAAGGTTGGATCATCCAACCCTTGCTCCTCAATATGGCCTGCTTGTTCCACAGGACAATCTTATCACTAAGGCTTGAAACTGAAAATTACAGAAAGTTTGAGCACCCCAAATAATATCACATTTTACAAACATTTCCCTGACATCCTACCTTTCACTTTGGTATTTTGCCCTGCACAGGCACAAGCACCTTGACAAATGGTAAAACAAGCTGTTGATTTTAGATGCATTTTGTCTGGCTTTGAAATAGTTAAGGGTGAACTAGCCTTGATGAGCTTTAGAAGGTCTGCTCAGAATTGCATTTTCCTGGATATAGTTGCTTCTAAACAGAGGTAATATTAAACAACTGTTCTTCTGCTCAGCAAATTCTCAGGATTCTTCCCAGGGCTGTAATACTATCATGTCCTCCTATTCATGTTGTACATTAAGCTATACGGGAACATGGTGAATGAAGCAGGCAAAGCTGCTGTGCTAACGTGAAGACATTTAATTCCATATTTGTATTCGTATGTACATATATACACATATGTATTTCATTAGCCCCAGAAAAACCCTCAAGAACTCTGGTCTCATTTACATTCTGTGTAGGAGTACAGTCTAGGAAGCAGACTACAGCATGACGTGCCCTTTGAGCTGCTCTTCATGTATTCACAGTGACAAAAGGACACTCTACTCACTCTCTACAACTTTTTTGCATGTGACCTTTCCAGATGCAAGTGCTGAGACAAACATGACCTATCGCTACCCCTGATCATACCACATCACATGGTGCTCTACCAGGTCCACCCAAGGCTCTCGAGCATTCTTTTCCCTCATGCTTCAGAGCTTATCTAAAGCTTATCTAAAGCCCACATCTGAGGAAGGCTTAAATGCCAGCTGTTTGGATGCTAAACAAGCATGAGCTGGAGCACAAGCATGAAGCTATTTCTAGGACAAAACATAAACATAACAACTAGGTCTCTGTGGCAACTTGCCTCACCAGCTTTTTCCAGTTGAAGGGCCGAATAAGAGAAGTAGAAGCTGAATTAGAACAACCTTGCTCCAATGAAAAATAAAGCTGCATAAGCAATCATGACTGTTGCAAATTGTATTTGTGCATTTAAACAAAATGGAACAGAGTATAGGAAGTTGGGGGAAAATATTAAAACACTGGAAGTTATGACATGAAGTTTACTCTTAAAAGGGCAAACTATCCAAACAGCAAGTATTTACATGGTGTGGCCAGTGCTACTTCCTTTGAACTGAGCCTCATTAAGCAATTTTTCCACATAAGGAAAAGCCACCATGAAGATTCACTGGAGACTACATCAATGAAGATAAATACTCATGAGTTACACTGGTGGTTTATCTCAATGTAAGTCATAACTCCTGTTCTGCTTTTCCCTTCACTGGGCATTTCCTGTCTGCCACAAACTTCCTATGATCATAGAATCCTGAATTTAAGTAGCACTTGAAACATCTGATAATCACAGATAACCAGTAAAGGTTTTTCCTCTAATTTCTTTTCAGTTGTGATTTATTTTATCACTAAGTTTTCTCACATATTTTCTTCCTTAGTTTAACTTGCAAACACCATTCACATTTCTTTTCCTTGTTCCTATAGGCAGAAAAGTAGAAATCATTCATTTACCAGCAACATTTTCTGTTCCTGGTACACATGCTTGGAAAATCACATTAAAGCATTTCCAAAGCAGTCTTTTCTGGTACGGGTCAAACCGAAAGGTACAGAGCACATCCTTGTTCTAAGATTGGGGCAGAGGAATTATGCAAAGAATGTGAGCAAGGAAATTAAGTTGGAAGTAACTTTTCTTTCAGGGTAGCACAATTTGCTTCAAAGCTATACCGGCTCAGTTTTTCTTCCATGAATTGAAAGAAGAGTTCATAAAGCAACAAGCTTTACCTTCACTCACTATGGACAGTCTCAGCCACACAGGGTTTCCAAGTGTGAAGATGACAAATTTTCTTCCCTCTGTTTCTTAATGCATTAAAACCACTCAACACACAGCAAGAGGCTTTGGAAACATGGATAGCAAGCAAGATTGCTTGCTTTGGGACACAGTTAATAAGTTTTCTATTATACCAAGTTCTTTAGAATTATTTACTCCCAAGATACAACTTGGTGTTTAGTAGACACTTCTAGTAAACTGCAAGAGCCCAAATTAACTGATGTTAATACAAATAAATTAGAGATAAATTATACATGAAAAAAGTAACTGCAGCACAGATACAGTTTAATACTTTGATGCTCCAACCACCTATTCGACAAGTAGGTTATTTGACAATAATATATAAGATATCAAAATAAAGTATTTCAAACTTGGCAAGTAATTTTAAAAGAAAAAATAAAATCAAAAACTTGAAACTCAGAAGGTTCTAAAAGAGCCAAAAATGAAGATGTGAACAATGTGATTATAGACAACATTCAGTCTAGAGAGGTAAGTGAATGTATGTTAAAAAGAAAAAACTAAATGAAGACTTACATGACTATGTATTAAAGGGATTTAGGTATTACTGAATTCTTCAGTGAAAACATGTCCTAAAAGCAAAGTAGCTGTCAGAGAAATTAAAATCGACAATAAATATATAAGTTAATGTAAGGCCATATACAGTTACTTTTAGCTTTGATCTACATAACACTCAAAAGTTGGGGTAGTGACTGAGGGGAGTGCATGCAAATAAGTTTGGGGAGTTGTAAAACCAGTCTGCAGAAAGATTTTTAGAAAGAGTACCTTACAAACAGTAGTCAAGTGAATTAACTGAAGCAGTAGTTGATAGTAAAAATAATATGCTATCATATAATTAAAAATTATATCATAACATGGACGAGAGCCAGATTTGCCAAGTTCTCAGTTAATTTCATTTTTCAATCAGACCTGAGAGTTGTTTCAGTGAGTTTTAGGGATTATTTTTATGATAAAAATTCATCTGTATCACCACAAAGCCTACAAAACAAGAATTACAAAGAAACATCTACAGGAAGGATTACACTTTTCCCGAATTGTCCCCACAAACATTTCTGCTTCAAAAACATTATTTGGCTCCCTGTCTCCACATATCACTGGCACTGGAGCTTCATTTTCAGTTTTATTTTATAAATTATTCTTCATCACTTCACTAAACTAAGAACTCCTAACTCTTCTACACTGGACATGAACTTCAAGAAGAGTTTGGCATGAGAGGGCTCCCACACACAATGGAGACTACAGTCACTACAACATGCAAACGCTCTTTAGAAAATTTTGCTTCTGATGAACATTACAAGATAGTTTACCATTTTTCACATTTTCAACCCACTCACCAAAAGTTTTTCTTTTCAAGTAGTCTGTTATTTGCCTTAATAAAACCACACTGTCATCTGAAAATTCCTTTTATGTTTAGAGTCATGTTGTAGCGTAAAACAGTATTTTTGTCAGATATCAGGCATCAAAAAATTGTTCCTAGAGAGCAACTGTGTGCCCAAAGTATCAGTGCGGAACTAACACAGTGTTTGAAGTAACACAAATAAAAGTCCTCATTAGTGGAAAAATTAAAATTAAAGCTTTAGTTTGAATTTGTTACACTCCCTGAAGAAAGTAAGCCGATTTTCATTAACATGCAAGCTGCTTATATGTCTACTTCTTAAANGAATTAGAAAACCACAGAAGGACCTGCCCATCTTAGGTCTCAATGATTAATGAAATGGAAATGTTAGTGCAGCTCAGAAGTGGCCATATGACAGGAATGTTTTGGAAAATAAATATCAAGTTGTTTCCAAGAAACTATACCCATTAATAATCTTAGACCTCACTTGAAACACAAGAGGCATAAGGAAAGTATCCTGACATCGATGATATCGATTAGACTGTGCCATTGAAAGTTTCACACACCAAACACCATCCATCTATGAAAATTACTAAGAATTGAATTCCAGTAAGGATGAAATAATTTTTAAATGAACATGCAATTTTTGCAAGGGTTCTTGCCAACAGCAGTATAGATCACATGAAATCATGAGTTTCTCAGCCCCTCAATGCCATATAAAATTTCTTCAACATCTGTACAACCTTCTTTTGTTGTACATTCTTTGTATCTCACAATTCCTCAACATTCTTAGTAGTCCTGATTATTATTACTAGTAATAGTTTGATTTCTGCTGTTCGGTCCAGTTCTTTTTATAATAGGATGGTGTATCAAAAGTAGATTAAAAAAAATATATTGATTAAATATTTAATTATCCAAATGAACTCAAGATATTTTTTGAAGGATAGAAGGGTAAATAAAGATTGCAACAGTGGTTATTACACCAAAAGACACCAGCCTATAGTGCATAACCTGCTTCTATAAAGAAATGCAAATTATCTCACAAACAGAAATAATTTGGAATATGATAAACAGAACTCAATTCCCCGTTGACTTGTCTATTGGAGATAATATTTTATTTTAGTGGAAACAAAGGTAAATGGCTGTGTGAAACTCAGGAGAAAGATGAAATAGGGACCAAGAAAAAGAGCAAGAAACTAGTGAATGTTAGAAGAATTATATAGGAGTCAGGTAGGTGGGAAATAAGAAGCATCTTGTACTGCTGTAAGCCTCACAGTAAAATACTTCTAAAGCCTATTCCATGATTCAGGGAAAAGGAAACCTGGGGGAGTGAGTCTTGAGGCTCTGCATTGAAGCCTTTCCCCTCTCCACTTCCTGGAGGTCAGTCTCCTAACCTAGTAAAGCACCATGATTAAAAAGAGGCGCTATAAAAGCTATGACCCATCATCTTTTTTCTCTGTCCCTTTAGTCTCAGTTTCTTAGCTACAAACACGAACAGACTAAAACACAGATTTGATTGATTACTTCAGCAGTCTTTCCCATGCAACCTTCTCATTATGTGCCTTAAGCTTGTCAAGGGAAAGCCTAATACATTGCAACTGGCACATTCTTTGTTGTCAGTGAGGTAAAAGTTTAGCTACACGGGTCTCGCACTTCATAATTGTGGTATTGTTGCTGCTAGACATAGGTCCAAGGGACAGCAAAATACCCTGTCAGCAGAAAACTTGGCGCTGCCATATTGATTTTTAGGCCTCATTGTATAAAATGTACAGTTCCAGGCTTTATCAAACAAAATACTACACGGTTATTTTAATTGTTAGCATTTTTATTTTTCAAGGCTATTTCTAAGCAGCCAGCTGCAAAGCACTGAGGACCTCTTTAGGTTTGTGTGTCAGGGCTGGAGGGAGGACAGAGGAGGAGGGCTAGGAACAAGACAGGCAAAGTTGGATCAAGTCAGGATGCTTAAGGGGGGGCCTCAATTTCCATATGTGTTTCACCAAACACAATTGCTTTATTCTGGAATAACTTTTGTAAATGAGTGTAAGATTGTTTGTGAGACAGTAGGTCAGAGAAAGCAATTTTACAGTTCTCGTTTTCATTGGCAATCGCAGAAGGTTAAAGCACCTTATGACTTCATTCTGAATTTGCTATCATAACAAGTTATTTTTGTATGGCTACCTTGGAATTGTACCTTAGAAGAAAGCATTTCCCTCACAATTTAGAGATTTCATAAAACCACAAAACTCACTACTTAAAGAAAAGCACATGAAAACTTACATTAAAGCAGTCTTCATATGCTTATTGTGAATGAGGTTCCAAGAGATGCTGTTAACCAAAAGAGTAATGATCAGGTTTATCAAACACTCTAGAGTAATTTTCTACCTTTGTAAGAGGTTTTTGGTTTGATTTTGTTTTTTTGAGTAAGAACTTTAGGAGCTACCAGCCAAGCAGCTAATACTCTGCTCAATCTAAAGAAAGTCTTGTCCAAATGAACAGAAGCAATTCTCAAAATAACTAAGCTATGCCTATTTTGAACCTGTGTCACACAAGCAATCTCCTCTCCCCAATATATTTTACCAGAGTCAAAGAATAGCTGCATATTTTCAGGTGTAGGCTTACAAGTATTTCTCTGGGAAGCCATTCCTCATTTTTTCTTACCAAGTCCCCTCAGAAACCATGCAAGTAAACAAGAGTTCAGACTAGAAGACAAACAGTGCCTCATCAAGATATCCAGGTTACATTAGAAATCATACTTTCACCAGGTTTTTAGCAGAAGTAATACTGTATCATTCAAAATGTAAATTTAATTTGGTGACAGATATTTGACAGCAAAACCATAACTGTCTAAGCTTCTATGGCAGTGAAATAGGGAGTAAAATACTGTTTCTTTGAAAATACTTGTATGCAGCACTCATCATGCAGTATCTACTTTCGTTCTGTGCATCTCGATTTAGCATCTGTTTTAGGAGTCGGTGTGAATTTTCTTTCTATTGCACAAGAACTGGTCCTTTATGAAAGGAGATCATTCAGACCAGAGAGAGAATATCAGTGCTATGCTTTGCACTTAGCAAAGAATACAAAGTCATGCCTCAAGTTATCTTTAATTCTGGACAAAAGGATACAGAGGCACAGCTAGCTTAGGCTAACTTTTGCCAAGTGGAATGACACAGGGTTCAACATTAATAAGGTTACGTAAAGTAAATATGCCAAAAGTTGAAACAATCTTGCCTAGCAGCAAAATAATCAGCCTGTATTATTTACCACATATTTACACTGTGGATTTTGTGTTTGTTCTCTTCTACACATGCAGATACAGACAGCATATTTCAATTAAACTCCTTCTGCAAACTCCCAAGAATTCAGCTAAGGTAAAAAGTGGGCAAAGCTGCACCAATTCTGATGCAATTTTCACCATAAACAGTTTCTCTGATCTGAAGTAATCGGGTCATAATCCTAAAGTGAAAAAAACAATATAAATCTCATTCAAACACCCAACAGGAAGAACACCATAAAAAAGAAAAGCAGGGGGAAAAAAATTGAATCCTTATTCATTTATTTCTGATTTTGAGAACTCAGACTAGCTTTGAGGAGATCTCTAACTGTTCTGTACATGACTTGGACGTGATAGTGTTATGGTTTGAGAAAACCCATAACATTTTATTGTTCAGACAATCATTCCATCACCTGATGACCCCTCCTCACCCAGGAAAAGGGAATCGGGGAACACAAAGAAACACAAGGGTTGAAGTGTAAATAGATTTAATAGAATAAGACTAATTAACAATAATACTAAAGAACCAGTATTAATCCCAACACTTATATAAGATATACAAGAATTATACTCAGCCAACTCTATAGCAGGAAGCTGTGCACTCCCAGCAGCGGATGGCAAATGTCAGACACTGCCAGTGCAACAGTTTTGGGGCAGAGGAAGGCCTCAGGGGTCAGGCATGGGGGCAAGGAGTTGTCTGGGCTGCCACCATTAAGGGAGAGCCAGCTACGCAGCAAAATATTCTAATTTATATTGAATGTGACATTCATGGTACGCAACAATCCTGTTGGCCAGCTTGGGTCAAACGCCCAGGCCT
This sequence comes from Thinocorus orbignyianus, assembly GCA_013400375.1. Classification (NCBI taxonomy): domain Eukaryota; kingdom Metazoa; phylum Chordata; class Aves; order Ciconiiformes; family Thinocoridae; genus Thinocorus; species Thinocorus orbignyianus. The sequence continues at coordinate 1,354,724 of VXBW01002687.1, read as the reverse complement.
TGCTCTTCCTCGTCCCTGCACCTGGCAAGGCTCAAAAACAGAGACCTTTAATCTCACAGAGCCTGGCTGGTCATAAAGTATTTTCATTAATTCAGACACTAGAGTCTTCTAAAAGTGCAATTTTCCCAGCATTAGAAGAAAAGTTAGTCCTGGGCCTCTCAACCCAGGACAGACAGAAACAACAGCAGTCCTTAAGTCTAATCTGGAAACTTTCCTTTCTGAAATAGGAATATGTAGCCTTTCTGGTTTATTCATTTTGTTGATGATTTTGACATTTTCTGATTAAGCATAAGTTTTATTGAACATTCTCCTTTCCATTTTGTATTTACAGAACACCTCGGTATCTTTTTGTCCTAAGTTTTGCAGAGGCAAGCACTACTTTTACTATTTTTGAGATTTTTAGAGGCTTTTGGGTATGCAGTGCTGAGAATTCCTGTATTTCAACTATTCAACACTGACAACTACATCTTTTTCTCTCAACTGCTACATTGGGCAGAACATCTTTTAGAACAGTACAGTACCTAATTGCTTTCTTAGCACTAGTCTTTTCTCAGTGAAATTTTTAAAAAATATATATATAAAAAAAATCTACCACCACTTGTCAGGCAAGCGGTAACCACTTCAAATTTGTACATAAAAGCATGTTCATGATCCTTTCTTAATTGAAAGCACATGAGATTTCTCTAGAACTACTCCACACATATATTCAGTAGTTTCACTTTATTACATTTCTTGTGATAAGGGTCATCTCTGACCCAAACTAAATCACTCTAATGGAAATGGAACAGAACAAGACGAAGGATAGAGAATGCAAATTCTCAGGAAATTAGGCTAATACCTTGAAGTCAGGCATAGATCTTCTCAAGATCATATTTATATAGCCCTAGATGTGGAAAGAAAAGGTTCAATAATTAAGTAAATCCTCATGAGAGTGCAGAATCATCCAGTTAAAAGCTTTACAAATTCAGCCTGCACAGATAAGGCTATCCAATTATAAAAAGACCCCTTTCATTTGTTTTCACTCACTGCACTTCCCCAAATACAATCAATGTTCCAGGGATGCCAGAGGTCTTAAGCACCTCATACAGGTTACATGAAAATACTTGGAGTGCAAAAGCAGCAGCTCCGTCAAATAGCTATGCGGTTGTATATGATGGGTACTTATATTTAGGTACATGTTCTTCTATTTAGATATGTATAATTTAGGCCATTAACCTATGTTATCGCAGTAGACATACAAAACATGGTCTATGGTTATTAGGGCAAAAGAGATAAGACCTAAACTAAGCCACAAGTACTACCATTGCACAGTAAAATCTCTCACCCTGATACTCTGTGCAAAGTACTTGTGCTGATGAGCCTATCACTCTAACTACAAGACCATAACACTCACTTTATAGTGGGAGGACCATGACCCTGCACAGCCAGCATGTCCATGTGGTGTTGATCCCTTCAATACAAAGTTTTCTTATAATATAGAGAAAAGCAAAAATGTTTGCATAGAGTTCTAAAAAATATTCAGATTGTTCAAAAATAATCAAGCCAAAAGGACTGTTTTTAAGAGGAACAACTATTACTTTGCTGACACTTTCAAAGTTTTGTCCGAAGTTACGAAAAGGACAGACCTGTTTTGTTTTGTGTTGAACTTTTTTACTTTGTTGCTTGTGTTGTGTTTTTATTTTAACGTACTCAAGTCAGCAATGAAAAAAAAGAAGAGCCAAACATGATTTGAGCAGCCCATTAGCCTTTTCCTTGCATAAGACAAGTATATTAATATACTTTGTTCAGGTTCTGGTCTCAGTTGAGTTCCCAATTAATTCACTTTTACTATCAGAGTTCAACAAGGCAGTGCTTGTGCAAGAACTAAGAAATGCAGTGAGCAAACAGAACACTAGAAGTAGCTTTGCAAGTAATGAATCAAACTAAGTTTATGCATTTTTCATGCCACTGTATGGCCACAGCAGTGATGCGGCCACAAGAGTCTGAGGAAAAACATAAAGCAAGATTTGTGTAAAGATGTTATCTCTGATTAGACCACATTACACTGTTGTAAAAGTAACAGGGAAGTCTGACAAGCTTTATTTTTCTGAGATTTTTCTGCAATTACATCAGTTGATTTAATGTAAGATATTACTACTTTTCCCTTCACACCTTAACATGTACTGTATTCTTAGATCCTCACTATCCCAACCAGAAACAACTCATCTCTGGGAATTACCGCGTTAGTCAAAGAAGAAAACAGTAGGGATATTTGAAGGTTTTTTGCCTGTTTCTGGATGGGCAGGTTCATAACATTTTTCTACACCTTTTAACATGCCTTCAAGAAAGAGCCAAGTTGGAAAAGCTGCCATCACTAAGATGAATCACATATTAAGTACAGCAGATGTAAAGAAATCAAGTTACTCTTTTAGCTGAAAATTAGACTGTAGCCTTACTAACTTCAGGAACATTTTAAGAACAAGCCAGGTCCCTTTGGAGTTGTTCCCTGGTCATGTAATACACCAAAAGACACAACATCAGTCTAATTATTCTAATAATTAAAATTCATGAAAAATACAGCCAATTACTGATTGCTTTGGGATGTAGTAGACTTCAGATGCACACAAAATTCTTCATTATTACAGACATATATTTATTCTGCAGCAACCACAAAAGGCATTTACACACAGCGTTATTAATGTGATCCGTTCAAGAAGCAAGTAGGTGGCCAGAAAACACACACAAAAAATGCAGCAGTAGAGAAGTTTCATGTACCGGGTACTTATATATGATTGATCTGGACAGATTGGATTTACGGGCTGAGGCCAATGGGATCAGGTTCAGCAAGAAGGCCAATAGCATCCTGGCTTGTATCAGGAATGGTGTGGTGAGTAGGGAAGGGATTGTTCCCCTGTACTCAGCACTGGCGAGGCCTCACCTCAAATATTGTGTTCCATTTTGGGCCCTTCACTGCAGGAAAAGCATTGAGGTTCTCTAACTACCCCAGAGAAGGACAACAAGTCTGCTGAGAGGTCTAGAGCAAAAGTTTTACGAGGAGTGGCTGAGGAAACAGGGATTGTTCAGCCTAGAGAAAAGGAGGCTGAGTGGACAACTTATCGCTCTCTACAGCTACCTGAAAGGAGGTTGCAGAGAGGTGGGGATCAGTCCCTTCTCCCAAGTAGCAAGCCATAGGACAAGAGGAAATAGCCACAAGTAGCACCAGAGGGGGTTTAGTTTGGATATCAGGAAAAAGGTTTCTTCACTGAACAGATTGTCAAACATTGGAAGAGGCAATCTAGGGAAGTGATTGAGTCACCATCCCTGGAGGTATTTAAAAGATGTGTAGGTGTGGCACTTAGGGACATGGATTTACAGTGGACTTGGCAGTAACAAGTAACTTTATCTCAGCAATCACAAGTTAAGCATCATCCTTTCTGCTAGGTTTGGAGAACAAAGCAGTCAAATACATGTATTTATCACTAGAATTATTTTGCAAAAGGTACTCAAATGAAAACTTGAGGGGGCACATCTTATTTGTAGGGCATAACAATGTTCTTTTTAGGTCAGTTTCTTTGATTGCAAATGCACTGAACTGATGTTAAAGAAATACTTAATCAGTGCAAAGAGCATAAATTTAAGGACTATAATAATTTCAGAACACAAATGGATCATTTCATGTTCTTTTAGAAGATTAACAAAGCAGCAAACAATCTCCAAAGTCAGAAAAATTACTGAACCTTTTAAGCCCATTCATTACACAGTTCATGTTCACATACTGAAACTTTGATAGACGTTATTTGGCTGCTCTCTTTTCATTTAGCAAATTATGATGTGTGTTCCTCTGACAAAATCTGACCTAGGTATATGACAGCACATTGCTCTAAGTTTCACAAAGATCTTGCAATTTATCCAGACCTGCTGCAGCGAGCAATACATGAAATGACATGTTACGCTATATAATACTAGTACCATAGGACTGCAGAATTCTGTTATTTTGCATTCTTCATCTACCCAAAAACTACTATATGTTACCAAGAAACGAAATTTTACTCAAAAATAAACAGAATAAATACACACTTAAGCTAGTCGGTAAAATAGGATATTCTAGTTCAGCGTTAGAAGCTAAACACAACAACACTGTGTTCACATTACTCTATATTCTGTCTCTGAATATGAGAATCATGTTTGTCAGACTAAACATGATCAGAGGTAACTCATAATATTATCCAGCAGCTCCTCAGAATGCAAGCAAGACCAGAACCCTCCAACTCAGAAGACTCACATCTTTTGTAGTACTACACTACCCTGAAAATCCAATAAAGAGAAAAAAACCTTAAAACAGTTCCCTCAAGGAGTGGGGGAAGGAAGGGGAATAATAAGGGTCTTCTCTGCAATGATTTCTGATTCTTCAGCTGAGAGGTTTCATGGGAATGCTGACGTTCATTTGGGAAGAAAGAAATATTTCCCTCAATGAAAGTATTAGGAGGCGGCGTTCTCATGTCACCCTGCATTGGTCAGTCTGTCAGGGTAACCAGTTTCCTGAAAATCAGCTCAGTACAGATTTTTTCTTAAATCACATGGTTCTTAAATCACTAACAGATACCTAATTTGAGTCTCTCCTTTCTTTTTCTACTTTGCTTTTTAACCCTGTACACCCATGTGGTGGATTCACACTGTTTTCCAGCTAATGCAGACCCTTGTCAGTGACAGATCTCCAGGCACCCTGCAGCTTGTGTTAATGAGAAGCATGAGTTTCAAATCAAGGCATCAAAAGAACAATTTTCTCAGAACATTATCCGGCAAGGGGTCTCTAAAGCAGCTTTCCCTCTGGGTTTCAATAACCTAACTGAAGCAAAATTCCTACAGTTCAGCTTGTGATAGGAGAAACACCAGTATTTTGGACAAGCTTTTTAGATAAAGCATGCAAGTGAACCTCACATGACTCTAGACCAGGACTTCCCATTGACCAAGAGCTCTGTTCCATCACATCCAATTTCCATGATCCTACCTAGAAAGATTTAGAGGGCATACATGGCTTGACTGTGACTTAACCTCAAGTCTGACTCAGAAGCCAAGAATTTCTCTTCTCTGTTTTCATTTCCTGCCTTATTTTGGCAGGCCAGCGTGGAGTCCCTATAGAACATGGCCCACATATATCATGTGCTTCTATCCTGACCACTTAAAATTTTCCTTTTCCTTCAGGGGTTCTCCTGCCTTCCCTTCAGCACAAATTCTGTTGAATAACTGTATGGTTCAGGCAGGGAGGGTTGTCTGCTGTTTTAAAAATAAAAAGAAATTCTAGACAAAGAGTAACTTTATACAGCTATGATCATGAATCAGCTGAGAAGGGTTACAAAAAATTCTGGTCTTCACAATCAGCATGGTCTATTTCTTAGTGGCATAACCACTCAACAGCTTGCTGCTCATAAGAAAAAAAAAAAAAAAAGATTTTTTCATCTCAGAAAAAATCAACAAACAGAATCACACCACCGTATTCTGAACCACTATCTAGTTCCTGAGTCTTCAGACTCTATCAAACCCAACTGTCACTCAGTTCCAGCAGAGTACCTTTGCCAATCTCCGATTTTCCATCAAAACAAAAGAAAGAAAAAAAAAGAAAATTTTTTTTAAAAAAAAAAGAAAAAAAGAAAAGAAAAGAAATATGGTGTTATTTTTGTGCTAATCTGGAAAGAAAGTCATTAGTATCTCCAATGTGAAAATGTTTCAGCATGAAACATTTCACACGGCAGGAACAAAGACTGAGGAGGTTGTTAGAAAACTAGTAGTTTGCACCTCACCTTTCTGCTATTACCAGCTGGTCCATTTAAGTACTGCAAAGGAACCAGGCCTCTCCAGTATATGGATAAGGAAAACAACTACCATCCTTCTATTCCCAGCTATTCCCAAAGAAGAGGTGTAAAAGCCTGGACTACTCCTTTTTCTTCATCCCAGTTTTCTATATAAACAGATGGGCACCTTCTCAGCCAATGAAAAAGATCCTGGACATCTACGATTCTGCAATTTTTCATGTTAGCCAGTTCCTAGCCCTATGTATGGTTCACCAAAGCTCACAGTTTAAGGCTAGAAGTGTAAATAGCTCTGTTCCTAATAAAAGGTATTTTGCTGAGAGTATTATAATACTGGGGACTTCAAGAACTCAAAGTGCCTTAGTAACTTTCAAATATTGGGTGTTTTTGAAGAGTGTAGGGAGTTTCCTAAAGTTTTTGATCCTGGTTCCTGCAGTAACTACTGAGACCCAAGATAAAATACGGAGTATGAGGTATCTGGGAACCACAATACAAGCATCTTCCAGTTCAAGAAGTTACTATGCAAAGGCAAAAATTACTTCTTTATAGTTTAATCACTACTTCTTTTGTCTTTTCCATTCTACACACAGCAAGGTCTACTGATGGACTTCTACTTTAAATAGCACTGAATGATGCCATAAGTATAATAAACATATCGTATCGGTGAAAATAACATAAGCCTCATGTGCCAACTGAGCATGTCGTCAGTGAAAAGAACATACCGAGACACAAATAGATACTTACAAACATTTAAAATCGTCAGCAACCCTTAATGATCTTTCTCTATCACTTGCTCATGTCAGAAGACAAAGATTTGTCTCTGTGACCTCACTTTTGACACTGATCATACAGCAAAAAGTGCTTCCACTTCAGAGTCAACATGTGCAGGTCATGATCTTCCACTTGGAAAGATGTCATAAGCACACTTATTGCTCAAAGCCTGCCCCTTTGAGGCTTCCCACTTGTAAAGCTGAGGATGCAGCAAGTGTTGTGTGGTTCTGACAGAAACATTGCTTTGAGGTCTGCACTTGAGGCCTGTGGGAAAGAAAAGTGTGGCAAAACCACAAAGTATTGCATGTTTTACTTCTCAATTATATTCAGCAGGACACTCAAAATGTTTTTCATAGCTTTCAAAAACCCTTCAAATTGGTGCTACGGCCTGGGTTTATGGGTTACCATTTAAGGACACGCTCCTGCTTTGAGTTAAAGTCATTTTTCCTTCCCCATTTTAAATACAGCATCAATGCAAGACACAATGTATTCATCTAACTGTATGTTATACATACATATATATATATGTATGTATTTATGTATAACATCTAACTTTTCTATACAGAGTCACGTAGAAAAGGCACCACCATTCTTGCAGAAGACCTTATTTTTGTCATATCAAAGAATTCTAGGCAGAGGACAGAAAATATTCAGTCCATTTCATGTTGCAGTGAGTTCAGAGAGGTTTTCAACCTCAGTTCTTAAATCACTGTAAACTAAAAGGATGCAAGACAGTTTACGCAATAACTGAAATTGTCCCTATGACTGAATCATTACTCAAATTCCAGAAACTACATTAGATCACCGCTAGTGATAATAATACATTTCCAGATTTCACCTAGGTTGCACATTTTTTCATGGGCTAACAGAAGTCCTTCAATTATCTATGTTTTCCTTGTTTATCTGTCATTCTAATGGTTAAATCTACCTGGGCCACCACATGACACTCAAACACTGGGCATTCACATTTCATCTTGCAACATTGCCAAGCATCTGCATCTTCTGAAGGTTCTTTTTCTGAGTATGAGTATTAGAGCTTACTTTGAGATCTTGACTCCTCGATCTGCTTCTTAAAAGCATGTGATTTTATGTTTTACAGGTGGTAAAGATGACCACAAAGAGAAGAATAAAGTTGCTCAAGTTTTTTGCTGGGAATGAAATATATGACCTGCCAATTTCCCACCCATTTAATAATAAGAAAAATAATCATCAATTAATAGCAAGTCGAAGACTTAAGCATTATTTATTTCATCTGCTGACTTAGGGCATGATCTTTCTCCAACAGAAATTAATGGTAAACTCACAGTGAGTTCAGCAAGGTTTCTTTCCTCCCACCAGCTTCCCTAGAGAAGTTGACAAATCATGAAAATTTAATTACTATCTTTCACATAGAAATAATGGTGAAAAAAATTGCACACAACAGTCATTGCACGTTTCTCTTCCCATTCTTGGACCAAGCTTATGAGTTTTACTTGGAAAAAATCAACAAAAAAAAAATCAACCCACAGACAAAAACTCCCAAGATACAACTGAATTCTGACCAACACATAATGCCTGTCTTGGAGTTAATTTTACAAAGCAGACAGTTTAAAAAGTATCCAAAATGCAAAATTACATTAGTTGAACTGAGAACTGCTTTCCTCCTGCATCGTCACTCCCCTCCAACACTTTTTCAGACTAATCTATAGTTTATGGGGACAGCCAGTCTGGAACAACCTACTAACCTTGACAATTAGCAGGTATTATCAATGACTTCATAAAACCCTGTTTGAGGGCTAGAATCAATTGTGTTTCTTAAGCAAGTCAATCTGCTAAACAGTTTAAGTCATGAATCCATTCAAAATACTAGAAAAACCAACTGACAAAATGCCCAATTTTCTTTATTTAATGGTTAATAACAGACTAGAAAATTTTTATTCTCATTATGCAAAGCTGCTTGCAGACTTTTCAGTGTCTGTATACCGATTAATACAGGGCAACTCTTCACTTATTGGTGAAGTTTTCCGCAGGTATCCCCAGTCATTATACCCACATTAATAACATGCATATAGTTCCCTACTTTTTTCAGACAATTAATGTGACCTAAATATGAAGCTAATGACTACTGATGGGTGATACTCATTTAATTGTTGATATTATAGGCAATCAAACAGACTTCTTCAAATCTCTCTTGGTCCATACTTCCCCATTTTTTAGAGATTATAATTTCAAGCATCCAACTGAGATGCCAAGATGCCAGCTCTACTCTGCATATCAGTTCTCTTGCTGTAGGTACAACGTACACAGTGCACATGGGAAACCACAGTTACCAACCAAAACACAAGCAAACCTATCTCTTGAATCCGAATGTCAGATTGATGTTACCAAACACCACTACACAAATGAGACACTTTATAGCCCTAAACTGAACTTTGGCACAATGAGATCAGCATAGAAAGTCATTCTTTCCATAATTATTTCCTCTTTAAAAACAACATGTCAATGGATTTCTTTGTCCTACAAAACAAAGAATTTTCCCACTTCATCCTTTGGATAAATCAAAATAAATAAAAGTTAGTGGAAAAAATAAGGAGAAGGAAAAAAAAATATGTAGAAGGTACACTGAAGAGATAAAGAAAGAAACTGAAGAAAGAAAAAAACAATGGAGAACAAGGGAGGACAACAAAGACACGACTCACTGAAGTCATGTGTCTTGACCGAGTAGAGAGATTTGTGTACATAATATACAATAAACTATGAAAAAAGGACTTTCGCTACCTGGAACACATTGCAACACCTTATAAAAGTAGGATAATAAAGCAGAAGCTTGCCTCTTAAAAATTCATTTGTTTCCTACAGCAATTCAAGGGAATGAACTCATTCTCAGAGAAAATAACCCATTGCAAAGTACAATAATAAAACATGTTTCCATTCACAGATTGAGTGAAGATTTTTTACTGTGAAATGAGAGCAGTGTGAAAGGTACCTTTCTAGGGAACAATGACACATTTCCATTCTCACTCAGACCAATAAAAGCATGTAATGCTGGCAAGGTATCACACTTCACAGGCGTTTGTCCATGTGAAAGTTACTCTGAAACAACATCAAAGACTGGGTTAATTTGTCTTTCCTAGCTTGTACCTTGTTAGACTTCTAAATTTGGGATCTGATTAGCGAGAGATGAGAGGTTTGGTTGGATTGGATTTAGGCTGGGAAAGGATTAAGTGTCAGATTAATTTCCTACTTTTATCTGCCAGGGAAATTTTGAATTCTCCTGGAAAGACAGGAGAAAAAGGAATTGGCAATAGCTAACCACTGGCTTCAACAACAAGGATGGGCACGTACCTGTTTTCTCAGTGTATTCCTGATGGAGAAGGCAATAGATTTGGAATTATTGCATCTTGACAGTACCTTATCACTGTGACAGTCTTTGAGGAAAGGTTTCAAACATGAACTTGCTAAATCAATCACAACTTAAACACAACAGTTTATCTTTTCTTTCATCAAACATGTTGTTGTCCTTTAAATTAGCTGCTTATTACTGATACGTGAAAACTACCTCAGAAGGTCAAAATAATAGCTTTTAAATGCAACTGATCACAGATTTTTTGTTATTATCCCCATGTCCTTGAGTTAGGATACAGCAGTTTACTTCTGGTGTGAATAAGAAAGTTGTGAGAAAACAAAAGATCACTTGCTCACTTGCACCTGTACAATAAAACTAACAGCCAATATAGCCTTTAATAACTGGATGCTGGAATCAGTTTCAAACATCACAGTTTAAAGCTGGTGGGACTGGGAGAGAGCAAGAGGACAACAACTGTCTTAATGAAGAACTTCAGCTATTGCCTCCATGAATGCTGTCATATCAACTCAGGGCTGAAGTTCAAAGGTGAGCTCAACTCCAGTCACGAGTACATGAACATGCAGGTTCACAATCTGACTCTAGCCTCATGTGTCTAAGACTCTGAAGTCTGTTTCATGTTTCTGATTGGTGTTTATGATCAATTGGTACAAATGTTCAGGAACTTGACTGGAAGAGGGGGAAACTAAACAAAAGCTCAGACCTCACATTCAGCATCTTGACAGACACTGACTCAAGTTCTGGGAAATAACAGACGAGCCATTGGTTCTAACAAGAGAGTTCTTTGGTGCTTGGCCTGATTTACTACAACAAGAAGTTAATTCCTAAGCAGGTAAGAAAGCCTGTGTTTAGACACCTAGAATAATGAGGTTTTGTCTGTATGGAAAAAATGCAAGACTTTTTAAAATAAGTGCAAACAAGACCACTTGCAGATGCAGGACAGATATACTCTGCCAGACAGCATATGGGCCTGTGGACTACAGTAAAGCTCCCTCCCAGCATAGTTACCAGATTCATTTCTACACAAACCAAGGCAAAAGGAAAACTTCCTTGCTTTATCTTTTTCACAGAATAAGGGCTGTGTATATTCTGAAATCCAAAGTACCTTTATTGTATGTATATATTTATACAGTTTTGAATTTATGCTATGGTCTTTTGTTCATGAAGTATTAGATGTTTTCAAAAAAACCTATCATATTACAAATTATTTTGGTCATTTATATTTCAGTACAGTCCTTATTCATCTCACTCCACTGCAGTTATCTGTATTTCTAGCACTCTATCAAGATCATGTATATTAGAAATGTCCTAAAATTAGCAAATAGAAAACACACACGATTCTCTCACACAATGTACCACTGTAGCTAGTCTCAGAGACCTCTGGAGATGGGATTTTGTAGGAATCACTATAAAAGACTAGCTAAATAGTTGCATTTGGTGCCGTGTGTACAACATATCCACTGATTTTTGCAAAAATCTGGGGAACCATAAATTCCAAGTCAACATAAGAAATAGGATTTTCTGTGGATCAGTATCGCCTGGACTATTTACCAAGTTGTATAATCTTTTCCTGACTCTAAATAATATTTAATTTCTATTCTAATTAGAGCTACAAGTTAATGTCGATCATCTAGGATGAAAATACATCAACAATCATAGTCTTACCAAACGAGAACTGGATTCTATGTACTCTATCTACATTGCCCAGCAATAGACATGGAAGGTAAAGTAAAAAATTCTTCTTCCACACTTTCTTATTAGTTGAAAAGTTACAGATAATTCCTCTCCTTAGTATCACTGACAGTATCACTGATCACTTACCATTATCTTACAAGTCAGATCACAGAGAACATATTACTTAAGGCTGAAGGTAAAGGCCAAACAATATACCCTGTAAAAATGTGCTCTCCCATCACTCCACAAGCCTCAAAATGGTGTTGTCTACATCACAAAAAGTATGCTTTCATTAAGCTCTTCATGCATAAATGATGAACAGTCACACTAGAACCATTGCAGTTGCAGTCTCTGGTTTATTACATACAAACACAAAATAATCATCAACCTAATATAAGCAGACCTCAAACAATGCACTAACATTTCCTTTCTCATGCTTTGATCTCACACACACCTCAACCAGGACATGCATCCAGGTTAAGTATATGTTTACANAAAAAAAAGAGAGAGAGGAAAAGTGACCATACCCTGTGGGGGATGATGGAAATTACACCAGTAGAGAAGTATGGCTCAAGTCCAAAGTACCATAAAGGTCTACATAAGGAACAATGCATTTTTCATTCCAAAGCATCCCTTCTATTTATTTCAAAAGAAAACAAGGAAAGGAAAATTATAATCCAGATATCCAACATACTTGGCACCGCTGTCTAACTACTGAGAACCACAACACAGAGGATTTTTCAAAACCATACCTCTGAGATGACTGGAAAGAGACAGAAGACCTATGCCTGGAATTTCTTATCACAAAAAAAAAATGCATTTCAGCAGAAAAAATAGAAGACCAACGTGACAAGACTGCAACATCAAGTCAGAGAAAACTGACATTACCTGACTCTTAGCTTCAGGAAAGTCCAAAGCAAAAAGAGATGTCCAGTGGAAAAGGAAAGTATGAAAAAAGCATTTAAAATTTCCTATCGTTGGCAGAAGTACTCTTTAAGCAAGGGTATCAAGATAATTTTGAGACAATAAGTGTGAGTAATATTTTGCAGGGTGGCACTGCTGCACTCTGCTTGTCTCAGATGTGTTGCAAGACTTCAGCAAAAGAGGCAACAGACGGTTTAGAGATCACTCCAGTCTGTTAACTACTTTGTGATTTTAGTGTTACAACAATAGTTTGCAATCACTTAACAGCTGTATGGAACATTATTTTCTTTGTACACAATCTTTTTCAAGATTGACAGGTTTATCTGGGCTGAGAAATTATACAAAAGAAATGTTTACCCTCCCACATAACAGCAACACACAACTGGGGGGGGGGGGGGGGAGAGCAAGCTTCTAATTTGGATTCTTCTAATTCAGCAATGCGACTAAAAAGACAGCCGGCAAAAGTCTGGCTACAACTATTTTCTCCCCTTTGTATGCAAAACTGCTCTCAGGAGGTCATCCTCTAAAAGTGAAATTCCAGCCTAGAGGTCTGGCTAAGGCTGCCTTCCAGTTGATATCTCCAGCATCACAATCTTGCACCAGATTGCTCAGTGCTTTAAACAGGCACAGCAAAGTCAGGGAAAAATATATAGAACATTAACATGCCTTGGGCTACAAGGTCATGCATCATTTATAAAGTTATGAAAATTGTTGGCTGTTCAACCTCTGCTGAGAAGCTTTACAGTAAGCAGGAGGGACACAAAGAGTCATTAGGAGTGATGACTAATTTGAATGAACTGATTTTATGCTAAGGAAATCGTCTGAAACTTTGGTAAAAGAGTTTGCCCTCATGCATTCACATTTGGGAAATGAGAAATTCCCAAGCACAAAACAGAAAATCCAAGGGGAAGCAGAGGACTTGTAAGTCAGGAAAGGCTTTCACAAAGCTTGATGCAGGAGAGAAGGGAGAATTTCTAGATGCTAAAACAGTGTGCTGACCCAACAAAGGCCAATGAAGGCAACCTGAGGTAGGAAGCCTTCTTTGCTGTATTCTGACCTTTCATTCCTGGTCCCTGTCAGATTTCAGTGAAAATGCACGCGACAGATAAAAACACTGAAAGCTATGCAACTATTCTGGAAACTAATCATCATCCAACACTATTTTAATACTTAAAAGCTGTGCTGAAAATGGAGAAATATTAACCATCAATACAAACAGCATTGACTTACCCTACCATAAAGTAACTACTATAGGCACCATTCAAAACTTTAGGACTATAATCAGCCTTCTGTTGAATCAAAGCAATTTCTTTAAGGTAAAGAGATTGTGCAATGGCAATTAGCATACAACAGTCAAAACCAAGAGATTTCCAGTTCAATTCTTGAAGACACTAACATTGCTTGCATTCACAGAATCTGTGTTAGTTCTGTTTACTCAACAGGTTTAGAATTTTGGAGGCACTCAATGTTCACATAATTTACTTTAGTTAGGCTTTTACTCAATTAGGTACTTTCCAGAAATTCAAAGCGCATTCACATTTCCAATGGTACTTAAAGCCATTTGAACCTTATCGCTCTTGAAAGTTCTATAATCTTACTAGGTTTAAAATTAAACCAGTAAAACCATACCCCAACTAATCACTCACATTACTTATTGGTGACATCACTAAACACTGTAAATATACCACATATAAGCACAGATACGAATATTGATCGCATGTGTCCTACTCACTAAAAGCAATTGCCTTGATATAAACTGGCTGGCAAATAGTTTACTCCCCCATAAAATTTATGGTTTTAATTCTGAGATATTTTAGTGCCTTCTCATTTTCTGCATCTAATTGTGACTCTAAAAACTGTTTCAAAAATTCCTGTAATTTTGTTCAACTGAAAGAGGGTTCGACTTACAGACCCAGGATACAGACACTCACACAAGCTAAGACATAAGCTGCTCATCATCACTGAAAATTGATCACAGGCATGTTTTTACCCCACGGAAAATGCAGAGTCTTTTAAAGGAGCAAACTTTGCATTGCTCACAAGTAGTGTAAGAACACGCACAAGCAAAATGCATGCTTTGAAACACATTCCGGGATGTCCATCTATCTTTCATTCTCCTGTACTGTAATTAACTGTTCACTGAAGTCTGCAATCTATAGCCTGAGGCCTTTTGGAAGCAATGTTATGAGATTCAAATAATGCACTAGGTCACACACCATCAACGTCATGTTCTGTTAAATAAAGCTGAGAGAAGAGAGCTGCTCTGGTGCAAGTCCAAGCATATTCAGTTACTGGTTACATTCATTACATGGAAGGAAGAATGTCTTGCCACCAACAGGTCCCATGGAGCTAGATCCAGGAAAAATCCAAGGGGAGTTTCACAGCACAGAACCTCAAAAGGTAAAAAAATGAGATGGAAATAAAGTTATTTTTGGAAGTATACATCACCAACACAGGTTGGAAAAAAAGAAGCCATTGCTTCCTCACAGCCCAGCAAACAGGAAAGAAATAAGAAAAAAAAGTCAAAATGTGTATGAAAGATAACTTAGAGAAATATATAGCAGATGTGTATTTTGTAAGAAAAGCAGCAAGAGCTTATGAAGCACACTGTATGAAGGAGGACAGTAGTGATACCCTGCAGCTGATTTGCCTAAAGCAAATTTAAGTTGTCCCTAGTGAGTACACCAAGCAATTGGTTTGGCAACCACTGCAGGATTCTCTCCTGCTCTCCTTGCAAATGGCAAAGTCTGGAGTTCTACTGAACATTTCATTTTTTTTCTAGTGACTTCTCACACTTCATATGACATATCGTAACTGATTTTGGGCATTCTTTCTACAACTCCAAGAAATAGGTCATAATACGCTGAGCTTAGGTTTAGTTCCTTTACTTGGGTGATGTATGCTGAGCCTGAAAACTGTAAAAGCAGAGAGGAAAATATCACAATGCCAAACACACTTCGTCCTTCTAAAGCATTAACTTCTTGGTATGACATGCCTTTGCTTTCAGCATGGGTGACTTAGATGGTGATCCAAGGTCTACTGCTAGCAGTTCTGTGTTAATAATAACCTACATAGTACGTGAGTGTATAATCCTGTTTATATTAATCCAGAAACCACTTCACATTATTAAGGTCAGTCTTTATGCTGCCTCTGGGTAGCTGAAAGATATTTAATCCAGCAAAGGTTCTTTCAAGATAAAAGTTAGGCCATCAAAATTGTCAGGAAATTTTGACTTTTACTAGATGGATGTATTGTATCACATGACCGTGGCTTTAAAACAAACAAACAAACAAACACCCCCAAACAAGAAAACCTACACAAACAGAGTTGCCCTAGAAACAAATTTACCATACTGTGGAAGCTCAGCCTTCCAACCAGACAAATCCAAGATTTCCAATGCAACTTCATAGGTACAGTTGAAGTTAAAATAAAACAAAAAAAAATTTAAATAAATTTTTTTTTTAACTTTTAAGTGCATTATAAATGTCATGGAGTGGCAGGAAGGATGGCAAAACATGCACTCTTGGCTGTCTAGACTGAGTAGGAGACTAACTATTCCCATACACTGTAAGAATGAGATTTCCCAAGAGCATTGGAAAAGCAAAGTTAAATTAAACAAATTGATAATAAAAACAAATGGGCTTATTCCAAATAGATGTAATTTTCAAATTTTGTACTACTAGCCCCTAGAAAAATAGAACACTACTCCAAATCCCTATTGCAGCTGGTGATGAGAAAGTGGTGGGGGCTGAGGTTCCTTTTCATTCCCTCCAGTGTCTTCAAGACTTCCAGATTAAAACACCATAGACTGAGTACCTCACAATCACCTTGAACTTCCTGTCCAACTCACAATCTGATACTTGACAAACTGTGGAAAATAAAGTGATCTGGTCATTACAATTCAAGAGAGTTTGAAGCATGAGGATGTCATTTGCAAAAGATCAGAATATTTTCCACCTCAGAAGCCCTTCTGTTATTAGAGTCCCAGACTCTATCAGTTAAGTTTTAGGATTAAAAAACCAAAAATTATCACTGTGTGTTTGGTGCTTTTTTCTGGACATCATCAACACAAAGGTTGAAACCATCTAATACTCTAGCTTTTTGCTCTTAGTTTTCTGTAAACTAAGGAGTTCACCATTGTAGTTGCTCACTGTAAACTGATAGCTAGAAAACACCCAACCCCATCTTTATTAAATTTAAAATCTGGCTAAGTATACATTTCCTTCAAGCACTGCTGAGAGATGGAACTAATGTCCTGCTGCACTATAAGCAAAGAAGGAGAATGCCTGCCAGGCCCTTTGTAACACTCCTCCGCACCACCACAGCAGCAAAAATGCAGCTCTTACAGAAAGTAGGATTTTTATCCATTTCACCAACTGGCACCAGAGCTTGGATCTGAACTCACTAATGACTGCTCCACCAAGCAGTTCTGGTCAGAATTCTCAAGTCAGACTGCAGAGAGGGAGTGCAAGCCACACAGGATGGTTTAGGCTGGAAAGGGACCTTAAAGAACATCGGGACCTTAAAGAACATCGAGTTCCATCCCACCTGCCACAGGCAGGGACACCTCTCACTAAAGCAGGTTGCTCAAAGCCCCATCCAGCCTGGCCTTGAACACTTCCAGGGAAGGGGTGTCTACAACTTCTCCGGGCAGCTTGCTCCAGTGTCTCACCATACACACAGTAAGAATTTCTTCCTGATATCTAGTCTAAATCTACCCTCTTTCAGTTTAAAACCATTACTCCTAATCACTCTCTGATACATTACCCCTTGTACACTCACTGATAAAGAATCCCTCTCCATCTTCCCCTTCAGGTACTGGAAGGGGTTATAAGGTCTCCCCAAAGCCTTCTCCAGGCAGAACAACCCTAACTCTCTCAGCCTGTTTTCATAGGAGAGGTGCTACAAGATCTACATATTGTTACTACTACTCCTCACCCTGTGATAGCAAGAGCATCACTGTTCAAAATTTAAAAAAAATAAAATTAAAAAAAAAATTAAAATAAAAAAAATTAATCACAGTACACCCAAGGCAAGATATCCAACTTGTCTTCATGATGATCTGAAGAATGCACAGCAGTCAAGGATGTCCCCCGAAGTTGATTTCTAATTGAGCTGTTTGTAGTACCATAGAAAGCTTTTCCTTAAAGACATCTAAAAGCAAGGGAAAAATGGCTGCCTGCCATCAGCGCTTACAATTTCTGTTGGAATCCTAGAGTACACAGTTGTTTTGTATTTTAGAGGACGAATGAATGCCTTCATAAAATGAGTTTAGGAAATAAATTCTAATGCTACAATTGTTTACGAAATGTGTATAATGAAGATCAGATCTGTTTTAAACAGCAGGGAAAAAAAAACCCAAGGTTACAGACTTGAGATGGAGGTGTCTTTCAACAAAAAATCAAGTCAGGTTTTTTGTTTTCTTTTAAATCAATTTTGAATCAAACACTACACAGCTACACAACTGTCCCTTCTTTATTAGGCCACAAAGTAGGTAGCTCCTTCCTGCATGGCTCTCTGAAAATGCTCCCTAGAGCTGAAGTTTTATTTTCTGCCATGTAAAGCAATTCACTGCACTATCATCACACTTAGTCTTCTGTCCTGATGCCACTGAGCACATTGTAAAGTTTTACTCATAAAGCCAGAAGGGCTTTATCAAGAGTTATAAAGTTTGAAATGTGTGTATACAAAATGGCAGTCATCTAGTTTATTTTGTTGGAGATTAATATGTCTTAGTCTATACAAAATATTACACAAATTATTTTCTTCATTTCTTTTGTATACACACCCACCTCAAGTGGCCGTTTAAAGTTTTCTTGCTACGTGCCCTCTTCCCTGCCATTCTCCCATTTATGATTGAAGTGATCTTTATATCTGTTTTCCTTCTGAAGCAGTTCAGTTTTCCCCCATCTCCTCTCCCAATAATTACCAGTATGAGATTTCTCCAGCACTTAACAAGTATTACCATCACTTAGACAGCACAGCATGATGAAATGTAAAATGCATAGAGAATTAAAAGCCAAGAGTGCTAATTATCTGTCGATCTATACTTGCCGGTAGAGCAAATGCGATAAGGAAAACTGTAACAGCAGCAACTCTTAGTGCAGGAAAGAAAATAAATGTTAAATTGCAAACCAAAAAGGTAGAACTTATATCCTATCAAAAAGGTAGGCCAAATGGTGTCAGGTACAAACTTCTCCACTTCATGGGAATTGCTCCCACATGCATGAGATCATAACTTGGCTCAAGCAGCATTCTCACCACCACAGAATCCATCACCTCCGTAAAAGAAGTCTAATGTAAATTTAGCGCGATTATTTTAAGGTTGAAATTGGTTCTCATTAGAAAGCTATGAATCACATGCTAGAGAGAAAGAAAGAGAGGAGAGGGGTATATTTTACAAGACCATGTGACAAACTCAGAGAACCAGAAAAATTTTCAGGCACAAATGAAAAGACTGACCTCTCATTTACTTAAACCTACGTACATTGAACATACTTACGTCAAATCTGGACTCGCATAACAAACAGAGGAGTGGAACAAGCATGTAATTTAGTCACCAATTTCATTATTTCTAAAGTTAGCCTTGATCTAGCTTACACACAAAAAGTAGCTAACAGTAATTGCTTAATAAATAACCCTGATTGTATCAGATTTTTCATGTAGCAGTCTTCATAGGATATAAAAGCATTAGAGCCACAAGAACTTACACACTAACAAGGTTTTCTTCACAGCATTAAGCACTAATGACCTTAGAAGTAGCTAAAAACAACAGAGCCTGCAGTTTAAACTTACAACTTTAATGTACAGCCCTTATGTTTTTTCCTTTAAAAAATCTCAAATTTGAACCTTCGCTGTAAATACTGACATACGTGCTTCAAGTAACTTATTTTGTAGAAATCAGTCTAATCACAGGCAGAAAGTTAAGTATGTTGCAGAATGAGGCCTAGAAAAGTCAAGTAAATAAGCCTAAAATTGACAACATGAGACGTCTTAAAACCAGAAAATTTGGATCCCATAACAATGTCTAGAGAAAGAACACATCCCACATAACTAGCTCATATAAAGCCTGCATCACAAGGAAAACCAGGACAGTATTTATTATTGTCTATTTTATAGAACCGATTTACTATATGGGCATTGCACAAACAACTTATTTAAACTGTTATAACTTTGGTTTTGTTTCAAGTTTCAGTTGTTGCAATTCAGATTCTTGTCCCTGATTCTTCTTCAAATCACCACCTGTTCTTTATCACAGATAATTCAGTTAGCTAAGAAATAAAATTGCAACTTGAAAGCCTGATACCAAAAGCATAATTTCCTGTAATCCAAGACATGACTTAACCATTAACACACAAGTAAAAATACCTAAATCATTTGGACATTGTTTCATGAAAGGAGTAGATTTGCTCTTGGCTCCTCAACCAAGTCCCAATAACTTTCCTGGCAAATAAGCAGTGATCAATTTGTCAAAATTAGTTGTTCCCCAAATGCAGTGGCACTAAATATTTTATCTCACTACCAGTGTGAAGTGACATTTTGAATCTTAAATCAAATGCTACAGCAGACCTAAAACGCATATTTTCCTTACAAAAGCACACTCCAAACACCTGCCATTAGATTACATGCTGTTCGCTATCTAACAGCCAAATCCCACCTCACTTTATTTTCATCTACTGCTTACAATGCTGAGAATTTGTTTATAGTTCCTGTTTCACAGAAACAGGCATTAATGTAAATATACAAGTCGTGTTTCACAGGAGTACCACAATCCCTTTCAGGATTTGAATTATGCCCATACTAACTGGAGTCCAGTGCTCAGCAAGCTGGGTGTCTTCTTACCAACTAAGATGCTGAATAACTGTCAAGTAGCATGACTGGTGCCCTCCTTAGCTAGCCATGGGTGTAATTCCAAAGGGAATTTTAGGAACAGTTACATGCAAGGCTGGTAACCCATCATAAATATTACTGTATTACGCACTAGCAGCCTATAAATCCCTTCCCAGTGGCATATCCCTTTGGGAAGGGGCACACAAGCTTCCATATGGTGGTGATATATCATGTGATTTTTTTAAAAGGCAGACTATAACTTGGTCTTATTTACTGTTCTCTCTCTTTGTATCTGTAAACAAAGGAAAGCTTAAAAGGTTACATTCCTTCCTACTCCTTGCTATGTTATTTAAACCAAACCGAAGGTTTAGCTACATAAATGTCTGTCATCTGTACTTAATTCTTGGTACTTTCTCTTTCTTCTTCTTCAGAAAATTAAATACCCAGACGTGTCTGACAAAATAAAAAGAGGGCTGAATCATCTCATTTTTCTGCCAAAGTAGCAGAAATAATGATAGCTGAGAGTAAGGGTAAAGTCTTAAAAAACAAAACGACTACAAAAAAGTTAAACATGCTGAACACTGACCATATCCCCTAAATAGGCTTCCTCTATCTACCACCACACATAACAAAGCTCAAAACAAACTAAGATACCATTTACTTTTGGTTTAATTATTGAAAGTATTAATTCATAAAAAGAATTCAAGGATGCCAGCGTATTTGTACAAATCATATCTAGGAAGGAACACATACAAAAAGCTGTTTGAATATGTGCTAAGGAACAACGTCAAATTATTTTAACTTTATTTTTACATTTTTCCCCAGTTCTCAAATACAACCAAAGATTCAAAAGAAAAATAGCAGATTCTATTAATAAGCAAACCAAATAGTGGGACGTGTTCAATTCTCCACTTTTGCCACTTCCTTTCTTCAAAGTAAACCATTCATTCTTCAATTAATTATTCCCTTTTAAGTCAATATGGTGAGGAAAAGGTAGTAGTCTACTGAAACAACAGAAGACACAAGAATCATAGGAAAATTCAGGTTGGAAGGTATTCAAGGAGGGCTATAATCCAACCTCCTGTTCAAAGTAAGGCCAGCTCTGAGGTCAGACCAGGTTGATCCAGCCAAGTCCTGAAAACCCCAAGGATGAAGACTGGGCAGCCTGTTCTGTTGTCTAACTGTCCACAGGAGGAAAAAGCTGTCCTTATATCCAGTCTGAACCTCTTATTTCAATTCATGCTTGTTTATGCCAAAGTAAAAAGCCTGGCTTTATCTCCTCAATAATCTCCTCATACTTGTTAGAAGGTTGCCCCAAAGCTGTCTCATTTTCTATGCTGAAGAACACAGTTCCCTCAACATCTCCTCACAGAGCAAGTGCTACCACTGTCTGGTCATCTCAGTGGGCCTCTTCTGGGCTCCCACTTATTAATGACTTTCTCATACTGCTCAAAACTGGCTAACGCTACTTCAGCCCCCCTTGTCTGCTGCGAGGGCATTGTAACCATTTTGCAGTTACATCTGCAGACAGAGGAGCCTGCCTGCTCTTGCCAGAAGTCGCAGGTTTCCAGGCTCCCTCATTTACCCCACAGGAGACCTCAGTATCCAGCTGCCTCTCCTTCTGTGCACTTTCGAGGTTGAGACTCATTCCTCCAAAGGGTCTCTGTGAAGACCCCGTTGTCATGATTTGATTCTAGTTAGCAACTAGGACCACACAGGCATTCACTCACTCCCCCCACCCCAGTAGGGTGGGGAGAAAAAGGACAAAACAGAAAATCCTCATGGGCTGAGATAAAGACACTTTAATAGAACAGGAGATAAAATAATAAAAACAATAATAGAATATACAAAATAAAGGCTGCAATACAATTGCTCTCATTACCTGCTTATGGATTGCCGAGCCCACCCCAAGCAGAGATCGTGGATTCCCATTTATATACTGAATATAACATCTATGGTACACAATATTCCATTGGTCAATTTATCCTGGCTGTGCTCCCTCCCAGCTTCTATGAGAAGATGAAAGAGTCCTTGAATTAATATTAACATTACTTAGCAACAACTAAAAAATATGCTTTATTAACATGCCTACACCGTCCCCTTTCCATGGCTCCCCACGCACCCATTGCATCATGTCCCATCTCATACAAGCTGGAGCACACATACACTGAGATTTTATGCTCTTTGGGCACATAGGAGCCAACTGCTCATTCTACTCTTATTTTGAGTAAATTAGGAATTCAATGGATGGAGAAAATACAGTTCTTCGTGTAAACAACTGGCTAGAGCAACACACCAATCAAGGTTGTCACAGCTCCACTGACATGAGAATATCCCTGAGATCTATGGTTCCTTCTTATACAAAGGGAAGAGAGGGGTGTAGCAATAACCCTTAACTAGGTGCAGATAGAGGATCTGCTGCTTTTTCTTTTTCTTCCTGGAGGTACAAGGCAATAGACCAATGAGTTTATTTTTCTCTCACTCAGGCTGATGCAAGGTGAGACAGGAACTTTTTAAGTTAGCAGGTTTGGACTATGAGTTTGTGCAAGGAATGTTAATTTTGAAGAGGTTGTAGAAGAAGTTTTTGAAGACAAGAAAGAAAGTCCAAGGGTCTTGACTCCAAAGATCTAGCAATCCTTGGAGAGCAGGAAGAATGATTCATGGTTACCTATTCCTTTAGTCTGCCAGAGATTACTATCTCAACCACAGAAGCGGCAGAACAGGTGGTACATTTACTCCTCAGCCTGAGGCAGTTCAGCCTGTCATACTAATGCAGTTGCCACCAGCTCTAGTTTACATTACTATGTGAGATTGAACTACAGCATCAGAGAGCTCTGATTCACGATCTCTGTTGGAGTTCACTGTAGTGGCTAAAGAGATGGCCTTCCCCCACATCTCCTCAGCCAATACAGCTACATCTCACAGGAATCATCAATCAGTGGGAGCAGGGGGAATAGATTAGGAAAAGGAATAGAGAGAAAGTAGGGAAGAAAGAATAAAGAAGTGAGGGCAGGAAAAGAAAGAGCATTAGTAGACAGAAGAAGGGGTTAGTAGCATGCCAAGAAGGGAAAAAAGGAGGAAAAAAAAAAAGAAATAGGGAGGGATAGGAATTTGTTCGGGTACTTCTCAAAAGCCTAAATTTAGAGGGGTAGCAAGACAACACACCTCGCATCTATTAATACTTAGAGTTACTGATTACCTTCAGTCTTGATTTCAGAAAAAGGTGGTAACAAGCTGTGAGAATCAATTACAATTACAGAATTCTATAACATATGGTTAGCAAACCAAGTGAAACAGCTTCCATCTGGAATTTGGATATTCCAAGTTCCAGGATGAAGTGGGGTTCCACCCTAAAGAGTTAACATCAGTATGGAAATGCTTATTACCTGTCTGTATTGAGAAGTATCCAAGTAATGTACAAGAGAAATTAGCACCTCCAAAGCATAAGTCAGCAAGCAGTGGCTTGGTAGAAAGGCAAAAAACCCTTCTTACTCTAGTTAATGAATGACAAATTAGCAGGTTCTGGGGAAAACCTTTCAATGTAAATGATTCAAAAGGTGCATGGGTACTAAACACAGAAAAGGCATCTGTCACCTTCAGGCTCCATTCAGTGAACATCAATCTGAAGACATAAAGACTTAGTGAGAAACAGAGAACTTGGTTATAAATGCTACCAGGCACTTGCCAGCTTGTCAGTTGAGTCATATGGAGTAAGGGAAACCATCAGATCTGAATTAAGTGCTGCTTAGGGAGTATGGTGGGGGTTTGTTTTTTTCCCCATCCCCTTCTGTTCATCTGTATCTATGAGTTTGCATATGTACCATCTGTTCAAGATCTGTAAATAAAGATTTACTTTCAGCTTAACTTCTGTTAGGAGTTATTCCAAGGAGGACTAAGCCCTAAGGCATTCCTTTCCTTGGGTATGGCCATCCTGAAAAATCCGTACCCAAGATATCTACGAGGTGACCATCAAGCCCTACATGCTCCCATATGCACATGTGGTTCTGCATCTCTGCACACTCACAATGCTGGAGAGCTGGCAAAAAGAGCTTTTAAGGAAAAATCTGTCTGAGCGCGACCACTGGTGGCCAGGAGAGCTCTTGGCCATGTGGCAAGACAATGACTCTGTATTTCAAGGATCTCATGGGACATGTTTTCCTGTTTTTATTGCCATTTCAAAGTGAAGAGGGGAGAGAATTATGCCATGTGCTGCAACAGAAAGTAAAAATTCTCCATGTCCTTTGACGGCACCAGAAGCTGGCCTCAAGCTGAAATAGCCCAAAGAAATAGGACTAGCCTTTCTGCATTATAGCAGATCAAATTAAAGGCCAGAAATGAGAAAACCAGAGGCAGCTAAAAAAGCAGATGAAGAAGCCAAACAGGCACCCAAGGAGCAGAGCACAGGAGGTGAATGGGACCGGCAGCCACAGTCAGTTGGCTAAGATGAAAGAACATAACCAGCAGAACAGGAGTATCTTTCCAGCTCAGGCAGCCTGTAACTCACAATGCAAATACAGACCCTTCTGACAGTTTGTGCAGCATCCCTAAATGTAGCAAGACAGTTAGGTATTTGTTTTATTCCTCTAGCTGAAAGGAAAAAACTTTTTCCATTTTCAACAGTGTCAAACAGACAGCGTATCAAATTACACTCTGGTTAAGAAAATTTTTAATTATTCCAGCAGTGGACAGCCAGCAATCCCAGAGTTTCAAGAGCAGAATAGTTTAAGTTTTCTCTAGAAATATTTGTTACATGGCATACCTATGCCAAGAAGAGGACTGAGATCTTGCAGAGTGATAGATGAGGCAGTTATTGTTTCCATTACATTAGTTTGGGCCAGGTTATCCCAAATCTTCATCCCCACATTTAAATCAACTGTTTCATGATGACATGTTCATAACTAATCTGTCAGGAGCAGAATTAGAGAAACTTCAGCACCAGCAGATAGGCAAGGGAGGGATTGTTCACTTGAGTACAGCCTGAATCTAAGCAGTTGTTTGTGTTGCTGCTGTGCTTTTCGCAGCCTCTAGAAATTAGGCTCACTCGGTATCACCCAAGGAAGTGGCAAAAGTCAGTGTGAACCAGCACATGGTTCCTAGCTTAGCTAGTTTAATTGGACATAGATGAGGTCTTTGAAGGATATTCCCATTTCTCCTGCAGTGGTAGTACCCTCTCGCAACGCTGGCTCTGCTCAGAAAGTGCAGGTCTGCTTGCCCAGTGCTGCATGCAAGCAACTTGATTGTTTCCAGGTGACCTCTGCAGTCATCATCAGATATCACTGCCCTTAAGCTAACCTGCCAGCCCTACACTTTCATGTTTCTGAGTCTTTAATAAAGTTAATCCACAAGCAGGATAAATCACCCCTAAGAGCTGACTATAGTGAGAACTGAATGCTCACCTACCACTTCGCGCATGCATCTTCAGAGTATGAATGTTGGCAGGAAGTAGCTATTCTCTTTCTTCTGTTAGTTACTGAATGGTATAATACAGCCTTTTTTCCCTTCCAAAAAAGTGTCCTTTGTTCTGAGAGTGAATTTATAAAGACCAAGTAGTGACACTTTTGTACAAGAGTCTTAACATTTGGGTAGTTCAGGGGCACGGCTGGAAAAATTCAATTCCTACTCAGTAAGCATTAGCCTTTTTCCACTTCTTTCCTTCCTAAAATTTATGGTCACTTCTATCCACCTTTCATCTGCTCAAGGGGAAAAAAAAAAAAGTTAAGGAAAGAGCCTTTTCTTACGTTCTACACTTAAACAAAACCAGGCTTTCACATTCAAAGAGATCCATATCCTACTACCAAGATAATAGGTGAGATGTGAGTCCAAAAGTCCCCCTACTGTGTTCTTAGCATTCATGGGTGGTCAAAGCTGTAACTGAGCTACCTCACCATGGTGTGACAAGAATTCAGAGGTTTATTTTATGCAACTGGCATTCTATTTATACTTTTTGGTCCACTGTATCTCAGAGTGCATTATGGAGCATTTAATCACAATATACTGTACCTACAGCACAGTTCCACCACAGTCATTTAGGACAGGAAAAGGGAAGGAGGAGGAGATGGGAGAAAAAGAAAATGAAAAAGAGGTTGTTTGATTTTGTAAAATTTAATTCCCACCTGATTAAAAGAAAAATAATTAAGTATTCTGATCATTGTCTTCCTCCTATTACTAACTCCTGTCAAGGTCTTCTCACTCATTGCACCTCTTCTCCAAGGCACTTCAATTCATTTTGCCTTGACCTTCTGAAAGGTAACCCTTGATTTCCAATACCCGTTGTTTAGCCACAACATAACTCTCCACTAATCTCACTTTCTCTCAACTGTCATCTCCTGAACTGCTGTGGCATCAACTGTTGCCTTGTCTCACATGCTTTATTGTTTTTAATTCTTCTGAATGTTAAACAGCTCTACCTTTGCCCATCGAGTGTAAATACTTCTTTCTACTTTGTGTATGTTAGAATTCTTTTATAATATCCTAATCTTTTCCCACTCTTCTCTGGTAATGTGTGTCTCCAGTTCTCTCAGGGTTTCTCTCTCCCATTCTTCTCTTCTTGTTTGTTCTGTGGGTAGGCCTGTCTAGCTAGCAGCCACACAGCCTGAGTACATAAATATCCGTTCTCTCCTCATGCAAACCTTCATTCTTTCTGGCAAACAAGTTAAGGGATTAAGAAGAATTTGCATTAAAGTTTCTTATGCAATATGCCTTCCTATTCTGGTCTGCAGCTCTCCAGAACAGGCAAAGCTTTCGTATCTATGCCTTGTAGCATGCTAAGTACATTGTAGGTACTTGACAAGTAGTTGCTGCCTCCCTAGAATATTCTTCCAACTTCACAGTGGATCACTGAAAACTGTATAGCCCCAGGTAATTCAGCCCAGCAACAAACCAGAGAAGTCCAAAAATTCAAATAGACATTTTAAGGAAAGATCATCTTCTCTCAGCTGATTCTGGAACCAGAAGCAAGAGACAAAAACTAAAAAAAAGTCAACATTAAAATAATTGCAACCAGCCTAAAATCCTCATTCCTTCCACTCCTTGTCTTGACAAGTAAGTACTGTACCTTGGCCTCTCCTCCAATTAGTTTGGCCTTTCTTCCAACCCGCGGTTGTGTGCTCAAGGGTTAAGGAAAATGTAGGCTACAAATCTCTAGTGGTGGTTTATTTATTGCATTTCCATCAGGGCACTTGAACTTCTCCTTTTTTAATGAGAATATTTTTTCTTTTTATAGTGTCAAAAAAAAAATGGTACTATACAAATGAATGGTTGATCAGACACAAAAACCTAAAAAAGCCAAAATTAAGAGAATTAAAAAACTAAGTATGACTCATACAAAAGAGATTTGAGAAAATCAAGGAATGAAGTCCATTATTGCTAATCATTTAGCATAAGCACACTTATGTGCAGAAACAATTTTACATATATGTATCTTTTTCCCTCTTATGGAATACAGATTTGTCCTTGTAGCACAAGGTTCTTTGTTTTGTGGCCTCTTCCAATATTTTTTTTAAAAAGGAACACTTGCTCTCAGCTTCCAAGTTGAAAAAGTTCTCTTCTGAGCTTAGACTGAGGCTTTGTGCAAGAAAAGAGTGCTCCTGCCCGTGAATCATTACCAGTTTATCAAAAGGCTGGCTGTCTTTTACCCAGAGAGGAGCATATTAATGGTTCATGCAGCATGAACCAAATGTCAAGACTTTTCAACACACCGACACAGCAGATTGCTCTGAATCTGGCTAGAATCCAGAGCAATACCCCAGCAAAGCTCCCTTTACTATCCATCTGGATTTGACAAACAAGAAAGAGAAGAGGTAGCAGGTCCCGAGAGCAGCAGAGGAAAGGGGCTGGCACAGCTTTGAAAGGGCGAGAAGAGTCAGCTACGCAAAGTGTTGTTCATCTATGGGTTGCTGGGTGTCTTCCTTTCAAACAATGGCCCGTGATGATATCTAATCACTGTAATGTACTGGTATTCACAGCCACATAACAGCAAAAGTATTCTATGAAGCCAAAAGTACACAGAAAGCTGACTGTTTCAACAGTTCTTGTGGTTCCCCCAGTGAGAAGAAAGTACACCTCGGAGTCTATTCACTCTGCCTTCTGTTTGGATGCACGCATGCAATCAATGTCAGGAATGTTTCTAACACAAATGCTGCTTTCTTCTTGCTTTCTTTCCTGCTTGACTTGCTTTTACTTATAGTGTACATGAACAGATTTAAGGAGAACCTTCTCACTCAGTATCTTCCCCATCACAATCATCATCACCGTTATTGCAATTACATCACCCCCAAGGGAAAAAAAATAATTTTTCTATCAAGAAAACCACTTTTTAAGTTCTCAACTCAGCAGCACCCTGATTTTGTTATTATTGTAAACAGTAAATAAAAAGATAGCTTTATGGACTTGAACATCACCAACTGGAAGTATCCCAAGTAAATGTAAATAGAGACGACACACAAGCTCTTATGGTTTACAGAGTAAAGTGCAGTGAAAGCATTAAATCTGTCTTTTTATCTTGTTTACCCCAAGTAGAAAATTCAGTATACATCTAACTTCTGTTCATTTCATTTTCTAATAAAGAAGGAACTCGTGCACTGACTGTAAGCTTGAAGGAAGAAGCATGCAGTGTTTCAAATGCAATGAAGCTTGAAAAGGTTAGTTTGGTGGAGATTGTTCCCTTCAACTGCATGTGACTGAATTTTCCAAAAAGTAACAAACAGCCAGTGAAATGAGTTTGTATTCAGATACACTTGGCTCAGGAGGCTGTGGTTTAGCCCCATAGGTAAGCTCAGGTTTGACATGGGTTAAAATAAAATAGTCCTCAGTGACCGGTCATGGTAACTGAAATCTTACTCTTAGAGGACTGGTTAAGAGTGGCCGGATCCAATTCTTCCATAGTCACTGCAGCTGGAACAGAGCTGGTCTGTCAGTGCCCAGCTCCATCAATCCTATATGTCTGATGTGTCTGAGTTTCACTAAGAAAACAAAGTAAGGGAGCCCTGAGTCGTACAGACATAACATAAATAAAAAAAAATACATTCACTTTTCCAACTGTCCACACATTCTCAAGAAAGTTGCACCTATGTTACATTATTCAGCATGTGGTTCCAATTGTAACAACAATGCACATTTGTTCAACTGCATGCTGGCTGCTAACTACACTGCTACCCCTGTTTAAATACAGCATGGCCTGCCACTGCCTTTCAGGGGTCAGGTGTCTGGCATGTGCCTGCTATGTTATGGTCGGTATAATCTTATAGATTACCGAAGCAGCAGACCCAGACTCTTTGATGTCATGAAGGCATATTTATATACAGTACACATAAACTGTGTATTTTTTTTAATAAGGTAGAAGGTCCAAGAAAGAGGGTACCAGGATAAAAAGGCAAGCAAGAAAAAAAAATATATATATATAAATATAACACCTATCTAGGTCTTTCCACTCCCTTTAGGTTTACTAAATTAAGTACACAATGATTTTACACTACTCTCCTAAAACTGGATTTAAGTATTTTTCACATATTTTTACAAACAACTGCTCATGAAAGTTGCCTTGCCCTACAGAAGTGTTTGCACCTACTTGCACGTACTCTGGCTATCATTGAGGAATTGGTTCAGAAATACTTGCTCTCGAGTTTTTCCTGATAAAACATTTACATTGGCAGTTTCCGGATTTTTTTTTCCTCTTCATGGATTTAGGATGTCAACATTTTCAGTAACAGCTGCTGGGTCTTGATAGTGGGTAGACAGAGAGTAGAAGTCAATAGACCTCACTGAAAATCTGTACCCCGTGTACAACTTCAGCATAGAATTTAGCTAGGAGTGCATCACCGCCCTGCTAGGAAAAGAATTTAAATCATGTTTTTCAGGTGTGCTCTACTCCTATCTTATGCCATTACTAGCCTTTCCTAAGGCTAGATAATGCTTTCTAATGACATTTCTCCAGATACTTGGTTAGAAACATCCATTTAACTTACATGTAATTTTTTGCAACTGGTGTTTTGAATGAAATCTTGCTGTTCTGCATTTGTCTTCAAAAAATCCCTGGACCTCGCATTTTGAAAGAGGAACCTGAAATTAAACAATGAGATGACCAACATGTGTGACAGTGTAATTAGAACCAGCACTATAATGCCTGCTCAGAAAAGGGCCAAATTAAAGCTTTGTCATCTCCCTCAACTGTGAGATTTCCTAACATATAAATGCTCAAAGTTGTAATCTTTACAATATTATAATCCTTATGATGTAAGAAAGATAATTTTACAAGACAGGGAAGAGAGGGTTATTCATGGAGTTAAACAGTGTGACCTAGTAGCTCAGGACACTTTTTAACCCTTTCAGTCCTGATAACAACCTCTGACCTTATTCTTCTCCAGCCGATGCCTCACAAGAAGTCATTGCGGAAAAAGTTCCTAACATAATTAGAATTTTAATGAATGCAGCCATTAAACATTTCATAGAAAGGAAGGAAAGTAAAACTAAAACCCAAACCTACTTTAAAATTTTATGCCCATCTCTATTGTAAAATATTCCACGCTGTTCTTCCTGCCCCATGGGCTTTCTGGTCTCATATGGCCACAACGATGGAGCCACACTTTACAGCCTCACGCCTAGCTCTCCTGGTGCCAGTTAAGGAACCGCATAGAGATGGTTACACAAATGATGATTAAGGGGCTCTATTTATATTTAGATTTAGGCCAAATGTTTCCTGTGAAAGCCTCAGAAAAGGAGGATAGATTTAAAGATTTATTCAGCTCTGAAGAATGTTCTCTTTGTTACAAAGACGTTTTTTCTTCACAAGCCTTGAATACAGAACCCACATAGAACACAAGTTCTTATTTTGCTAACATTTCTGTGCTGTTAAGATGTAAGACTATAAACTTGAATCATGATGAGGTATAAACTGTACCAACATGTGAGATGTAAAAAAAAAACCTCACAACAAAACAACAAAAACATACATCAGGATTCCCTTACGGATAGATTTCTCTTCATTCTACTCCATTTATCTTTTCTACCTCACCTTGTCTTCTAATAAGAAGCCTGTCAGTTTTTGAAAACTTACAGATCTCCTGAAAGGAGAGCAGGGATTGGAAGGCTCATTACTAATGCAAACATATCCACTAGCTGGGATTACATATTACAGATAAACCCTCTGAGCAACAGAGAGTTAATACACACATGGGTGGGTGTTACTGTCATCTTCTCAGATAACCAATGGTAACAGGGCACTCAGATTGCTCTTGCACTGGGTAAAGTAGCAGGTAGCAGGGTTAGCTAGTGTGTAAAATTAATGACCAGCAATTAGAGGACTCTAACTCTTTCAATTATTCCTATTGCTTTAACAGATGAAAAGAGTAGATATAAATTAACAGGTCTAGACATGTCCAGCAATATTGTCATTCATCCAAACAGTTTTAAATAACCCAGAGCTTTGACCATGTTTTTTCTTTCTAGGTGGCTCATTACATGCTGCAGTCAGGCACTGCTGCACCCTCGACATCTCTGATCTCAGGCTTGCTTTTAAGAACAACAACCAGAAAAAAAAGGAAAAATCAAGGAGCTGTAGTTTGGCCCAGTTTTCAATTCTGACTTAAATATCCATTCAGCCAAACAAAAGGGAAACAATAGGAAGATCTTTTTATGGAGAACTCTGTTATTGCTTCTGAAGCATGAAGGGAGATTGATGGCATAAGCACCTCAGGATGTGGTTCTACGTTGTACATCTTTCAAGTGGCAAAGCCGTTTTAAGACACTTCCACCTCCAGGTATGCCAAGACGCTCAAGATAGATTACTGCTTCCTTAGTTATAGCAATTCAAGTGGGTTTATAACTGGCTAAGATGCTAGGTTTTGGTTTTATTCTTTTCCTGTCTTTTAAACCACATTATTTGAAAGACGAGGATACAGGTGGGGAACTGTAATAGCTTAAGCCAACATGAGACAGGACTACCTTCCCAGGGGGTAATCCACCCATGGGACTCCTATCACATGCCCACAGGTGCTCTTGCATTTTCACTACCAACAGTAAATCCATTAAAAAAAAAAAAAAAAAAAAAA
>VXBW01002687.1:1229526-1322336 GCA_013400375.1 Thinocorus orbignyianus | reverse complement strand
AAAAAAAAAAACATCACACTGAAAAAAAAAAAAACCTGCCACAGTAAGGTGTTTCCAGTGCCCCAGTAGCTCACGCTCCAGCCCCAGTTACTAGCCCTAACCCATTGTATATACAACAGGGAAGAAGAGGACAGAGAAGGCCTCAGAGATGGTAAAATTTGTGCTTTGGACAGCAGAATGTCTTAGCTTAGCTTAAACTGATCTTACATCTTTAGAGGACTGAAGTCCAATTGGCAAAATTAAGGGGGCGCATTCTACTAGCAATACAAAGAAGTGAGTGAACAGGGGCAGGGACTCTGAAAGCAGCTCTGCCCTTGAGTGAATTTGTAATGTGGAGTCTCAGCCTCACTGAGGAAGTCCTATTTATGGGGACGCACCTAGGCAAAAAATAAAGACAGACGTTTGCTAATCTCAGAGGATCAGACTATCTGAGCCACGCAACCAAGACAACTTTGAATGCACTTTGAAGAGCAGCCACAAGGAGTCAACGAGAGTCAAAACCTCTACAAATGGCATAAATTGCATCTTCATGACATGCAACCATCAAATTCCAGCCAACGTACACAGAGGCTTATGAGAGGCAAAGAGAGAGAAGATAACAGGAGGAAATCAATGTTACATCCGGTTAACACAAGCACATTTACAGGTTCAGCATACAGAGCCTGTAACTGGCATACGTTTCCCTGCTGTGAGGATTTTATATCCTCTCCTTTAACAAATAAAGCATCTGCAAAAAGAAAATATTGTCATTTGTCTATTTACTTACTTAGCTAGTCTGTGGGTAATCCTTTCCTTGTGCCTATCAGTATTACTAATAAAATATTTTGTATCTTCTGTAGCAAAAACTGACAAGCAGCGGCAAGGGCAGTGTGACGTGGCAGAGATCTTACATTGTCTCAAAGAAAGAGGGGGTGCAGGAATGTCAAGTGAACCCTGTGTCTCTTCCCTATACATTTCTATTCCTGAAAATTTGAAAGATGGATTTATCCCCTCCTACAGCCTCAACATTAAGTTGGCAATATACTCAGCCATGTCTATCCTACATAAAGCCAAGACAACTTTAAGGGACAGGGGAAAAGCACTTTATAATACCTATTTGTCTCCAAACTAGAAGAACTTATATTTTTTTTGCCCATATGATATATTATCTAAGCAACTCCTGATACAATTCATCAATAAGGCTTGAGCTGGGATTTATTATTCAGCATGTTAAGTAATAGCTCTATATTTCATTGTGCAGGCAGTTACAGAAGTTCGGGTTTTGTCTTTTCACTTCCCAAACAGTAAATTAGGAGTGATCATTCTCGACAAACAGAAAGTGCATGAAAATTAAACCTGGCTTTATTTCATAAAGTTAATCTGAATTAGCCCAGAGACCTAAGTTTAATGGGCCCGCTGAGCACACAAAGTATGTAAAAGTTACTTTTTCCATTAATGATTGTTTGGAGAATGATTGGTTATTCCTTTTGAAAAATTACAAGGTAAACATTTCCTCTTATCTATTTCGAAAAAATACTACAATGTCATTGTCTTCTAAGCTTAAAGCCTATCAGATGAGATAGTAAGTAATTGCAAGATATTGGAGCATCCATCCTCTGGAAGGAGATGATGACATTTGACGACGCTGCAATTCCTAAATATCGCATTCATAACTTTTCTAAGCACCTGCACATGAATCCATCTCATCTGGGCAACTGAAAATCTTTTCATGCTCATAGGTACAAGCTCTGAAAATAGGCACATATCCATGACATGTAAGAGCACGGCAGAAAGTCACACCTGGCAACATTTGGGGGTTTTTTGCTATGGTAGAAAACTGCCACCAGTCTTTTCAGGCATAACAGCAGAGTAGATTACTTACTGCTCGAAAAGAACTTAGTAGCAGGCAGGCAGTCTTTAGTGCATTACACAATACCAAGAAAGAGACAAGCAGATTGGCCTTTGAAATATATGGAAAATATACTGCTGACAAAACTGTTACTAGCAAAATCTTTTCCTCTTAGCAGTAGTTATGGGTGGTCTTTGAGAAAAAAGAAAAAAAAAAATTAAAAAAATTAAGAAAAGCTTGGCTGCAGCTAGCTCACTGGCAAATGCAAAACCAAATATCTGGCACCAGGTGTGAAAGAAGTGAGGCACCCTGACATCACAGTCATTAGACTTTTGCAAGATTTCCAACTCAAGTAAAATTTCCCAGCTCTCACCTCCTTCATCAGCCCTCATCACACTGGCTGAAATTATCTTGGCAGTGGGGATAATTATTCATCAGTTACACTAAGTGTTACAGACGTATCCGAACCAAACGGACGGATATACGGCTTTGGGAACTCCCACCGTGTCTGTTGAAAACTCTACTTGGGGGGGCTGGGAGCTGCGCCTGCAGCCAGCAAAGGCCCAGCAACAAAACCACCCCTCCATGTTATCTTGAGCTAGGACACCCACTACAGCCATAGGACTTGCCACCAACCTGAAACATCTTCTGCATAACTCAGTGAGATGAGCTCCTGCAAATGCGTCATATAAGTCCTCATTTTCTTAAGAAACAATCCAAACCACAGATCTGTAAGTAACCCCTGATCAATCCCCACCCAGAAGAGACAAGGTTGATCTCCAGCTCCCATGTCAGTAACAATTTATTTGCTTGTCCAGCCAGGCTTTTTCATTCCTCCTCATATCAAATGTCACTTCAGGCTGCCATCTAGGTCCCTGTCCTTCATACAGATAGCTCATTATTGGGAAATGTTTATTTTGCCATATGCCATCACAATCCTGGAATAAAATATCAAATGACGGGCTTTCATCTGGATATAATTTACCCATTATATCACTACTTCATATTAAAGAAAATGCACTAGTGTGAAAGTATGAATGGAAAACACATTTTGGCTATTGAATAACCTGGAAATTATTAAAGTTAAAAGCTCTTGAGTCAGACAGAGCAGCATCATATTATTAGAATAATATGTTAAAGTTTCAGTCATGCAACCTCTGTGGGTCTTTTGAAACACCTGTGGAAATAAGTTTTGCACTATTACAATACTAACAAATACACTGGACCTAGTCAGTTTAATTGCTCAAATTATCCATATGACTGAGTTTTATGAGCTAATAAAACACATCCTGATATAAATATAATAAATACTTTGTACAAAATACTACACTGAGCCTATTTTCAACAACTTCTTCCTATTTTCTTTTTCTCCTCTGTTTTCCTGTGCCTGGGTTGCTTTCAGAAGACCCCGATGTTGCCTGTGGTGGAATGGAAACTGTGAGAGCACATCATCTACCATAAAACAGAGAGTCTATCTTTAATAAGGGAAGATAAAATACTGCAGAATACATTTAACTCTTTTCAAGGAAACCCTGTCAATTACTTCAGCTCCCTCTTTCAGCACAGCTGAAGAAAAACCATTTCTTGCTATCTCCCTTTCCCTTTGTTAGGTCAGATTCCCAAATATCATTACAGCTCAACTTCACCTGCTGGATCTTCACTTCTACTGCCTTATCCAAGTGTTTTGTCATTGATAACGGAGTCTGGCAAACCATTTTCCTTATCTGACATTAACATCCCTGCTTTTATGTTCATAATTGTGTCATAAAAGTGAAAGACAATAAAATTTTATGATATCTAAAGACAAGCCTAAGTGGCAAAACCTGCACACTGAGTGAAAAATCTTCCCAATTTAGGAGATGTAGCATTTCAAGCTCTATACAATTTTTTCTCTTCTAAACAAGTACATGTTCTGCTAGTTCCTCATGAGTAAAGCAATGTGCATATAGCAAGACTTTTTCTGGTTTAATTTCTGATTGCAGAAAAAAAGTGTAGCCATTAGAGGTAAGAAGGTTGAGATGTGATAGTTCAAACATTTGGTTCAGGAAGAAAGAAAATAGTGGGGGAAAAAACAGGTCATTGCTTTAATGAATTCATTACGTGTTTTTTCATTTTAACTACAGTAATTTCAAAAGCTGATGGTCCATACCAGTAAGGGATAAGCAATTACCAAATGGAAGTGTGTGAATTAAAAGTCATGAAGTTGAAGAATTTATTACCGAACAAGTGACTGTGTAGAACTAAACAGTGACAAGAGATGAGCCCTTCAAAATAAAGTGGAAACACTAGCCTAATCTGATCACTAGCACAAAAAAAATTTACAATCCTCACAATATACTACAAAAAAATTTCCCCTACATTTTTAAAATCAAGTTTACAGCTATACGAATCTTTGTCTGTTAAAGAAGAAAAGTAGGACATATAAGCTTTATCAAAATAGAATTACACAGCTTCTTTATCCTTCTGACACAACGTGTTTCAACAACAATTCCACATTTCCAAAGACATTTAGAACTGCCCGCTTCCTATTGTGGTATTCTAAAATAGCCAAACTCATCAGCTGATTATTCTGTAAAACTTAATCCAAAGTACAAAATCAGAAGAAACTCTCCTACAAACCTTCTTGTGTTGGTTCAGAGAATTAAGTACTCAGACTCTCTGGCTTACCCCTCTACCAGACTTAATCCCATCCAAATCAGAGAAAAACTACTCCTCACCAAACTTAGTTCACAGCTGAAATATTGGCTTCAAGCTGCCAACACACCTGATTGCACATTACTCTCACCTGGCTCTGAGGCAGAGCAGCTGACTGTTCTTGCTCCACACAGGTGTGCACACTTCAGCAGAGAAATGCAGCAGACAACTGGAGATGTACTGCAGCTAGATCTACTGGGGATCTGTCTGAACACTTAAAAAAAATTAATAACAACATTTTTTTGATACTAAGAGCAATGCAAAATAAAATAATCGCTCAATCAGCAGCCCAGGGTACCTTCCTCAGTTTTGCACCAGCAAATGTAGTATAAGATACCAAGAAAAAACAAGAAAACCAAGAGGAAAAAACACGATGAATGCACACTCTTAGTTATATAATATGGTCATTAATATAGAAAAAGCTGGCAAGCCTGAATTACAGGAAAAACATCTCCTGATTAATAGCATGGTCCCCGATGACATCCTGATCTCAAAATTGGAAAATTGTGGATATGATGGGTGGACCACTTGGTAGATGAGGAACTGGCTAGATAGCCACACTGAAGGGGTTATGGACAACAGCTCAATGGCCAATTGGAGACCAGTGATGAGTGGTGTTCCTCAGGGGTCAATACTGGGACCAGTGTTGTCCAACATCTTTGTCGGAGACATGGAACAGTGGGATAGAGTGCATCCCCAGCAAGTTATCAGTGACACCAAGCTGTGTGGCATGATCAACAGGATGGAAGGAAGGGATGCCATCCAGAGGGATGTGGACAGGTTTGAGAGCTGGACCCAAATGAACCGCATGAAGTTCAACCACCCCAAGTGCAGGGTGCTGCAACTGGGACATGGCAATCCAAGACAGAAATACAGGCTGTGCGGACAATGGTTGGAAAGCAGCCCTGAAGAGAAGGACTTGGAGGTGTTGGTGGATGAGAAGCTCAACATGATCCAGTAATGCATGCTGGCAGCCCAGAAAGCCAACAACATCCTGGGCTACATCAAAATAACCATGGCCAGCAGGTCACGGGAAGTGATTCTCCCCCTGTACTCTGCTCTAATGAGACCCCACCTGGAGGACTGCATCCAGCTTTGGAGTCCTCAACATAAAAAGGACATGAACCTGTTGCAACAGGTCCAGAGGAGGCCCATGAAGATGATCAGAGGGCTAGAGCAGCTCTCCTATGAAGACAGGCTGAGAGAGTGGGGGTTGTTCAGCTTGGAGAAGAAAAGGCTCTGGTGAGACCTCATAACGGTCTTCTGGTACATGAAAGGGGCCTACAGAAGGATGGGGAGGGACTTTTTATCAGGGAATGGAGCAATAGGACAAGGGGAAATGGTTTTAAACTGAAAGAGGGGAGATTTAGATTAGGTTTTAGGAAGAAATTCTTTCCTGTGAGGGTGCTGAGACCAGAGAAGTTGTAAATGCCCCTTCCCTGAAGGTGTTCAAGGCCAGGCTGGATGGTGCTTTGAGCAACCTGGTCTAGCTGGAGATGTCCCTGCCCATGGCAGGGGAGTTGGACCTCTATGATCTTTAAGGTCCCTATGATTCAGCAGCTTATACATATGTATACATATAACTTTCTGATTATACAGAAAAGCATATGGTATTTTTCTAAATCATCAAGTCTGCAGCTAAGACTAAGGGAGCAATTACAAGAAAAGAGAAGTTCCTGCTCAGTCAAAAAAGACAATCGGATTTTACAGTAGTTGTCCCATAAATCTGCTCCCAAAATTCTCTTTGGAGAATTGAGACTTCACATAGAAAGAAGCAACAGGAAATGCCTTCTATGATAGCAAATTTTTAAATTCTTTCACAACTATGACCACTATAATTCTAATGAGTCATACTTCACTAATGAAAATTGATTTCTGAGCTTTTCCTCAGAGCTTGATAGGATGCTGAAGCAGCATAAGTGAGATTTTACAGCTGCTTTGCACTCTTTTGAGGAGACTGAGGCAACAACCACTAGGATCTAATACCTTTCTATTCACATACAAATACCAAAACTATTCTGAAATTGATTGCACAGCACACACAGAAGGGACTCTGCAGCTTCCACAAAAAGGAATTCATGGAAGTTTTGCACTTATTTGCAGGCTGAAAATCATCTTATGCCTCCTGCTTTGTTTAGCTGATAGAAACCTGTAAAGAACTATATATACCAAATCACTTTAATGAACACAATATTATTATTATCAATAACTGGACCAAGAGGTGCATATATGTATAAGGGATATATATGTGTATATAAAGATAGAAATAGATATGAAGATACTACTGTTTGAGTTGGGTTTTTTTCCCAATGAGGAAACCAGGCTGTGCATATAGAAGACTCAGAATAATGCTTATTGGAGAATGATATAATGATATAAATGGAAGCAATTCCACTTTGAAAAAACACACACACCCTCACCCCACTATCCTGTCTAATTAACACTTATATTATTTTGAGCATCATAAATCCACTCCTTCAAGAGATTTAAATGTAAACACGTTATCAGTTTAACAGACATTCCTCGCTCCAGGCTCCAGTGCAGTTTTACTTTTCCTTCCTTTTCCACATGTGTTAAAATAATCATGTAAAAAGATTCCCATACTGTGTCTTCAAATCTTTCAGAGGATGATTCACTCTATTCATTTTCACTAGGCACAGTGCTGCTTAACTTTAACTGAACATACCTTTTATATATTTAATGTGGATTCAGACCAATATGCAGAGACTGAATGACTCTTTGCTAATAATGCCAACAGACTGAAACAAAATACACATGTAGGAAAGAAAGCATGGGTGAGATGGAAGTGCTTGGCAGAAGGAAAGAAGCTCTTGGTGATTTGGTGGTATGTGAAAGAAACTGGGCAGCCTCCCACTGAATTACATCTTTCCATCTGCCCTGTCCCCACTCCTAAGCATACAGGGCTCGTACACTCCTCCCTTGGGTAAATCATTTGGAGAACAGAAGGAAAAATGCAGTAGCTCAGTCCCAACCCGATTCAGGGGTTGGGGAGGAAATTGGCTTGCAAAACTGTGACTCCATCTATAGAGAGGAAGCATACAGATATGGAAGGAATCTGCCTCACCCATGAACAAATCCTCTCTCCCCAAATTGGGCAGGATCTAAGCAGTACATGCAGCAAGCTACCCCTAAGCATACTATGAAGATCTAGAAATTCTTTTGGTGAGAGTTAATCCTTCCACAGGGAATAATCATTGCCACTCTCCCCTAAGAATTGATTTCCTATCACTGTTGTATTTTTAAAAGGCTCACAGGCAACAGAGTTTGCAATGAAAATCATAGAGCTTTGTATTGCTTTGGTGTTGCCATCAGTCATTTTCCTCCTCTCAAGCTGTTTCAAAGCTGTCAGCAGGCCTGTACAGTAACTGAAGCATACAGAGATGAAGTGGGTGCACAAGGAATAGCTGAGCTTTAATTTGAAACACAGATGCATCAGTGCTGGAGGCTATTTTAGTTTATCTAATCTACACTAATTCCACATGATACGGACACGGTAAACCTGTGCCTCATGTAACTAATCACACTCCAAGATTACATATGAGACTCCCAGAGCAACTAAAGGAGATGCAGTGACAAGGTTGGTGGAGGTACAGAGGAGGTATTCAGTGAACCAAAAGCACACCAAACTGTCTTTACCAGTTGCCAGTTCCTATTTTTATGGCCCTTTTAAACACATTTCCTGTTCCATGAAAATAATCCAATTGATTATTGATACCACCTCATCCTAGAATCACTGCAGCTGTATCAGGAAGATTATATTATTTCTTGGCAAACAAAAACCGACCTTTGAGGGAAAAGAAGGGATGAATATAATACCAGACTAGTAGCAAGCTGGACAATGACAGAATTGCCTCAGATCTCTGGATGATAAACCTCACTCCCCATGCACACACTCACTGTGATCCACAACCTGCCCAGCTCAGGTTTTTGACTATGCAATATGAGGAATGGAGAATTGAGAGCAGGCCCTTAGCTGGAGAGCATCTTACCCAAAAGGTTCTCTCTGATATTCAATGTGTTACACAATCCTTTTCAGAAAGTCTTCCTTCAGAACCAATGTTCTTATTAAACATCTCACATTCAGAGAAACTCAAAGAGAGAAAGAATCTTCTCTAGTGTGAGTAAAATGTTGCCTTTACTTCTTTTTTTTTTTTTTTTCCTAATAGTGACACTACAGGGACTATGAAAGCCTACAAAAGACTACAAAAAAAAGAGAAGATGTATTTGAATAGTTATTTCCCAGGCCACATCCTAAGGAATCAGGGAAAGACTGGTGTATATAGAAAGATCAAAGTATTTCCCTGTATTTCTTAGGCAGTACAAACAAACTTAAACTGGAATCAGAGAAAAAAGGACTTAATACCTAACTTCTGTTAGGTATTAAGTCATGGATGGAAATGTCTCAAATTGCCCACAGATTTACTTTTGCAGCTCTCCCAAGTGTCTTCACACCTTTATTTGCTATCCAGATATTTATGTAACACTCTGGAATTCATCAGAGACCAGTCTGAAAAGTTGTCACAAGGCAGCCAAACTGTCTCAAGATGCCTCACTAGAATTCAAATGTACATGCTGCACAGCAACTTCTTCTAGCAGGCTTTACAGAAGGGACCAGAGAAAGCTGCCAAAGCATATGGAATTTAGCAGCCAAAAGTACGTGAAAATAACCCCCAGAATTGTGCGCTTTATCTCTAATGGGGAAACATTTTCCTTTCCTTTCTCTCTTAATTCAATTTACATTTATTTCCATTGTATTTTGGAAAGTCACTTTGCACCAAATAATTATTATTTCTATCAAATTTTAGACAGACTTATTTTTACTTCACTAAATCATGTAGCAAGAGCACTAACTTGAGTCAAGGGACTTCAGCAACTTCATCTCTTCATACAAGCAGCCAACATCTCACGTCTTAGAGAACACTCCAGCATCTCTTGGCTTGTAATTTTCTGTCATTGCAGTGGTCACTGATAAAGTTTACTCCACATAGACTATGCCATTACCAATGGACTTGCATATTCTTTACCCCAAGGACTTGCTTGCACTGTTTTTTCAAGCAGATTTTCTAGTAGCACCCTTAGGTAGAACACAATTGCCTGAATAATGAGGGAAATCCAACACCATGGGAACAGGAATGCCAAAACATGTTGTTCTTTTTTAAGACTGAAAAGAAAGCATATATAAATATTCTTATATTCCTCAGAATCTACTTCTCTGTACAGGGCGAGTTTGGAGATATGTATTTACAGCTGTGGTTACCGTTGCAGCTACACAACAATCACGTTTAGGAAATGCTAACTACTATTCTACCTTCTCTTGTCTTCTCACTAAGCCTACACTTGCAACCACTGCCCACCACAAAGAAAAGAACGATTTCCACACTGAAACCGACAGAAACCAGCAACTCAGCCTAGTTGAGAAAAAAATAAAAAAATATCAGAATGACAAAAAGGACACCATACACACACTATGATAGCATAATATTTCTTGCAGTTATGCTCAGATGACTAACAATTCTGAAAAAAAAAAAAAAAACCAAACTGTTAAAAGTACCTAAATATTTAATATGGTTTAATTGTCATCTCCTGTTAGTGGTGAGGCCGCTTACCTGGAGAGGCTTTTATGCCTTTAGAACCTAGGGTTCTAAAGTTACCCCACCTTGCAAGCAAGCTGAGATTTAAAATCCCATATAATTTCAATGTGTACTAACAGGCTAGAGGACTTTACAAAATCTCTCAGCACTTCAGACAATCATCTATGCTTGTCTCTAGCACTTTGAAACATTGTCCTTGAAGAGCTTCCAGTGCCCACGACAGAGGAGTCAAGCACTGGCTCACTGATCCGCAGTCCTGCCTCACAACCTCTCATCAGCTCTCAGAGACATAATCAAAATTTACAATGGAAAGCACTGCACCAACCAGAGAGCCAAAAATCTCCATTAGCGTTTAGAAGAGGCCCCCAAAATGGCTATCCCTGGCTCCTGAAAGTTAACCGCAGCTGTTGCTAAAAACTATTCCAATTCCACAGGAAACCCACAGAACTGGCAACTTTAAAACAGTAACAAGCTTCCCCAAGTAACTTTTAATCATGATCCCTCAAGTAGCACAGAGCCAAAGCGGATGCATCATTCATTCTCCAAGCAAACCTCATCCCATCTCTCTTTGCTGGCCTCCTCCACTCTCTCACTCACAGGTCCCTGCAGCATGCAATGGTCAAAAAAAGGATTCATTGAAACTTTCCAATGTGTTTTTCAAGAAAAACACGTTTCAATACACTTTAGGTACACAGCCCATGAACAAATGTACAGCAGTTTATACACAAATACTCACCATTTTCCCAGAAACTTGGGGCCAAATTCTGAAGTAATTGGAACCTTATGCAACTGTTGACTCCAGTGAGAACAAGCAGGTGTTGTGTCAATTATCAGAAATTATTTCGGTGAAATAGCTCCGATTCGGGGTTGCACTATGACAACTTCGTACAACTGACATAAAAGGTCTTATAATCAATATAACCAGGCACAAGAGGCTCATCAGTGTTATAGGGTGGAGTAGTGTACAATCAAAGGAAAGTAAAAATGGCCAAGGTTTCCTCCGTTCCAGAAAATCCCAATGACTTTTATCTCCAAGGAGTATTTAACAACTTGTACAAGTTAGAGCAAGCATAAGACTGCTCTAATATAGGTGAAGTAAAGGGCTCAGTGCATGGCTGTGATAAAAATTGCCCAATAAAAAATATTCTCAAAGAAGTTCTTTTCTTTTAGGAGTATTTGCTCATTCTTTGTAAAATTTTGCTTCATGCTCACAGAAGTCAGTTAAACTACCTGCCCTCTACAAAATTACAGTGTGCCTTCCTTCCATGTGCACTGAACAGGACTTCTGTCTAAATTCAACTCACCAACTCCTACACCCCGCTCCATTTCCTAAAGGAAAAAATTACCTGCAGCAGCTGTCACACTGTGCTTGACCTGCCAATTGCTGGAAAGTAGCTGGAATTTCAATATTTTTAATACTGCATGTGCAGCCCTTTATCCCTTTAACAGTCAAAAAAGCTGAATCCATGCTTCCTCCTTTTGCCTACAAAAGGAGCATCCAGGAGTTCAGGATTTTTTAAGACACAGATGACACTGTTTCTCAATCAGTTACATAGTGTTCTTTGGGCTCTAAAACTCTGTTCAGGAATTAAAATTTATTATATTTAAACTTAACCAATTGTTTTGATTAAAGATGACAGAACCCAGCAAATAAACCTATGGAAGAATAAGATGTAGCAAATTTAATTTACATTTATGAGTGTAATTTATACTTGTACGAGCGTAAGGGTGATTTCTATACCATTTAGTTTTATAACATGAATCTTCAAAGGGCAGAGAGTAGGAATTCAGCTTGATAGCCTATTTCCTGAGCACATACAAAGATAAGTCTTTAATATTGTTTTGCCTATTTATCAGTTTGCTGAAGACATTTTTAGAGCATTTCACTTACCCATAATTCAGAATGAAAAGCTCCCTACTTACAGCTGAAACCACATCAAACTTCTTGAAAATAATTAAGGAAATTTTCACCCAGGTGGCACCAAAT
The DNA here is from genome assembly GCA_013400375.1 of Thinocorus orbignyianus. Classification (NCBI taxonomy): domain Eukaryota; kingdom Metazoa; phylum Chordata; class Aves; order Ciconiiformes; family Thinocoridae; genus Thinocorus; species Thinocorus orbignyianus. The sequence continues at coordinate 1,310,215 of VXBW01002687.1, read as the reverse complement.
TCTAGTCAACCAGCTATATTGACTCCAAAGACCACAGGAGCTTCACAAATGGAGAGGTTTCATGATTGTACCTGTCTTGACACTTAACAAACATGTAGCTAGCCATGTCACATTGACAGGTGTGTGGATGCTTGACAAAAAATTTAGCACAGGTAGCTGCTCCAGGTGCTTTCAGTAAGGCTAGCAGCACACAGGCATGTGTGCATACAACAAAATCAGTTCCGGACAATATTTAAAATACAATCATTACTTGTTCTTAAAACCAGATGCTTTAATATACAGCTGTATTTGCAGCCTTTGGATCCTGGCACGTGTGCTAGATGGACTTCCTGCATACAGACAAGTGCTGGAAATGTTGCCTCGTTAGAAGAAACTCTTCCCACATGCTCTGGGACTGTTTGGAATTCCAGTGCTTGGAAGATTACCTCATTGTTAGGCATCACCTAATTTGAAACACAGTCATGCCAAACATCTTTCCATTATCACTTGAAGACAGTTTACCAGCTCTTTCTGGGATTAATAGACAATAAAGGGTCTAGTTGCATCATATCTCTCAAAGCCAAAAATATTAATACATGAGCAGAACTCTCTGATGTTCCATTACACAGTGCTTGAGGTACCTGAGCAAATAATCTTTCATGTGTAGATGGATGGGGGAACATTGAAACAAATTAGATTTGCAATATCAGGCTTCTTTGTATTTAAAAGTTATTAATTTTTCTGAAAAGCATCTATGTTTTCCACGTTTCCATTATTTTTTAAATACGTCAACTCAACATAAAAAAAAAATAAAATAAAAAGCAAAAGGCATCACAGGTGTAATTATATTAAGCAGCCTGAAGAATCAAAATAGTGTCCAATTTAGCCCATTGAAGAAGGATGGGGGGGGAAAGTAAATATATTTAATGCATGTGTATTTTAATTAATGTGTATATTGGGCAAGTGTATTTTAAGAATATGAATCTTCTCCTGAATCTATTAGAAAACAGGAAGTTCATCCTTCAAGCAATTGTGGTGAACTGAAAGGAGTCACACTTGGGGTGGTATTGGTCCTGTACTTCTACTAGAATGCTTAACCTTACCTTTAACATTGTTCTGCAATCATTCACAGAATTTTTTCCAGGTGGCTCAAAATCAATTGGATCCAAAACCAGCATATCAGATGTAATAATGAAGTCCATTCTCTTGTGGTTTCATTCATGAAATTACATGCAAGAAGTTTATGCTGAAAAGGAGGTTCACGGTAAACAGTTAAAGTAATTAAAACATTTATCCATTATTTTATGCTTTTCTCCTACCACTGAGTAAGGCTGAATATAATTGCAACCTAAATTACAAGTCAGGACAATGCTCACCGAAATTTTGTCTTACATGCTAAAAAATTCCACATCCTTACCAACTTGACCCAATAAAAAAATTCAGACTCAGCAGACTTCCATTTTTTAACAGCTCAGCATCCAATCCATCATTTACAACTTCTGAAACACCAATCACCAGGTTAAAAATAACTTCATGTATACATGCATCAAAGACACAAATGTCCACTAAAATGTTGCTTACATAAAAACAGAGCAACATTTTACATGAATGATTACACAACAATAAAAACCTCACTTAAGAAGGAGGTTTAGAAACTGATCTAAAAGCAGTCAAACAAAACAAAAGTCTATTACTTTCAGTAGTCTTTGGATCCACCCCTGATTTATTTATCAGCATCTATTTATGAAGATCCTCAGGGTGCCAATTGACCCATTAGACTAAGTATAGACTGACAAAAAGTATCCTTGTGATTCTCATATCCTCCATGTTGAGGAAACAGATTATCTTGAGCAAAAAATTAGTTGGTGAGTATAACTATTGATTTCTAAAGAATAACATCTGTTTTTTAAACATTTTTTTGAATCTCCTGCTGAGCCCCATGGAGTTGTTCTGTATGAAGGATTATTCAAAAGCTGTAAGTTTGCTAAATTAAACACGGGGCTCTGGGGTCTTTGAAAATTAAGTGTTGAGAAATCAGAGGCTTTTACCTACACAACTTAGTGAAAATAAGCAGTTACAAAGTACACTGCACTTCATTGTTTTGAGTTCTTCAGATCATTACTAAATTTAAAGCCAGCGCTTGGGTTTATAGCTTCTTTCCACAGATTTCACATTTTTTGTCTTATTTTAAATGCTGGTTAGAACTGGAACCTTTCTTTTTCTGTCTTGTTTTAAAATGATGGCTAAGAATAGATTTCCTCCTAGCATGTTATTAATATTCCTGCTTTGGTCGATGATAGTCTCTGGTTTTCACTTTGAAGTTAGGTTCTGTTCATTATTTTTTGACATTCACTTTGTTCTTCTGCATTCACCTCAAAGAAACTCCAGATACTTGAAAAGCTATTTCAGATAATGATATTTAGGCAAATCATTTGTTCACCTTACTTTTCTTTTTGGTCTTTAAAACACCCTGAGACCTCTGTGGTTAGATTTGTTCAGAGCATAGTTCAGTGAAGCAGTTCACTCTTCTTACTTCTGGAAATAGTTCAGCAACTGATTTCATAGCCAATTACAGAGACACATTTCCTAGCAAGTATCTTGGTCGCCCCATTCCCAACCGCTTAATATTTTATTCCAATTCTTCTTTGAAGTTTTCTCTGGCTAAACTATTACATTTACTAAGATAGATACTTTACAGTAGTTGTAAAAAATGTCAGCAGAGGGCACCGCTCTTGTGGCCTATCTGTTTTTCAAAGACATGGTGTCCTCTGGGCATTTAGAACAACCAAAATACTTTGTTTCCTTGGGTTTTTTGTTTGGTTGTTTTTGTGGTTGTTTTTTTCTTTTTGATGGGGAAAAAAGGGGGGGGAAAAAAACCTCTTCTCTCCAACATGTCATTTCAAGGCTCAGACAGAACTTGAATCCTACTACCTCGGATCAGGGTAAATTTCATTCTTGAAGAGCTGGACAGAGAGAACCAGTTTCTTTCTTTTCTGCCACTTGGAAAAAAATTGGTCTACTTCACAGTGTATCTGGATTTTCTCCTCAAATGTGGTCTTCAAATCACAGGTGGCCCCAGATTACCTCTCTCTGACAAGACATGAATGTAATTATAAAATGATTTTAAAAAAAAAAAAAAAAGTAAAATGGAGATTCACTGACGGAAGAGAAGAGTATTTGTGTTTGTTGGCATCAGAAAATGATTACATGACAGATGGGCTGCGAGTTTACCTTTAGAGCACTGGTTTTTGCTGCCATGCTTATCATGCCTTTGTTGTCTATCACAACTGTGACAAGTATCTGTAAGTACTAATAGTTCTAGTCCAGGGAATGGTATTTCTCTGGCCCTTGTCCTACCAGAGGCATTTCCTCTTTGTTTTATCCATGTCTTAAAGACAAAAATATTTTCTCAGTATTGCTCTTTCTAGAAACAGGAACAAGACAATTTTTTCCCTGCTCAGATTTTGTATAGATGAGAAGGAAATTACAAGTTATATAATATGAACATTCAATCCCCTGTATCGTACTATTTGCTGAATGATTACTTTATTCCCTGAATGAATACAAACCAAAAACATTATACGTTGCCTAGGAAGAAGAGGAACCAAGAAGAACAAGGTCTTGAGCTTGTCTCTAAAAAGCTAATGAAACTCTTTTATAGTGGAATATACAAAATATGCCTTACAATATAAGGCAGATTCACCTGTCCTCCAGTAATCTCCAGGGATCTTCATGTTACTCTCAGCATTTTGTCACTGGCATTTAATTCCCGTTAAACGAGAGAACTCAGGCTACTGTAACATCCTTTTACTCTTTTCTGGAAGAGGAAGCCTGATGCCACAAACCTTACAACACAGGAAAGTGTTGTTCTTCATTTTCTTCTTCATTTAATTTTCTTCTGAACTTACATAGAACAGTAATCTAAATTAGACAAAAATGTAATAATATAAGAAGTGCTGCTGATTAAAAGGTACTATTACTAATACCTCTATTATATCAGATGAAAAATCAATATGTTCATGTTTCAGGGACAAGAGAAACACCTAACAGCATAGCAAAAGCTTAGCCTAAGGTAAACAGACACAGTTCTGTTTAGGTGGGTAGCACCAGAAAAGGAAAGGCTGCAACATTAAGGACTGGAATGTCAAATGTTTAAAAAGCAAGCATTTAGACTAATGAAAAATATTTCACAATATTAGACTGTCCTGTAAATGCTTGTTGAGTAACATTAACAGCAGTGGTAATAGAGCTGTGTGTAACATAACATATGCTGTGTATCATTCATTTGCCTCTGCTTATATTAAGAACGCCTGTGTTATTTATGAGCAGTGAAGCTGTAAGTTTAAAGACGCATTTTGGGGAACAAAGTTAGATTAGGCACACTCAATGTAGGCCACATTGTTTTTCATCAAGTCTTGTAGCTTAGAATTACAGTACAGTGACTCGTGTCACATGCGGCCACATTTCAGCACTGTTTACTGCACTCTGTGGCCTCTCCACGTCAAAGGTGAGCAACATTGTACCAAATTTACAGGGGTTTCTCAAATTTCAAAACATATGGGACTAATTCTGAAGCCGAAGTCAACCTTTAAATCAAGCGACGAGAAGAAATGAATCATTTTAAACAAGATCTTTAACCATCACAATGGGAGAAGCAATCAAATAAATCCAGGTTCAGTTGTTGCAGTGCGGTGGCCAGTAAAATCCAAAACAACTTTACTGGTGATTAAACATGTTCCCTCTGGTTAAGCATGTGCTTTATCTAACTTCATTGGCTTTCTTCAGCCATCCCTCCCCACACACAGTCACCTCACCAAATTATCGGAAATGGTATCTCACAAATATCTGACTCCAATTAGACCTACTTAAAAGCATCCTGGTCTGCACTAGGCTTACAGGGCTCAAGACTTGTAGGATACATGTATTCAAAATGCTCAGAGGCATAATACAGTAGGTATACAAGTGCAAGCATCTAAAACCCATTTTTTAATTCTTGAAATGCTCCTTCAGGAACACTTACTCATTCAGGATAAACATCCTAGGTGTTTAAACCTCCTCCCTGGAGCTCTTTGATATAGACAGAATATATTACTGTATCAGACAAAATGCATTATAACAGAAGATATGAACTGAAGCTTTTATTCTGTATGCATCTATCCTCAGGACACATGAAAACTACCTTTGCTATGCAGAGGCTAAATCAGGTACTACCACCTCAGAGCTAGAGGTAGAGTCTTTGTGTGGCACACCATGTCAAGGGAAGAAAAAGAAGTAAAATAAGTTCATTAGGTGTTGTAGCATAACACACTATTACCAGTACAGCAGAAACCAGAAACATACCAATATTTACAAGAAATGACCCACAACAGGATCCAATGGTGGTCAATGCATGGAGAAAGTGATTGGTTCATGACTATGTATCAAAAACCAACTTAGTCTGCCCCATTGCCAAACTTGAAGCTTATTTCCTCTTTTAATCCCAATTAGGAGTCCACTTTAAGGTTTTTTTAAAAAAGTTTTTAATTCTTGCCCTTCATTGCCAACTCTGCCAGAAGCAGCACACAAACAATAGGGCTATACAGAACTGCAGATTTATCTGCTGTATCTATGTTTCAAAATTAAGAGTTTAAGAGTTGTTGAATATCTTGGGGAGAATGTACTTTAAAGAAAAGGTGTAATGTGCTTATCAAGATAGAATGGATTGCAAGATTAAAGTTGCAATGGGTAGTTTAAGGGACTGCCACTTCCTCTCTGTAATAAAAATAAACTTTCAAAAAAAGAAGGTAAGTCTTCTACTTTCCAGGCTGCCATCCCTGGATGTTTAAACTTCTGTTTTCCATCCTACAATTTTTCAGTGTCTATGCAACAGTGAATATATGAGAAAAAGTATGTGTAATTCTTGAGAGCAGATTATTATTTAACCACAGTCGGATCCAAGAAATCACAAGAAGTTAAGGCTCGAACAAGTATACATACAACCAGAGGAGAATGGTCGGAAACCTCTGCCTGCTATGAATAGACAAGTTCTCACTACCAAAAATTTTCAGACCTTAACCCAAGTTAATGGCACTGAGAGAACTTACACCGACTGAGACCTGCCAAGAAGCAGAGAAACCAAGATGGCAGAACCAGCTTTGTGTTCAGAAAGCGTGAAGCAGTACGTAGGTGACGGAAATCTGTGCCGCTTTTGGGTGAGCTCCAATTCACACTTCTGTGCCATGAGTGAGGTTAGAGCTGAACAGGCATTTCAGCTTCAAGAGGAGCCAAATAGACTCTATATTATCAAACATAAGTCTCTTGCTTTTAATGAGAAACAAAGGCAGTTTGTCAAATTCATTCTGGGCTCAAGAATAAGCATAGAAATAGGAAACAGAAATATATACCTTAAATAAATGTTCCAAATATGCATAAGAAATTCAGTGAGCAAAACGAATGACCTAACACTACTGCCACTGGTATGAGTCGCCCCCTTACTTAAAATCCTAGTAGCAGCAGAAAAACTGGAAACAGTTGAACACAGTAATTAAAAAAACCTCATCTCAGTAAAGCCCACACAAATTTAAAAGCCTATAAGCAATTGTTAAACAGCTATGATAGGCAAAAAATCTTAATCAAAAAGGAAAATAGCTAACCCCTTCAAAATGATAAGCAAAATGTGATAACACTGCTGTCAAAACATGTCATCAAAATCTGATATATAGGAATTTTAAGTATTTCTATTTCATCTCATTTAATTTATTCTGAAGTAGGTTGGAGGGGTTTTGGACACAGAATGTGGAAATTTTACTAATGACGTGCAGCTAAGAGGAATTGCTACATTTTTAGTTGGAACTATTCAGGATCAAGGTGAAAAGCTACTACAACCAGCTATATTTATCAGCACTTTCAAGACCTTGTGTTCAAAATACAATAAAAGAGAAAGTAAATACTGTTGCATTGGCACCTTCCTTACTAATCCGTTTTTTCTCGTTTAAATATCAAGGCTCGGTTAATTTCACCATCTCTTTCCCACTTCAGCTTTATCAGCTGTTCAATAACCAACTGTCTCCACATGGAAGGGAATAAAAGAATAGTTTAAGGGACTGCCACCATCAAGAATAAGAAGGGAAAAAAAACTTCAGCAGACAGGTGACTCCATATATAGTTAGGAAATTAATTCTTTAAAATGTCAGAAGAAAACAGGGCAAAAGAAACAGAAAAGCTGTCTGTGGTTTGACCATTGTTAAACCGGACTTTCTCCTGAAATAATATTATTAGTAAAAGGAAAAATCAGAAGGCAACACTATTAAATTTAAGCAACCAACCTGGCTGGTTAAGCAACTGACAATAAGTAATATAAGAGGCATTCTGGATCCTAAGCATTGGAAGTGGTACGTTGCTGTGGCAGACAGTTTTTCATGCAAAAGCTATAGACTTTCAAAAGGTAAGCACCAGAAAGTTGCATAGGTCTAACCTAGTTCTCTGTTAACAAATTGTCGTTGTGATTGTTTTTGTCTCAGTTCAATAAGGATACATTGTATCGTGTACATGCTCATTATCTCTGAATTTTTTCATTTAAGAATTGTGTTGATATTAGTCTATGTTGAAACACACATCATACTTTGGAGCCCAAAGAAGATGCAGGAAGTAAAAAGCAGAATATTCATACTAATAAAAGATCACGATAAATGAAAAGATCCATTTCATTTTCTAAATTCTGATCTGGAAGACTAAGCTTCTTCCACCATTTACACTACAGCGTAGAGCTCATTAGTGATCTCTTCTTTTCCAAGCCATTCTCTGTCAGGGACATACTGCAGAAACAGTCTTCACAAATGAGAGCAGGACTCAGTTTTATCCCAAATAATCTATTAAATTCCTTCACCAAAAATTAATTCAAATGTAGGTACAAGCCATACCTAGAAGAACCAGCCAGTGACTGCCTCATGCGTCAAAGCATAAGAGTATAAATTGCTGCACAATTTTTTCCCTATGGGATATCGCTAGTGATTGCCTATGTGGTATCATTAATGACTGACCTTCATCCTCTTCTGAATCCTTAATTTTGCAAATACATAATGATGAGTTTTATGGTTCATGTACCCACTTCATATTTTCTAGTGTAGCTGCAGATACGTGTTAACTATGATGCTCAGGTTTGGCACTGGTAAAATGTATTAATTATGTGTTGTATCAAAAAAATGTCATCACTTTTAATATGAGCGGATATTAAAATACAGCTAAATTTTACCATGAGCAGATAAACAGCAGGTTCAAGGAAAATTAAAAGTCAGAAGTAAAGGATATTAAGAAGTGTATCTTATAAATGCTCAGGATACACTGAAGCAGTGATGAATTGCAAAAAATACTCCTCTCTATTAATTAATAGATGCACAGGGTATTCCTGAGTATCAAGAAGAATACATTAAGTGAACAGGTTTCTGTTTTGTGGAAACAAAACAAAATAAATTTCTATTATGCTTTTTACCCTACATATTGTTTTCCCAGATATATTGTCTATTGCAGGGAAACAGCCAAAAGGCAGAGTTATTTGGAAGCAAATCTATATGCTACCTACCAATCATTTCAAGTAAATTACAATTATTTTCTTCGGCACCTTGTGAAACATGACTGACCGTACATGGGATTTGGTGTCCTCAGGATTGGTGCTGCCATGCCCTGCTCACAGTACCACTGTTCTGAAACCCACCCTCTGCCAAGACAAACAATGGCCTGGAATTTGATGAATTTTTCTGAGCAGAGATAATGAGGTGTGGTTGACTCCCATCAAGCTCAACTGGGCAAGTGCAACTGGGTTATTCCAGAGGCAGTGAGAAGGGCTGGCTGAAAGCCAAAACCCACTTTATTTGCAGAAGAGGGGAAAAAGCTTTTTTTAAAAGAGCCTGGAGAGATCTCAGAATACCCACTCCAGCTGAGAATAAAGCAGAGAAGACAGCAGCAATTCATCGGGCTTACGAATTTTGACGATCTTTCAGAAGTCTTCTGGATCACACTCATCCTCTGCAAGCTCTCGGACACAACCACTGGTGATGCTGAAACTTCTCATGGAGTTATCTAAATACTCAGGGAGGAAGTTTGGCATTCCAGGATGACATGAAAATGGCTAGTTTGATTATCAGTTATCTTTTTGTTTCTTTCTCTCTTTCTTTCTTTCTTTCTTTCTTTCTTTCTTTCTTTCTTTCTTTCTTTCTTTCTTTCTTTCTTTCTTCTCTAATCTGACTACTTCTCCCTTTTCTGCTGATATTGTGCCAGCTTTCTTACTCTCTTAGTGAAGACTGAAGAAAAAAATAATTAAATTATTTAACCATCTTGATAGCATGTGTTTTTAGCTTTTCTTCTTTTTTCTTCTTTTTTTCTTCTTTCAGCTTTGCCCTTGGTCTTCCCCTTAATAATAATGTGTTTGCAGAATGCCTTCTTGTTATCCATCGTGGACCTTTTCTGTACATTATATCATGCTTAGACTGTCTGATTGCACCCTTGTGTGTTCATGCAACCTCCTTTTATACTCTTTCTTATTTATATTTCCATACTAGTTTTTTCACTGCCATGTCATTTCTGTTCTGTGGATAAAGGACTTCGGTGCTCCATTTGCTGATTCAGGTGATTTCATAAGAAAATTAGATCTGATATTCTGAAAAAAGAAGAGATTTCTTGCTCCTCATTACAACTTTTTCTTCATTCCTATGATTTGCAATATTAATGCAAGACTACTGCTGTACCTAGATGTTTATGTTTTGTTGTAGATATTTAAGATATGCAGAAGTATTTCTTATTATGGCCCATAACCTAGGAAGAGAAAAAAATGTGGACTCAGCAACCACCGAGTATAGTATTTGGACTAGTAATAAAAGCAAATGAACTTTAGTTTTGAGGGTTGTGTTCAGTTCCCTAAAGGAATATGAAACGTATCTTTGTGCTGATGGTATTTTGTCTGCAGTGTGTCACATTAAATTAGCAGTAACACATTATCCATCTGCCCTGCTTGGTTCAAAAGCCTTATTCATTTAGAAAATGTTTTTGCAAACAAGTGAATGACGAACAAGCAAAAATTATGAATAATTATCAATAAAGAAATAACAGTAATAGAAAGTTCATATGACTAAACATATTTCTAAAAATCCAATTCTAATAATTCATAATGTTGGCAAAAGTTTTTTTCAGGGCAGAAGCTTTCTTTGTTTGGTCTGAGTCTGAGAAGGTCTTTGCCAAGTATGACAAAATATGATTCAGACATCTTATAAGTTACCAGATCACAACATAGCTTAAGATACTTTTCTTTTTATTCAGATTTAAAAAAAAAAAAAAAGTATGTCTGGGATTTTTTAAACCTCGAACTTGGCAGGTGATGTCTCTTTGAATAAAAAATTAATTCATATTCAAAATCTGTTATTTGCACAATTTTGCCATTGACATCAAAAACTTGTATCAGTAAAAAACATTCAGGTCAAAATGGCTGCTAAACAGTACTTCAAAGAGGTCATGATCGCTTTTACGTTTAAAAAAGCTGCCTCGTGTAAGTGACAAGCACTTTTCTTCTTCAGTTGCACAACATGATTGGTAAGAACCGGAATTAACATGGTAACTAAGTATGTGATTGAAAATATATGTATCTCCACATATATGATTGTTTATTTCACTCAGAGGTCTCTTTCTTTTCTTCTTTTTCTCGGTCATTATATTTGCTTTGGATATTCAACTGGGAACTCAAAAGTACGGTTTACCTTAAGATACGAAATACAAGCATATACACTATTTTGTTGAATTTTTCTCTAAATAATTGTTTCCATATTTTTGGCTTCCTTTGGAAGTAGTGTCAAATTGTTTTGATCATTAGCTGATGAAAATGGGGAGACTTTCTTTCCGTTATGCTTCTATGCACATCTCACCTAATTCAAATTATTTCCTTTCATATCATGACTCACAAATGCCATTTAGCCACTTCATTCAAGAAATATATGTTGTTTCCTTTCTTTATTCATAGGCTCTCAGGGTTATAAACAGCTTCAGAACTTCCAGAGACAGTGCTCACATGTATATCCAGAATCTTGCAGGCATAGAAGCATGAAATTGTCTCACAAGTCAGAAACATGAAGCAGGAGATACCCCTCATACTTCAAACTTTTTTTGAATCTGTAAACTAAACCTCTGTTCTATCCAGGGAACAACTGTGGTAGAAGATCACCTTCTTTTCCAGAAGACGGGATGTCCTTCAGTTTGAAAGCACAGCTCGAAACTGCTTTGAGTGTTTGGCTTTGGTTTTTGTCTAGGCAACTGTATCAAAGCTGTCACAATAGGTTTGTAACATGCAGTTCATCACTGTTTTGTAAAGAATTTCCCTATTCAGCTTTGTCCTGCATTAATCAAATATTTTGTGCAGAAGCAAGTCTTCTCTGAAGTGAATGCAGCTAAATCAATTTGCAGCAGTTAAGAGGCTGGCTCATTGCGTTTTTTATTGTTCTACTAATTTAAAGGACTTCTGACAAGAAAATCGAGTGAAACAAGTTTGCACAGCACTGACTTCCACTAAGAGCTCGCAATTCATGTTGACCTCGAGTAATTCACATTTACTGGATTACCATTGATCTGCTTATAAGTGGAGAGTAGACACCAGATATGTAATACTATTCAAGTGCTGTAGCTTCATAGTTGATTACATGAAGAAAGCATATGAGAAGTGATGAGACACAGAAAAGTTAGGGTGTTTAGTTTTTTTTTCTATTTGGCACATGCATGTCCCAGTAAGGGATTCTGAAAACATTTTGTGTGTTGAGGTAGATTAGGCACAAAGCCTTAAGACTAGAGTGTTTGCCTGAGACTAATTGTGTAACTCCTAAACTTCTAATTTTTGGAGAATGAAATCAGCTGAATGATTCAGAATGTTAATTTAAAATGAAAATGGCAAAGATTCAAAAGTATTTTAATCACCGCCTATACTGGAGTGTAAATTATCCAAATCTACAAAACTTTTCAATACATGACACCCACATATAAGCCTAAAGCATTCAATTCAATTGTTCTTAGGCTTAAATATGACCTGCATGTACAGTAGCTTATGTATAAAAATATCAGCTGACAATAGAAGTGTGTTGTGTCAGTAAAAAGCAATAGAGTTTTGACAGCAATTTCACTAGAACAGAGACAGAATCTGGCTCACAGATATAATCTGATACTCAGTTTGGAAGATCAAACTTGAGAAGAACTGACTTGAGGAGACTGTCTTAACAAGTCCTTAAGAATCAGAGGAAATCCCTGATTTAGACTGGTTCAACTGATAGGTACCCAACAGGAATTTCCGGAGTGATTTCCTACAATGTATAGGTTTCTGTGGGTTTTTCTACAACTGAGAAACAAATCCATATGTCAGGCTGGGCAGATGTAATCAAAATCCCCACCTCTAACTATTTTGGCCTCTTTCTTTTGTGGTTTTGTAATCCACAAAACACCATAATACCTCATACAAATCATTTTAAGAGACACATGGTTTACGGAGAAATCTACAGCCAACTCAAAGAGACATTATTTTCATTCCATTATTCTTTTTTTCTTTTTACATTTCTGGTAGAGTGGTTCAGATTCTGTATCCCATTGACATCAATTGGAGTTACATATATAATACTCAAGAACACAATTTATGTTCCAGTGTATTACATCTGATTTTGAAAGGTTATATATGCTACAGTCAGACCATAGTATGAATCACGGAACATATGTTTAACCTGTTAATTCTAAGATACTACATTCCTGTATATTCAAGACTATTTTTATTAAGAAATCTTCCAAGTTTATTCCTTTATCTAAGTGTGAAACAGACTACAAAATTTCCAGCATTCAACAAATTTATCATCCAAAATATTCTACGTTTCGAAGCCAAATACTACTATTTGCACTTAAAACATAAATTCCAAACTATAAGCTGTGAACACAAAACTCCACTTTTTCTGATCCATGCCAGTCCATTGTCTAGTCCCTTAATCATTTCGGAGTATATCAAAGTAGTATTCATAGTATACTATCATTAAATAAAGTACAATATAACCTCCCAATCTGATGATGACAGTGCCATTTGCTTTCATCTTGTTTTCAAAGTAACAGACTCCGGGCCTTGTCTACTATTTTTGCCTTTGGTGGACCCGTTCTAACCTTCAGATTTTGCAACACTAAACCCCAGTCAGTTCATAGGCTTTTGACAAGAAAGAGAAGCAGACCAGTCATATTTTTCTAGCCAAACACAGAAGACAGAGATGTTGTATTAAGAATCTAGCACAGGCTTTTCTCTCCTCCTATACTAGTTTTCCTGCAAACAGTCATTCACACCTCCTGCACCACTGACCAAAAAAATTAGATCCATCCACCCCTACAGATACTATGGAAAAATAGAGGCGGCAGCTCTACTCCAGCAGCAGAACAATACAGCTGGAGCCAAAAAAAATCCCTATTTCCCGATTTCTTACTAGAGTACAGATATGATAGTCTATTTTCATGAAGACAAAACACATAAATAAAATTAACTTAGGGAAATCAAAATTAACATATGCTGCAATTCTTTTGTAAAACAATTTCTTTAGCAATACAGTAAAAAAAATGAAGGTTAGAATATATTTCCCAATTTTTCTGCCTCCCTGTCCTTGGGAATTAGCTAAAAGCAGGACACATTACTGACAGGAATTCATGCTCTTGTTTAGTATGACATTTTTTGAGTCTATACCTAAATGACAGTTCTTCACAACAGCTTTGCTACTTGTGTTTCACAGTACATCATATTGTGTCTGTGAGACTATTTAGTTGCTGATGATTTCTTAGAAACTTCTTATATTTCTTACCTGGAAAATATGGTATCTTTGTCACCAGAATAACTCTTTCACCAGATAATGTGGCTAAGATTTCTCCTTCAGCTCCTTTGGTTGGAAAAGAAATGGTAAGCACACATTTCTGATTGATCTATCCACAGAATGGGACAATTTAAGAAGTCTTGAAGAGTAAAGGAAACACCTAAAAAGGAAGCCCAGAGAGGCCTTTTACTTTCATCTTCAGTTTTGGTAGCCTTTCTTCACCCCAGCTCTTCCCAGGGAAACTCTTAGATCAATTGAATCCTTTTGGATTTCCATAAGCTTCAGTGGTCTGACAGGAGGAATGAGTTTTGCCTTTTAATCCCTGTGTAAATGTTGATCTCTAAATAGACACACTGGCCCAAATTCTGGGCTGTGTTCCAGCACTGTCACTCTGTAGAAATGAGATGAATGTCCCCAGTTGATAATTAATTTCTTCATGAGGGTGGAAGTCCACTTGACACAAGCTTAGTGGAATGGTTGTAGACTTGTCTTCTCTCAGGTTCCTCTGGGGATGGTGGGGAGAGGTGGCAAAGAAAAGGACAGGAACTCAAGAGAGAGTGAGAAAAGAAACTTTGATGAGGGCACAAAGACTTCTGTTTGATTTCACTGACTGGTCAGTTATCCCTAAGACCACTGCAATGGTCACTCTCCCAGGGAGTATGTCCCCCAAATTGTCTTGCAGACATTTTCAAAGGTGGATAGTACAGACAACGTATACAACTGCTATCCCCTGAGAAGTAGAATTGAGTAACTAGCTTGGAAAATGGAGGGGGTTTATCTGTTTCTGTCTTTGATTCCTCTTTTTCAACATCTATATGCTTTTTCCACAGCAAGTGGGTTGTCAAGCATTGTAACAGGCTGCCCAGGGAAACAATAAAGTCACCATCCCTGGAAGCATTTAAAAGACATGCAGACATGGTGCTTAGGGACATGGCTTAGCAGTGGACTTAGCAGGGTTAGGTTTATGGCTGTACTCAATAATATTAAGGATCTTTTCCAACCTAAATGATTCTATGAGTCTATGAAAACAAGACTTCAGGATTTAGGCTTTAGCATTCCCCTTTATAGAAGGAGATATAGATATAGATATCTTTATTGGACAACTTCTACAACGTAATCTGCTAGCACCAGGAAATACCGGTTTTCTTGGAATACAGATCCCTAAACTTGCAAATCCTTAGGTCACTTTACTCACTTCAGTATAGCTGTTTACTGCAAAGAGTTTTCTTCCAAAACTGAAATCGGGAAGACAGAAACATGTGAAGGACAGAGCAGAAAATCTATCTTAAATGCATCTGAAGAGTTAAGACATCACCGGTTCCTGAAAACAGGCTGCTACAAAACTGTAATCTATACAGCAGGCTTATTCTACATTCTAACCTCTCCTCCTTGCCAGCACATACGCTACTCAGAAGATACCATGAATGAGAACTTCAGACACAACCATTTCTCATAATTGGTAAAGTTCTGGGAATTCACAGCAAAAAGAAAGACTGTCTAAGGTGTCACTAGCCATTTTAGGGAAATCTTTCATACTGAAAGTGACAAATTTCAAGAGCTCCTTAAAAATATAGTAGTTCCAGCATGACTGAAAACATGCCTTCTTGTGGAGTGCTTAAAAATAGTCATCAGCTCCCCCACTTCACCACAGCAACAGAGTGCCCAACCACCAACTGTGGCATTTGTTCTGAGTACCAGAGCATCTGTACTTTGGCCACATGTTCTCTGTTGCACCAGAAGGTGATTGGAGTCTCCGAAGGATAGGTTTTGGCAAAACAGATGGAAAATGGTCAGTTTTGTACCAGCCATAAAAGGAATTGGGGAAAAAAATAAAATCGTATCTAAACTTTCTTGTCCCTGGATCTGTCAGAAAAAGCTATATGTTTGACAAAGCGCCCCACTGATTACAGAAATTTGGAGCAATAGACCATTATATGCTAAGAACTGAAAGAACTGCCTTCTAACCTGCTCATGCTTTAGCAGGAAGTTTGGGAGGAATCTGTGGCCTCAGAGGATAACTGTCAGACTTGCAGCCACTATTCATAACAGCCTCTGCATTGTTTACATATTAAGAATGTTTTTAAGACAAATAATGTGTTTCATATTTTCTCTTTATCATGTTTTATAGCTTTTCCTTTTTGTGTTATTCCCAAGAGTTTGTGTCTAGAGCTGCCTTGAATTCAGGGAGGTAATTAAATCGTGCAATTTAACCTCCACAAAGAAAGCGTTGACCTGGGTTGATTTTGGAGGAAGGGGAAGAGGGAGGTTATGTTCCATCCAGAGGCCCCAAGCCAAATAGATTTGAAATGGAGAAATGCCCAGTTTTCTTACAGCACGTATTCACTAAACCATACTAACTCATTGTGTACTGCAATACCACAGAATATATCGGATGCCTTGAGAATAGTAGTCTCAGATTTTGAAGCCCTGGGATTCCCATATTCAACAGCCCTGGTGTATTGAACAACGAGGTCAGTGTTCCCATGTCCGCACAGGTTGGATGAGTTGCTCTTGGCCAGGGGCAAAATGATATTCTGACACGTATGTATTCTAGCTCCAGCTGTGCTCTTACCTCTTAAAAACGATGCACATCAAAATAAATGTCTTGCTGGCACTTTTCAGTATCTCTCACTTCCATAATCATGGACTATTACTGGCATTTAAAAACTAACTCTTTGGACTGGTGAACAAACCTGTCACGGAAATAGCTAACCCTCACAGCTGTCTTCGCTTAGCTGTAAGCCTGTATGACTGGCTCATCATGTACTCAGGGAGATACTCTATATTAGCTATATTTTTCTCTGCCAGTTCCCCACTAATTTTAGAGAGACAATTCATATTTCTACAGAAAGATAAGGTTGGTTTGTTTGTAAATCAGTCAGAACATCCATCTGACTTCTCTCTGATATACAACCATTTTAAGAAAAGAGCAACCAACACATATATTTTCCATCATATGGGAATTTTAATGTGATCTAGTGAGATTCTGATGATCTCATTTTTTATATGCCTTTCACACAAACTAAGCTCATAGACAAGCTTTGGGTTCCAAAGGTCTCTCACAGGTTGTTCTGCATAACATAGTCATTAAACTGTTGAAAAAAACAGTTCTGTCATGAATTTGATCCACTGACAAATGTGCAAAACCACCATATCATCAGTTGCAGGCACATCAGTTGACTTTTCCAAATATACCTATATATTAGAATTTCACCAATCCTGTCATGTATCTTTTATACTTCTGATGTATTTTCTGCACCTCTGACATGGGGTCTTTTGTCACTAAGCTGTCAATGTACAGATTCTGTAGGGCTTCTTGCAAAATATTTGGATAGCAGAAAAGAAGAGGAATCATATGCTATGTTAGATAATGGACACAGTGTTAACCAGTTATCCCACAGTCATATATCAGATGTTCATATAATAAGCAGACACCAGACAAAATATATGCTCTCCATAGATTAATTTAAAATTAATTCTTAATTTCAAAACTCAGGTAATGTTGATACCATGCCAGAGAAGGTCTGTAATACCTTGTGTACCTGAAGTTCAATATTCATAGTCTTTGATGCATTCCAGAATCCTTTGCTCTAAAAAATCCCTTGGAGGAACTTTTCCTACTCTGTAAAATCAGTCATTTTCCTGATCTACAAAATACTGTTATCTCCTTTACCAGGTCATCTTGAGAATGAATTATAATCTGTAAAGTATTTGGATTGTGTGAATTTATGATATATAACAGCAATTTAATTACTAATCTAACATTGTGAGTTTAGCTATTAATCAAACTGAGAAATGCTATCTAAAAGTTCAGTAAGAGAAAATTTATAAAGTATAGTGTTATATCAAAAACACTTTTTTTCCAGGTGAGTATTTTAGGATCAAATTGAAAAAGAGGAATGCTAGTGTCTTAATGTAAGACCAAATAAGTACACACACTTCTGCTGTGACCTCTTTGCCTATCTATAGTGATTCTCAATGACAGCCCACATTCAGGTATTTCACTTGATATTATCTTTCCATTTTATGGAAACCAAAAGTTCTTTTTGGTTCAAATAATAAAAACATTAAACCTTTTACCCAAACATAAATAAATACTTTTTAAAAATTAATCTTTTAACATTCATTTAAAGGAACACCTTGACTAGCTGAAGAACAAAAAACAGTTTTAAAGATTAAATTTGCATGTACCACATCCAAACCATAATACCTCTCCTGGGAATGGAGAATTCTGCCTGTTTCAAGCAAAATTTTCTTTTTCAGTCTAGTCTCTTCTTCTTTGAAAATGGATTTGTAATAACATCAAAGCATTTCTTCTATGTTCCCTGGCTTTGTTTCACAAATTTCTCCTCCCTGGCATTGTCTCATTCAATATATATTTTATCAAACATTAGCAGTAAATAATTAAATGATACGCACGTTGGTTATTTTGTGTTGTAGTGATGGATTAATCAAGACAGGGCAGGAAGACCATTTATCTCATCATTTCCAAACAATTTTTGACAGTTGATTTCATAGTATTAAGATAAATTGCATAGATGAGTCCAGGGACACTGAAGAGAGAGATCAGTGATCATAATGGTGATGTTGTAAGACAGCAATGAAATTTTTATCAAGAAAAGAAACTATATAATGTAATGGGAGAGAGGAAAAAAAAATAAGAGAACATAGCTGTTCTTTCCCTGCCTGTTTCTTAAAGCATTTCAGTTTTAATTTAACATTTTATTTCTCTTTTGGAAAATAAACACCAAAAAACCCTAAAAAACATTAAGTACCTACTAGTAGAATCACTATAAGGATTTTCATCTTAGAACTACAATCTGACATCCAAAAAATTAGTTATATTTAACTGTAAAAGGTCTTGGTACTCTTTGTTTTGCATGGTGGCCAAAGCTTACTCTCCCTCCTACTTCTTCATCAGACTTCAAGCTGATCAGTAGTTAAAACATCTCAAAGCTCAAATTCCTAATGCCTGTATTTGCTGGGAGCTCCAATACTCTTCAAGAGATGGATAAATCTGAATAAATCTGGTGAAAAGCAGAGGCAGTACTGGGTGGTCAAGGGCAGAGCCGGGAACATATTGAGAGCTAGGATACTCAGCAGAAAAGGGACTTGGACTGTGTTCTAAAAATAAATTGATCCAGGGATTTGGTGAGATATGAAAGCATCAGAATATTCCGATTTTAGTTACTGATAACTGCACCAATGTTCCTGTGAAACTTGTGACCAAAATATAGTGTTTTGCACTTTGCCCTTGCCTCTGGAGCTGAGGACTTACATCAAAATATTTTGGGAAAGCATTTAAATTAACATACAAAATTATTATTGCTACTTAATCAATATAATAATTTTGGGACTCTATGAAATTATTTTTTTTAAGTGCTTAAGGAGGAATAAGTTGCATAATAACCAGTTTCAGCTTTTACAGTTGCAAGAGGACAATAGGGAAGGGGAAAAAGAATGGAGCTGAAGATACTTCTTGTATTTCTGCACACAGATACACACACAGACTAGAATGTCAAAAAACTTAAAACACACACACACACACAAAAAAAAAAAAAAAGAGGTGAAAAAAAATCTAAAATAAGATTTGGAAAAGCTGATTATGTTCTTCATAGTTTTAACGCTTGTTTTCTTTCCATGGTTTAAATTCCCCAAACAGATTACATCTCTCATCACATACTGCAGCCTGGGACCCTCAGGATAAATTTATGTTGAGCACCACATATTTCTAATGATGTTAAAGTTGTACAATAGTTATACAATTTCTGTCCTGTTAATAACAAAAACTGTATGAAGCAATAGTTGGAGAGGATGCATAATGTTAGCGAAACTGAGAAACAGTTACTTTAACACAACTTGTTTATGATAGAGATGGACATGGAAATGGTAAATTATCCTACCCCACTCTCCTCTTTCTGTAAGGTCCCTTCTTCAGGGCTCCCAAATTCCTTGCTCCTAAAACCCCTTTCCCTGTTTTTGTTCCATTATTGGGTAGATTCCATATACTATTTCCTTTCCATAAGGTACTACTCCGTTATTTCTGCTCAGCAACACTAACTGGAATAATACTATTCCAGTCATATGCCACCATACCCTCAGTTTTTCAACAGGAAAATGGTTTACCATAGCAGATTCAGGTACCCAACAGAATGATTCAGAACAAAATATCTAACTTCAAACTTGACAAAATCTGAAAGAATGCGTACCAGTAGCTTGTAGAGACAAGACTGCCACAAAGTACTGGACAATACTGGGGCCTCTGTTAAACAGAAGTTTTCAGGACAGTCTAGGGAGAAGTGAGGAAGGAAATAATGATCAGGATGGTTTGAAGGTACTTGTCGAAAGATCCAGTAGTTTGTAGAAGAATGGGAAAAGAGTGTCCATGTTAAACCCACCAGTTCAATGAATTCCTAAGCATCGTTCTGATGACAGTTACAGAGAAGTATGGGAATTAGAAATATCAGAACATTTAATTAGGTTTCACTGAACAGAGTTTCAGGAATGGGTACCTCTGACAGGAATCAAGGGATGAGAGGGAAGTTCATGAGGTTCCTTCAGGAGCATGAGCCATGATGGCGGAAAGATGGTTGGGTCAGTGTTCCCATCCAGACTAGCATGACTAGTTGATGGTGTGTGTTAAGCCAGCCTCTTTTTCTGCTAGTGCCTCTCTTTTTCAACGGCAGGTTTAAAAATTATGAAAACTTATTTTGTTAAGCCATTTAATAAAAATCATAATTTATTAAACAGTGGCCCTTTTAAGTGTCAAAACTTGCCTTAAGGAAAAATAAAAACCAGCACTGGTGGGAGTCATGGGAGCCTTCCACTTGCTTAAGTGAATAAAATAAAAACCTGTAGTTCCAACAATTAAAAAGAGGTTTTATTTTTATTAAAAGTGATTAATGCTCAGAGAATAATTCAAAGGCTTGAAAAGAAAATGTTCATGATCTTGGATACTGGAAAAGTAATTTTTTATAACTGACCCTCAAAACTGTTAGCAGCTGGGAAATCAACTACTTTTATATATTTTATTTCTAATGCCATGGAATTTTCTTTTACTTCTAAACCTAAGAAATGGTTTTGTTGTTTGAGGGAAAAATATAAATGCAAATGCAGAGACATTATTTATTCTTCTGTAAGAATAGTTTAAAGCCCCCATAATATTGATTAGATAATGTCTGAGCATTAAAGTCAAGGTGGGAGAAGTCCCAGGAAATGTCCAAAGCAGAAAAAGATCACTGACTTTGCAGACCTAGGTCATAAGTCCATGCTCTTGCCAGACTGAACAGAAATATTTAATTGAAATACTGTGCGCTTTTAGGATTTTACATTGGCACCTCTGGAAAGCATAAATTAACATAGAAATCATAGTTCAAAACCCCTGTATTAGAATGAACATGACCCTGCTCTCAGGGAACTATGCAGCAACTTCGTGTGTTTTTATTAAGTAAATTTTCTTTCTCCAATCTTTCTTATGTACATATGTAATTTTAGAGGTACGTAGGAAAATAAGTTATATGCTATGAGTAATATCAAGACTCAGGAAACAGTCAGCCTGTGATTAATACGCAATGTAAGGCCTAAGTTCATAGTAGCATAACAAACTAAAGTGAGAAAAAAACCTTTAAGATTCTTAAAGGTAAATAATTCTTAAAACTCTGAGGCCTCATTTTCCTATTGATATTCAAATTCCAGCTGAGAAGTCTACTTCATTCCAAATACACACGAATAGCTGGAAGTAAAATACATCAAAAAATAAAGCAAGGTCACTTACATTGAGTTAGCATCAAACCATTATAAAACAAGTATTACTACACTCTTAATGCTTCAGAAGCTTGGTTTTCGCAGAAATGCACATGCTAAAGAGGATGTGAACCAGACTAAGTTGAGCTAGAACATTTCCCTGGGCATCTTGTTTTCAGTACCTGTGTTGCAGCGGATGGTAGCCACTCAGAAACCTAAGTTTTCTCCAACCACTTCTCTTCAGACCAGAGGCTCTCCAAGTTTCAAAGTGATGCACTGCAGGCACTTGCCTGGGTCAGAAAGATGCAGAGTGATGAGGCTGCAGTCCCACTAACTTCAGCAACAGCAGTTAAGGGTGTCCTCCCTCCCCTGCCCATGGCTGAGAATCCCTGTCCCCCACCAGCACCTTCTCTGAGGGCATGTGACAGCCTTTGCAGCTCTCCTGGGGAGACCACCAGTGGTCTTATTGAGAACAGCTACTACAAAGGGACGTCCAGCATAAATGCATTCAATGAGGTGGTATTAAAACCCTGGCAGCTTAACCATATAACTAGGAAGAGAACATTGTTGGTTAAATTTTATGTTCAACTTAGAAAATTATAATGGGTTCCTGAAATAAATTTTAAGTTTTTAGGTCCTAGTTCTGTTTTGCTCTGATGAGAACCCTTTTTAAAGCAATTCCCTCACTAATGCCAGAACCAGAGAAGAACTGACTTCAGAAAACCTTCACTGTTTTTGTAGTACAGGCTTCCATTTAGTAAGACATACATGTTTTTTAATTAAATTTCCCATGAAAAACAGTGGTTTAAATTGAGGGAAACTGCCTCACAAAAACTCAATAATATTGCTGGAACTGAAAGCTAATTTCATAAGACAGGCGTTTTCATAAAAATCATAAACACATTTATGTCTCTGTTTCTGAAGGTAAATAAATCAACCATACACCCTTCACTAAATCCTCCTCAAGCTTGGATTTGGGATTCCTCCCGTTTGGATTTTACTGAATGAAGGATATGGAAGAGCATACTATACTATATAGTGCTTCATGGATGCTTTCTACAGCAGTGTACTTGGTAGCACTGGGGCAGCCCGTGGAGAAGTACAGAACTGGCTTGCCCACCTACATTCATGTTGCAGTACAGGGTGTTCTGCAGCATTCCCCATGCCCCAGGGCCCCTGTGCCTCCCCCAGCCACCCAGAGAAGAGTCCAGGGCTCTGGTACCTCCCTCTTGTCCTGCAAAGCTAAGGAGGAGGGGAGAGGAAGATGACACGTTTCCCTATCTCATCCTAATTGACCTGATTGAGTACCTTCACTCAGGAACCGTGGAGCTCTCACAGGCCTTGTAGCAGAGACTAAGCTGGCCAAAGCTCAGGAAAAGCCAAAGAGAAGAGGAGCAGAGGGAACCACCTCCTGCTGCAGAGGGAAACATCACGTTTCACATCGTGAACAGGCTGTGCACTGTGGTAAATGTCCTGATGTGAGCCCTGAGACAAACTCAGGCACCAAATTTCTAAGCAGAGGGTTTGCAATTCCAGGTGTCCACAGCTCTTCGAGGAAATGCGTCCAGCGAGGCCTCTGTCAGGAGAAAATCACTATACCTACCTCCAGCTGAAAACAATTCCTACGTCTAAGTCCTCACGCTTCCTTGACATAGCTCCCCAAGTAGCTCACACATCTATGC
This sequence comes from Thinocorus orbignyianus, assembly GCA_013400375.1. NCBI lineage: Eukaryota > Metazoa > Chordata > Aves > Ciconiiformes > Thinocoridae > Thinocorus > Thinocorus orbignyianus. Next base: position 1,286,982 of record VXBW01002687.1, on the reverse strand, counting down.
CATAGCCCAGCATTTACCGGCTTCTCACTTGCAGCAGCACAACCTCCTTCATTCACATATAAACAGGAGTTGTATTTCCTTTACTCCTTTTTAGTAAATAAATATCTTTTTTTCTTGTTATCATGCTACAAATGTATTATATACCATGTCTTGAATCCATGATAAACAATAGATTTCCAAGCTTTTTGCTGCAAAATCAGTACCTTATAACTCAGTACCACTACAATGTCTTAAACTATACTTTGCTCAGCTTGTTGGCTCTCAGCTCTGTACCCAATGTCTTGTATTTCTTATAGAAGCACATCACACACAAACACAGTACGTCTGAAGGTCTACAGAGTAGCAAGATACTTGTGAAACTAAATGACTCCACAGGATCATTTCCCTATATTCCATGGTAACAAAGTAGCATTTAAGTTCAAAGTGGATAGCTATTGTGCTACCATCTTCCACACAGTGTGAAAGCTAGATGTTTCTTTCACACACTGCATCCTGCAAGGCACTATTTGTGGATCCTCAAGGTATGTTTTTTGCCAACACACATCCTGAAGCCAACATAAGCAAGAATGTTTTGGGTGTTTCAGCCCTAGAGGAGAGCTATACAGGGCTGCTGCAAATTGTGCCCTTCATCAAACAGCTTACTGGCAAAAGAGAAACGTGTTTTCTGTATCCAACTTCATGATATCTTCAATTTTAAGATTAACATAAGAATGATATGCAATTGTGAAAAGTACTGCACTTGATTACCTGTGTCAGAAAATGCATTGATTAAACATATAATTTATTTTTTTCTGCTGAATATAGATAATTCTATCTTATGCTGATGTATGTATTGATCTGTGGGTTTTCTGCCTCCATGCAGTTCCATAATGGAGACTTTCCATGCAACACCAATATGGCACAACAATTCTTCATCTCCTTTAAATGCTGTTAAGACAGGGCTATATTTCTAAGCTAAAGACAGCTTCTTGGTAACGTGTAAAAATGTCTACTAACTCTCTAAGTTTCAGGAAATTTAAATCTGGAATTAAATAAATTCATTCACAATTTCACAAACATTTTAAACCATCAAAAATTGGACCTGCCACAGGAAAAGGCCACATTGTTCCGTCTCATGCCAGTCTTAGGGCTGCAGCATGATTAACTGGATTAATCACATATTTGTCTATGATCCAGGTTAAACAGGCATGGCTTTTTGCTGGGTTAGGTTTAACCCAGATCAAAATTATGCCAGATCAAAGTTTACATAAAACCCCCATGGTAAAGTGCAAATCATCCATTGACATAAAATCCAGATGTCCTTCGGTCTCTCAGCCACCATCATCTAAAAAGCAGTGCAAATGTCTTGGCAAGGGAATGAACAGGTCCTGCAGGGCTACCTACCTTCTCAGGTTACCACATCTAATATAGTTTCATGTTCATTAGGCTACTATTCTTCAAAATACAGACTTTTTTTCCCCCACTTTTGCAGCGATCAGTTTTTAAAACATACCTCTGTTGTATAAGACCAACAATTGTAAAGAGTTTGAAAGACAAGCACTAAATGCTGAATGCTGTTAAGTGTTTTTTATTCAAAATGAGGGTAAGATCTGTTTGTTTTCCAAGTTGCTCTCTTTTACTTATGTTGATTCCTGCAAGTTATGCTATCAACTTCGGAATCCACATTTGAAAATGAGGGGTGGGGAAATCAGAGCTTACTACAACAGAAAAAATATTTACTTTTTTCATTAGTCTCAAGTCCAAGAAAGCAATGTAAAATGGCAAGGCCAAAAGCACCAACTCGTGCTCCAGAATCATGAATAGTAAATTGTCAGATATGGGAATGGTGAGGGTGGAAAGAGAAAAGAATGGAATTGTCTACTCTGTTATGGTTTTAACTGAGTAACAAAAAAATAATAATAATCTTGTTATAGAAAGAAAAACAAAAAAAAAAACCAAAACTTGGCTTGTGTATGCAACAGCCCTAGGTTTTGGACAGAAGCAACGTTATAATGTATAATTATATAACTTACTTGAACAGTTGCTTTCCATATGGGAAGTAACAGATTTGCCCAACTGCACTTTGGCAAAGCCTGAATCTACCATTATTCAGGGTATAACAATTTTGCTGAAATTTGGAAGCCTTACAAAAAGTATCTGCACATTTCACTGATGGTCCTTGATGCTGCTTCTCGTCCTAAGAATAATTCATGGCTTTTAGAAGAGATCCTGAGCTATATGTATCTTCCAGGATTGTCAGCGTAATTGTGTTCTGACTTCAGATGACTAAAATTGCATTCCTTTCTTCCTGTGATGAAAGAAAGGACAGAGCTTCAGGAAGCATGGAAAAGACATCTTTGAAAGTCTCATTTAAACATTTTCATTTTGTATAATCCTCTAAATATACAGATTTAGTTCAGCTGCTTTGTGACCTTCATCCCAGGTTATCTTGTGTCTTCTAGATAACTGAAGAGTTATCTAGAGATAACTTCTAGATAACTGAAGAGCTGAAAAGCAACACAACCTTCAGCAGCCTCAAAGCAGCAGCTAGTATTTGCTGCTTAGCCCAGTAGCTTAGCTATAACCACAAAGTTGATTACATTTGTTGATATTTTGAAGAATACTGCAATTTCAATATTTATGAACATGAACTAGCAGTGGTTGGGGTTATTTTCATTTTTTTTTTAATAAGAATACTAATTGATCTAACCAGATTCCCTACTGCCATGTTAGCATCAAGAACTGGGAGATTTTCAAAATAACACAAAGAAAAGTAATAGGCACAGATGTTTGGCATGTATATTCAGGATATAAGTTGTTGAGTGTGAGACTGAAAAGAGAAGCCACAGAAACTGTCACAGTTTCAGAAGATTGATGACAAAGTGACCTAGTTACCAGAATGTCAGAGTCCTCAAGTGTGAGTCAAATACATATCAGATGGAACTTTTCTCACAGCCAACCTTTCAAATACTGTACAGGACATTACTCCTCCAAGAATACTTCACAAGTTTGTTTCACCTAATGTTGGAGACAAAACAAAGGTGTCCAACACCAAAAAAAAAGACAATGCAGTGTGAATTAAGAGAGCATCAAGAAGGGGTTCCACAAATGCCACTGCAGCCTCCTGGGGAGCACTGCAGCCACATAGTCCATAACATTTTCAACATCCCAAAGGGAAATTACCTCAGATTTCCTGTGTTCTTGTTTGTCTGACACATGTTTTTATTACATTTTATATCTTTAATTATTCTCTATTCCATGAAATCGCTCCAAAAAGCAATTTATCACATTATATTACTTTCTGCTATCTTTATGTATCATCAGAATTTTGAGAACTAAAATTTGTTTGGAGAATCTATGGAAGGCATCTGGCACAATTAGCAGAGCTCAAGAAGAGACTGCATTTGTTGCCAGATGGTCTTCTGTATTCTGCATGAAACAGACATTGGATCAGGATCAGGACAGGATCAGGACCAGAACAGGGAAAAGAACTGAGGCGTGGGTGAATATCTGAATCCTCACAGGCAGACAAAGGAACTGAACCAGCCTCCATACATCCTAGCCAAGTGCTTCACCCACAAACCAGTAATGGCCCAAATGTCATCCCCAAAGACAGCAATCCTGAGTGAAGGTCCCAAGTGGGTGGAGAAACCTCCATGAAGCCCAGATTGAACAACGTGATGGTCCAAGTTCAGCATTCACCCTGTCTTCACCTTTTCCCCATGCTAGTTCTAGACAACTCTGTGCTGTGCACAGTAGCTGGTTTGGATCCCCGATGTCTTCCTTAGTACTTTGGATGCCGGTTTGGACACCAGTTATTAGGCTGGTTCTGATATTTCCTTTGCAGCTGAGTTTTGAATCCAAGTCTTGAACACGTCTCCTGACTGCCAGTGAATACTGGGGGAGAGACCAAATTTGAGAAGGAGGCATGATTTCTTCCAAATGGTAAAAACACTGAATCATCCTGCAAAATAACAACCTTCCCTGTGCTCTGTGTTGTTCAACCATGACAATAAGGAGAAGCAGCTCAGAACATCATTCTTCTATGAGGAAGGAACAGAATGTAGGGAAATATACCACATTGCATGCCTTAAGGAACACCACTAAAACAACTAAATTGCTTAACATACTGTCTTATTGAGGCACAAAATACTTCCTCTACAGGGGTCCCACTGTACAATCATTTTCTAAAGTGCAGAATTTTGCTGACTTTACATTCCAGGAAGGGATCTGGAGTAGCTTACAAATGTTGCCATATTTATGCAGAGGGAATAACTTCAAACTGCCAGCTCTCCACAGACCATGAAAACACTCCTTCCCCTCACCCCACAGTTCCTACTCAGTGTTTTGTGAACTTAAGGCACTGACAGTGTATTTTAACCAGTTCTTCAAGTGCTATTCTAACTTTCTGCCACTGTCAAAATTGCAATTCTCTGTGCTTACAAGAAAATATAAAGAAACCTTCCTGTAATTTAGGTGTATCCCTTTGATACGCATGAAGGCAGAGATGCGCATATTTTTAATCACAAGTTTTGAAAGAAAATAAACAAAGGTGCTGGAATGTGCAAGCCATACTCTGGCCAAGGATGGGTTAACGAAGTGCTCTGGGCTCTACCCGCCAAATGCTAGTAATAGGAATCAGGCTTGTAGGGAAGGATTTCTTGGTGACTGGCCAGGAAGAGAGCCTATAATCTGCAAAAGATGGGATCTGGGGCTGAGTCAGAAACTGCCTGAGAGTCTTTTGCCTGTCATAGCCCCACTAAGAGAAGCTAAACCTGCATGCAACAACTGGGGATTTGTTACGAGACCATCTTTGTCATGTAGGCAATGCTCTGCTTAAAAGGAGGAACAGCCAAATAACTTGTCATACGCTTCAGCTATGCAAATTTTTAGCTATGAGATTGTGGTGATCTGACTATAGTAACTCCTTAAGTTACAGTGGTCAAAGGCACATGAAATGGGGACATTTCTCTGTCATTTAGTCAACTCCAAACAATCAGCTGCCTTCACTTAAATGACAGAGAAAAACTGCAAAACAGTGGAAGAAAAAAAGTCAAAAGTTTTGTTACCAGAAACTCGCAGAAGGAAAGCACTGTTAACAAAATGTCTTCAGAAGGGTCCATACTAGGTCTGAAAACAGAAACAAAGAGAAATTGAGAAAGGCTATGTAAGGTTCATTATTACGCTACCTTTTTCACTAGAACTAATTGCAATCAGTGTTCAGCATATCACCAGCTCAGACAAAAGTCATGCCTATTGAAACTTACAGGGACAAAGGCACAAGGATGAACATTTTATGTATTCATTTTGGATCTCTCAGTTAATACACTACACTTCTATAAAAATCATAAGATGGCCAGATAGATATGAAGGCAAATCCTAAACACCATTCTCTGTTAATCAGTGGGCTGATTTTTGAGTGAAGTAATCACAGGATCTTACTGGCAGATGTTTACAGACTGCAAAAAAACACCCAAAACTGTTGTTTCTGTGCATTTTACTTATTTTACTTATTTTACTTACTAACAACATCAATAAAAATATCAGATACATTGGAAAAGTCTTTTGCTTTCAAATCATCATCAAAAACTGTCAGAAAAGATGCATCGCTCATCTTCCTATTTTAACACTTTACTGCCTTTGTGCATAGTTAATACCAAGACTGTGATAAGACTACTGATAGGCAAGGCGAGAGATACCTATTTGTGTAATTTCTTACACAAGAAATAAATCAGTATTTTTCCTCTCAAGGTTTTATTATCATTTTACAGTCCTTACCAGTAAAAGTTGAATAAAAAGCTCTCAAAGAACCAGAGTGCCCTCTGGTGGTTCTATATCATCAGTATTACTTCGTCTTAGAAAATGGTTTTTACAAAAAAAAACCCGAGATTTGTGTTTTGGTTTTTTTCTCTCCTGACTACTCTGTACAGAAATCTTACAGCTATTAAGCTAACATTCCTAAATGTTCCCTTAACAAATGTACTGTAAGGAACTAGACAACTAAGTATATAGATCCAGACGGCCAAAGTCACTCAAGTAAAATGAAGTCCAGAAAATAAAGTCTGTGCTTTATCTCTACCAACTCCAGACATCACACAAAAAAAAACCAAAAACAAAACACAAACACCCACCACCAAACACTGCAATACAAACTACAGCTTAGATAAATTTCTCATTGGTTAACTTGATTTGATAACCTAAACACCACAGTGGCACTCCACAGAAAGGAGGAGAGAGAATTAACTCGCTCATTGAACAAAAGTAAACATGTGGGTAAGAAAAGCAAAGAGAGACTTCCAAAATTAATTCTGCTGTAGCTGAGTCAGGGGACTAATTCCTTCCAGGAGCTCCTGCTCCCAGAGATAACATACACGCTGGTCTGCTAGGAGCCAGATATAAGGTTGTGCTGTGCAGACCCTCCAAATTTCAGCCACTATTATCGATTTTGGACCCTTATCACAGTCATCACAGATGTGCTGCAACTCCTGCAGCAACGTAGCTAACTGGGAAAGTAGCTCTGCCCTGAAGCTAATACAGATTGGTCTGAGTTAATGTCCAGGGGATTTTGACCCTGTGTCGCAAGGAGAAGGAAAAGAATTAGTCTTTTAATTTGTCCATCCCTCAATTTTTTCTTGGTTCCTCATGGGCTGACTCCAGTTTTCACTCAGGGATAGCAGCCTCCCCTGCAGCACTAAATGGACAATTCAAAACTAAAAATGAGTGACTATTCCCCAGTTCAGATGAAGAACATCCTGCAAGCAATCAAAAGCAGATGGATACTTTAATGCCTTGCTCTACTAAGTTGCCAGTCACATCATTACTGCCAGTCATGACTGAACCAAGATGTGCTTTGTAACTGATGCCATTGTGGACAGAGTGAAATATTCCGTTAAAGAATGTGAGGTGAGCTGCAGACACACTGCACACTGATAGTATAAGAAGGAAATCTAAACTTCCAGAACTGATTCAAGGTTAAACAGATAACACCAACATCAGAGGCAACTAATTCAACGTCCACTCCTAAGAACAATGCAGTAGAAATACTCACTACTTCAGATCTCTTTCCTAGGTATCTCAAATGTTTTATACTAAAGTGCCAATAAATGTTCAATGTGTCTGAAAGTAACAAAACTAACACTGGCACTCATTTCTCAATGAGATTAAGAAATTAAGCTTAAAACAAAGCAGAATTGGAATTCAGTACGCACATTTTCTGAATATCAGATGTTTCAGTTCCAATAGAGTTTTACCCTTGAACTATAAACCAACAATTTTATACATTACCTACTGCCAAAGTTTCCCAAAGAGGGTAAAAATACCCTCTCTGGGCAATCTGTGTGCAAATGGAAGAGCTTATTAAGGATTCCTTAGTTGAGAACATGTAAACAAGGTTCTTAGCCACATCGAAACAATTTCTTGAGGCAAACTTCATGGTCTAATTTCCCAGAAACACACTGGAAAATAAGCAAAAGGGAATGTCTTTCACTGCTTTGTTTTAAGCCACAGAAAACAACGTAGGTCACACCCACCAAAGGGTCAGTTTGATTGCCTCTGGCTTTAGCTGTAGTATTTAACACAGCCTCTGAAAAAAAAAAAAAAAAAAAAAAAAAAAAAGGATCAGGTAAAAGTCTCTGCTCAGCAGATATTCCAAACTATACTATGCGACAAACAGTCACCAATTCAATTTTCTGTCCTGAAAGCCTTTTGGTGGTTTTTACATTCTTTGTTGTTGATGATGATGATTATCAGCATCATAATTACCAAAAATTTCCTGTTCCTCAGCTGAAAATCATCATCGTAATGGTGACTGATTAGCACTGCTCTGCCAATACACCCAGCCACATTTGCCAATGTCAACTGAAGGAAAAACATGTACTACTAAACCAAATGGGGAAAAAAAAAGAAAAAGAAAAAAAAAGTGTGATTCCTCTCTGAAAAGTGATTCTGTAAAATAGATAAATAAGAATTATTTCTTGCTCAGTACAAACTGTTCTCTGCTGCTGAAGTTGGATCTCTTCACACTAACAACATCCACATATTTACTGCTTTTTTTGCCTTTACTAGAACAGATGATCTGGAAATTGTATGTGGTGAGGTGCAGACAGAGTTACAGGATGTCAATGCTTGCTAATTTCAAATATTCATTTTGGATTTTTAGGTCAATGTAGTATTAGATATTGTATTCCATAACTCTTACTTATGTTGCCTCAAGGAGAGACTTTTCTGATGGTACCACAAAAAGGAGTTCAGCACACTGTTTCAAATTAGGCATGCTGTGGAAAGGAATGTTGAGGCAGAACACAACAGATTCTGTTAAATGTTTCCTAATTGATACCTTTAAATTAATCAAGTCTGATTCTAGTCATAGATACATAAAGAGTTGTTGATTAAGAGGGACAACAAAATAGCTCTGATCCCTCTGTTTGCTTTAGAAAACCAACTTGATTGCCTGACAGAGGGTGAATGATATGCGTGTGCAGAAGTCTCTACAGCCGAGACCCTTCCAGCAGTGGCAATCACTTTCCCCCAGTCTCTTCTTCTCCTTAGCAGCAGGAAACCCAAGTCTTTTACTCAAATCCAGTGACTCAGACCCTTTTCTCATCTGAAAAGTATCTCAATTTTGCCAGCTCTGATGAGACTGAGACATAGACTGAGATAACCTGCTTGATTGAGATGACCTGACTGAGATGTAAACAATACAGATTACATAAATTTGATTCTCCAAAAGGAAGTATTCAAAGAACTTTCGTTTACATGACTTATGAGGGAATAAAAGTTCGCATTGTTGTCTTTACCATAAGAAAAAGACAACAATAGCTGGATTAAAAACAAAAAACAAACAAGTAAACAAAAAAACAAACCACAAACAAACAAACAAAAAAACCAAACACACACACAGAGGATTTCAAGGGATCCTCCTTTTCCCTTCAGTTCAGCTTTACGGTAAAAATGTTTGCTTGCAATCCAGGAGGGGAAATGCTTTTCAGATCTGACAAATAATTAGAGAAAATAGTGAGAGGTTTTCATGTTGGACTATTCTTACACAGAGGTGTAAAGAATGCTTGTCTGTGACATGAAAGTCCTTGAGTCCGCATAGAACTTTCACACTGAAGAATGTGTGGCTCATATACAGTGAAATGTAAGAGAATAAAAGGAAATGTGTCCACCTTTGGAAAAGTCTTAAGTCATGCCAAAAAACTATTAACAGAAAAGGAGTAACTTCTTATTCCCTGTAATTACTAATGCTTACTTAAAAGGTGTTATTTTTTAGTAGTTCCACTTACATCATTGCTGTTTGTGAGCACACTGAATAGAAGATTTTAATTATTATAATATGAAAATTATATTAATCTGAAGTAGCATCCCAGTTGATTTTCTTATCCATAGGAAATAGGGGGCATGAATGAGATAAATTCAGTTAGGCTAGCTACTTGGACTTGGATCCTACTGATAAATCCAAAACATAGATCTAAATCAAACCCAAACAACATCAGTTAAAAGAGTTTCTCTGCTCACCAGTTAAATCTCAGCCTCTGCAAGTATTTTTGTCTCTTTGTATTATAAAAAGATATTAAGTGGGCTAGTCTTAAACACACATACTCAAATCCCTCTTGTAAGGGTATTTCTAGGTTTCTTTGTCTTCTACTGTACCTGAAGTCTTCCTCCACATTGCAATGAAACACTAGTAAGGACAGCATACCTGTCTCTCTCTTGCACCCTCTCTTCATCTAATACATAGACCATTTGAAGACTACAAATTATAATAAACTTTCTTGCAGCATTATCAAGATAAGTTCAACAACATAGAGGAAGATCAGTAGTGTGCACTTCAGAACTATGAATGTTAAGGATCAGCAGAACAAGTCACTGGCAACGAATTCTAGATTAGCACTCCAGTTTTGGTGTTTTTTTTTTCTTAAGTCGGTATTTACTAAAAAAGAAAAAAACATTTGATGGACTATCTTATTACAAGGAGTATTTCTAAACCCTCCTGAATCATCAGTAAACTTTTCCATATGACTTTGCATCGAGTTATTTGACCTACCTATGCCTCAGTAAAACCAGCTGGACAAATGTGTAAAAATGTGTTATAAACCTGGTAATGTATCTGAGCTGAGTTCGGGCTGAGTGAATTGCAAGGAAAAGGCCTGACTGCTCCAGGGAGGCAGCCCCATGCTGCTTCACTCCTGGGAGGCCCAAACTGTGAAGACTGCATCCTGAGTTTGGGTGTTAGGTGGATTGAAACTCCTTAGCACATGGCAATGTCAGAAAACACAGTAGCAGTAAAGGCTTGTTTTGCTGCAGCAGTTCTGCATCTAATCACAAAGTTGAAGTTATTTTTCAAAATAACTTAATCGGTCTTTACCTACTGCAGGCAAGAGCTCAGTTAGAAAATACAAACCCTTGGTTTTACAAGGTTTTGCAAGCTTCTCTCTCATTTGAGCTTCATAATTACCAAGCCATTAGGAAAATGTTCTGGTCCACCACAATTTACAAAAGCTGCTTGAAACTTTCATCACTTTTAGGATCTTCCATTGCATTTTTGATTGGTTCATTGAATTCTTAAACTAGGTGCGTTTCCGGGCAGTGCAGACATTCAGTTCAAATTTATAGAGTTGAACATCCTGTTGTGGATGCCTAGCACAGGAAATTCATACCATTAGTTTTCCAGACTTCTAAAAACATGGAACAAGACCTTTAGAGAATCCCAACTCTACGGAATGCACTGAAGGAGAACAAGATTGCACAGATGTGTACACTGTGGGAAGAGAGAGGATTACCCCTCCTCTGTAAGATTGCCTCAAGTTGGCTCTAATTTCAAAAGCCATTCTGCTAGGTGAGGATCATAAGATAGTGGTAGTTTTATGACTTTTGCACTTTTTGTTGCTGAGTCAGGAGACCAGAACCAGGTGGTATAGGAAGAACAGACTCGATCTACATCTCTGAAAAATTCAGCCTTGGAAGGAGAATTCTCAGGTGCCTGAGAAATTCAAACAAGGAGGAAGGAGAAATATCTAGTCTTTTCAAGATCTTTACAGTCTAACTAGCTGTTCAAAGCCACAGAAATCACATTCTCCAAGTAGTTTCACATCATAGATACTGCACGATGATATTTAGTTGTGCCCTTCTGCTTTTAAAAGGCAACAATAATAAATAGGACAAGAGTAAGTGGGACTTTCCTTTCAGTCTTAAATTTTAATTCCAGTTTCAATCAACTTAGGAATAACTTTGCAGGTTTACAACTTTATAATAAAAATTGTATCAATTCAATTTTGGTTATTATAAGACATTGACTCATATTTTAGAACTTCAGCAACCTGTTTACTCACCAAGAGGAGGCACATCTCTTTCCCCCTGCCTGCACTTCAGAAAAGTGCTTTCTGGGCATATCGGAATTGCTCCTTTGATCTAACTCATGCCAACAGCCTTCATTCAACTGGTTCTCTGACCTTTTGTTGTTGGGTCCAAATTATTCTGAGCTGTTTTATAAGGCAAAGTCTAATTCCTTTACTTAGAAACAGTACCTCACAAAGTTTTCTGCCTGCATGTGTGAATGTTTCTCCCCGGCTCTACTCCAGTATAAAGACCGAGAGGTTATCTTAAGCTATACGTGCTTTATTCTGATGCATTTGATTCTGAAGTGAAACAGAGTAAAAATCAGGCATTGCTCTCAGATTTTGTGTCCAATTCATACTGCAGGTAGAATTGCTCAGGCTTCCCCAAGACTGCTGTCACTAACATCCCCCTCACAGACTGATGCCCAGAGCTAGAAAGTTTGTCTGAATGATAAATAAGCTAGACATCAAATACGAGGTCTGAAAATGCTTTATGCATTGAGACATAATATCTAAGACAGGAACTTCTCTTTCCTTGGAGGATGAAGTTCAATTTCTTTGATTTCAATTTCTGACATTGGTTCAGTCTCTCATTTGAGCCTACTACTTCTGAACTCAAGAGAAGGATGGTGGCCCTAGTGAGTACAAGATTGTTGGTCATGATATTGTTAGCATCATCTCCATACACTTAGCTTTAAAACAACTAAAAGTAATGATGGATGAAAGAAACTGACTTTAATGTAATTTTGAATTTATCCTTTACTTGATTATTTTACTTGCTGCTAATAATAAGCAGCAAGAAGGGGAGGATTATCACAGAATACATCTATCATGCTAACATAAGAGGGAATTTTTACTAAGACATCATGGCCCTCTGGTAGCGTGTCTAATTTCTAAATTTATTTCAAATTTGTAATCTGAAAATAATACAAAAAGTAAACTAACTGTTAGTTACCCTCCAGTTACTGTCAATGTTGATTTCTAGGTTCATTTTAAAGTTCATATTTTCACCAAGAGATGGAGCCATCAATTCTGAATTAATTATCTGTTTGTGATCTAAAACAACCTAAATATTTACTAAACAGTAAAATATATTTCACATCCTGGCTGATGTGAAAGCAAGAAAAGCTACACAGAGTAAAAAGGACTAACCATTACACCAAACCAGGAAGATTAGATTAAATATGGGACTGTGCCGAACAGAAATATAGTATTTCAGTATCATCATGCCAACTACTTGGAAATATGAACTATTTTTAAACTAAGATGTATTAAAAGATTCCTACCTTTACCTTATTTTCTGTTGCAAAACTTTCTACAGCTAGTAAGAGCAACTTCAAAAAATGGCTAAAGTAGCATAAAGTTTAATTACAGAAAAGATAAACAAGACAGACATGTCTCAGAACTTAAGACACAGGGATCTCACTGGAAAAGGTATTCATTTTTTCTCCACTACAGCAATAAAATTTCTAAATTTTGGACAAATTATTAAATTTTAGCCTGAATTCTACTTCCAGATAAGTGCAACTTGCATTAACTTCTTAAAACAACCATTCCCCAAAAGTTACATTCCCAGGGAACTTCAAATTCTTCATGCGTTTATTTTCTGTCTGCTTTTCTGTCTACAAATTTTCTCTCTGCTTAAGTATCAAATTAAGATATCCATGCTGGAATACATTGTCTGAATGATACTTCTCATAAAAGTAAGCAGAAACCACTTACTTGCAGAGGTTTTGGATTTATTTCTGTTTATAAATTGAGTAAAATAGCAACATTTGAGGTAAAAATAGACATAATTACTCATTACATTACTGCATAGGTCAAAATACTATCACACCATTTATAGCACCCAGAAGCACAAAATATTGAAGTTTCTTCCTTGGTGCCAACCAGCTGGTAGATCTGTAGACATTCCGGTTCACAGCAAATGGTGCTCTGCTGGGCAGGGAGAAAGGAAGGGGGTGCACGGAGAAAGGAATGTGTTAGCAAGTGTAGGAACTTAGCTAGCCACTCAGTGGAGAAGAAAAAGGGTTGAGGGCCCAGCTTAAGTGAAGCAGCATAGTCTCATTGATACTCAGTTGACTTCAACAGACAGACTGACAATCTAGGAAGAGAAATATACGGAGAAGCCACATACAGGCTGTGTTCCAGGAACCCAACTCATAAATCAAATGTAAATTTCAGCTTTACTGACAACTAAATAAAATCTCTAATCCAATATTACAATCTCCTATTCCTATATTTCCTGTAGTAAAGTCACAGGACCTTTATTCATTGAAGTATTTCTTATTCTTACAAAGTATCCCCATTTTCTTCAAAACAAATATATTCATCAGTGAGAAATGACAAATCAGGCCACACAAAAAATTTTGCTTTTTCGCCCGGAAAACCTGGTTACTTGAACTTTTCATAAATCCCTCTATTTGGGCCGACAGCAATTTCCTACCGTAAAGAATTTTTCATCTGCTTTCTGAATAGGGTCAGATGAATCGACTGAGTTAGTGATACACCCACTCAGAAAAAACAGCACAGACTCTGTTGTAGTCAAGTTTCAATCACAGAACTTCTACAAGTGGTAGCACAGCTGCAGTAATAAGGTAGATCCAGTTATGTTATGACTGGAAAATGTAAGTAGGAGAGTATAAACATGCATTGAGACCACGTTAAGCAAAAGTCTAAACTAGAGCATGCAACCTTCCCTCCAGCGAGCCATCGAGCTTCTGTTCAAAGAGCTCTGTGTTATTATTAGTAATTTTGCCACTTACCATTCTACTACGAGTATTCTATTTCAGGGACAGAGCAAAAGTCTCTGGAAAAAAAAAAATCGCAGTGGTGGCTCTGGCATTGGCCTGTCTTTCAGCTGAGGTACCGTGTTTGTTTCATCATTCAGCTTCTACCATTAAAAAGGAAAACACAAATAAGAAGCTTTTTATGTTCCTTATCAAGAACAGCACTGCAACAGTACGGAGACAACTTTGCTTTGAACTGCCCTGGGCTCAGGGGTTTTTTTTGCAATATCGGTGAATGTTCACTGGGAAACTATGTATACAACCCAACAAAAACCCAACTCTTCACACAGCCTAATATGTACTTAATTAATTAAGCCAGAAGGTTGAGGGAAGTGATTCTTCTCATCTGAAACAAAAAAGTGAAACACTTTGGATGGTATCACCATATGGCAAGCCATGTGACACTCATGACACTATTGGATAGATCATAGTCAAAATAAGAATTTGGTTGGTACTAAGGTCACTGAGATAATGTCTTTACAGAGCCTATTTTTAAAAGCACTTTGGGAATTGAAAAATAATACTCACAGTAAGAGGGAGTATAAGGATACCGGTAGGATATGACTGTCATATTATTTATGTCAAAAGCAGATGAATGGAATGATTACAATATAAATTGAATAATAGAAATATACTCCCAAGTAATAAAGAAAAAAAGTTAAACCCTTTGATGATCATATGTGCAATTTAAAGAATGGGGATATTTTAGCAGTCCATTCTAGTCCTCCCCTGAAAATGGCATCTATGGCAGTTTCTTGTAGAGTCTTGAGAGTGAAAAAACCCACCCTGAAAAAAATCCGAATACAGTATAAGCATTTTTGCAGTCAGTGGCATGTGAGCGGGAGGTTCTCCTGAATCTGCTGTTGTTGAGGTCTATGTTCTTAACTAACAGATGCCAGAAAAACAAAATTTAATAAATGAGCTGAGATGACAAAGCGAAAGTTAAGTGAGGAAATGAATTGGCAAAACCTTCAACTGACATATGATTCTGAACATAATGTGATTTATTTTTACACTGTTAATTATCCCGATGTATTTAATTTGCTATTCTATCTGCCTCTATTATACATTATGTATTCCTGAAGAAAAACATTTAAAAATTTTTAAAGACTTCTTTGAAATTCATTTCTCTTGCTCATAAGCCCTATTTAAATGCTAGTGATACAATATTTATTACATTTCAGGAGTAGAATGGATGCAAAATAAAATCTGTTGTGTGATATGAGGAAAAAGGAGAACAAATTTGTGAAAGCCAGATACACTGGAGCTTGGGAGGAGATTAAAGGCATGCTGCTGATATTCTGTTGGTTATTAAACCAACAGGTTATTATTAATTAAATGTTTAATTAATTATTAACATTTAATTAATAATACTTTCAACATGCTGAGAGAACGCAGCATACACATAGATTACTGGGGCAAATTACAATTTATTTAAAACAGAAGAGTTGAAATCAAAGAGAAATCCAGCTATTCCCATCAGGGTTGTTATGTTTGAAATTCAAAACACCATCTCCAGTGCTACACAAACTGACACAGGGAATATGCTTTAATTCTCCTTAAATTCAACAGATGGAAAAAGTTGCAGTACAAATTAATATTAATTCAATTAATGACAAGGGTAATCTGTGACACAAATATGAATATTATACCTATGAATACTATACCAATTTACAGTAGGCTAGCTGAAGAAAAATGGCTGAACTGGATAAATTATAGCTGAGCAGATGCTTAAACACACAGCCACCCATTTCCTATTGAATTTTACTATAAAATTATATTTGCGAGATATTTGTATCTCATGCAGTGATATTAAAATACCATGTACTCATAGCATCAGAACTTGTTCTTTGTAAGGGAGGGACCCTACCTGGTTTGTCAGTATACTGAGAAGTTTAAAGGAGCTCTACTCTAATTCAAAAGGACAAATTGAATTAAAACAGAATTCCATGAATGGTGACTAGCAGCTAGATACTATTTTGCAGAACAATCCTCAGAATTTTCCTGGCAGGAAGATCTAGTAACTTCATACAGTAGACACCTCTCCTGTCACTTAGTTTGTAGCTTTGTTTAATCAGTTACATTCATCGGCATCCTTCAATATCCAAAGCCACTTTCTCTGCCTTTCAAGTTGATTGCTGAAAATAATCCTTCACCAAGATCTGGCAGGTCACAAGTGTTGGACGAATTCCTCTCACAGACCATTGACCATAGCAATCAGTAATTTTGCAACGTAATTTTGTTTAACTTTTAATTTTCTGATTTGCATTTTGTGGATCCCATTACCAGGAAAGAGAGGCTGTAACATAGCAGCAGTCTCCTGAGTGTTGCAGAGGCTGCACATAGTTGCTGGAGTAGAGTTTTGGCTTGTGCCACATGCTCTGCTGCCTGATTAGAAACAGTTTTGTTGCTGGGATGTGCTCTTTGGGATATTTGTTTTATGGCACACATATCACTGGCTTCAAGTTCCAAAAAAAAAAAAAAAAAATTGTGGTTGTCTCTTGTTGACAAACAATTTTGTTTAGCACAAATGGAACAAGAATCTTTCAGAAGTAAATCAACTTATTTTTTAACCTAATATGCAATACTATGATATAAAAATTCTACAGGAGTAAACAGAACTACATAGTTTCAAAGCACTTGATATATGAAAAAAGTTATACTTAGCCTGCAGACTGAAGTGTAGAAGCTACCATATTACTTTGGAGTAGAGTGAATGTATATTACTGGCTCTGCTGTCAGTTCAAGTGTCTGTGTGTATCTTGGATGTGCCACATGGCAGGGAACTCACTCTTCTGGTTATTACCTGTGGAGGCGGGAAACCCGAACCCTCAACTGGAAATAACTGTAACGGCAATCCACCTTGGCAGTGAGCCTGGAGCCATATATTGTCTCTCTGTGGGCTCCCGTCCACTCCCACAGATGTCATAGTGGTTTGTCAATACAGACAAGGAAGGAAGAATGAGACTATAAAATTAAAGACAGTCTGCGAAAGGAACATATAAATAAATGACATTCAGTCCATTACACATGGCTATAGGCCAATATTTAGCACTTGGGTGTAAAGTGAGTGCAAACATACTTAAGTTCCCTGGTTACACTTCCCTACACTTAACTTGCTTATGCCCTCAGCTACTTCAGTCATCTTCAGGAGGTAATGTCTTCCACATAGCTGGGTAAAGAGGTAAAAATATTATTTTTAAAATGTCAAGGGGATACCATTAGTGTGTTGAGTGTTAGTTCGCCATGTTTCTTATTAATTTTGTGCAAGTCAAGTGGTTCAAAGTGCAGAAAAGAATCAGAAACATTGCTGAAGGGACTTCTCTAGTAGATGGGAGTCTTCAAGGATAAAAATAGAATTCCTACCCCTAACTTCATGCCAATTCAAGCATGTATTTAAAGGGCAATGGAGACTGTTTATCCTTGGAAAAAAATAAGACTGGAGCAAAAGCAAAGGCATACAGAACAAATTATTGCAAATGACAACAATGATTTAAATCCCATTGAATAAAGGTAAGAAGGCAAGGCTAAGTACACAGAAACAGAGAATATGCTGCTTTCCAGTGTCAGCCTAAATTTAGCTTCAAAAGCACCACAGCACTTCCCTGATGGTTCAAACAGCCTGCCATTTATTTAGTCCTCTAAGCAGAACACAATGATAAGCAAAAAGCAGCAGCGTACATTGTACATTTACATTTCCGTTTGCATGTTATCTGTTTTTCTACAGAAGTGTAACTTACTTATTCTCCTAATAATTTATTATGTAAAACAAACAGTCACCCTTGCCTCTCAAGCAATAACATTTTGAGGTTTTCTGTTGAAATTCATCCCCATTGTTGAAAAACAATGAGAAAAATCACAGCTAATAACAGGGTCAGCAGCTACAGTAAACTGATATATGCAAAATAACAAATCTATTAACATTTGTTTCAGTAACAGTAAAACTGAAAACACTTTAATCCTTCCCAGTATTATATTTAGGATACACAGTGCATCTACATCAAAAGGTTTATCTTGAAGGAGTCAGTATAGCCACAGAAGTCTCAGTGTTTTTCCTACCCTAATTCTTAAAAACACATGCAAACTTCTCAAACATAAACATCAAAATATGAATACATAAAAGAAATTAGCACCCTTCAAGTCCTACTAATTTCAGTAAATGAATATATAAGCAGGCAGGATCATTTTTTTTTTAAATAAAACTGTAAAAACAAAACAGGAAAGCATGATCTCATTTCAGTGTACAGTCAAAAATATATGCGGACTACTCTGCAAAGACCTCTAAGTTGACACACAAGCAATACTAACCTTTAAACATAAATATTGGTCTTTGATGAACACCAGTTTGATTAACACCAGTGAGGCTTCAAATTCTCATGCAAAATCTGTACCTGGGATATCAGCACAAAGAACAGTGAAGAATAAGTCATAGTGAGTGCGACATCGTTAATTTTGAGAAGGAAACAAGGGGAATGGAGCCATCAGATAATAATACATGTTTAGAGTTTAAATAATTAACTGAACTGAAGTTTCAAAACAGCATGAAAAAGCTTTACAATTCACTGCAGTTCTGAAGTTTGCAGAAAAAAAAAAAAAGTCATTATACCATTTACAAGTAAAAATAATAAGTGAAAGTAACCCAAATGTTATGAGTTTTATCCTCTAAGAGCTAAATTCTTCCTACCTACAAAAATTCTGCAGTAATTCCAAAGAAACCAAGCTACCTTTCATTTATATTGCTTTGTATTAAAGGAGAAATGAGATTCTAATTTGTGATCTCATCTTTCAATAAACTGCAGGTGTATGCAGTGTTACTACACTGAATTCAGACACCATTGATATAAACCAATGAAGTCACTAGATCATCAATGCATTTCAGTAAATTGGTCGATTAAATTAACTCATTAATGGAGATTTTCTTTAGTTATATTCAACACAATAACAGTATTTTAAAGCAGAGAAACACTTTCCTTTCTCTGACTGGATCAAAATCAGTTACTAAGACTTTTTTTTTTCCCCAAATTGTCGATTGTGGCAATATTTTTGCTAGAGTCATCAAATATGAAATATGAAATGTTAATTAAGGAATACTGGTAGAGTCCATCAGTAATTCTAATTTCTTTTTAGCAGATTTAAATAATATATATGCCTTTGTTCAGTGGGATCTAAAGTCCCTTGTACAGGTATCCATCTCTAGAATTTCAATTGATAAGCAGTGCTCCAGAGCACTTACAAATTATGTTCTCTAGAACAGTGGCTTGGATCAAATTCTGCTCCTCTCTAACTCTTGATTCAGTTTCTCCAACCCAGTATTATTCATAGCCCAAGTGGGCAGTTCTCTTGGGTAATGCTGCTCGAGAAGATAAAGTCTGCAGACTTGTTCCACATTTTGCATGAGTTGGAGCCCTAGAAAACCAGACTTGATGCTCTTGATACCATTACTGGAGGGACCTATTTCCTATGGGACAATAATTACTACAGTGAGGGGCTGCTTCTCCTTGCAGGAGCAGCAGCTGAACTCCCTTTTTGCCCCCCTTCCAAAATCCCAGGGGTAGCAGAAGCAGCTGTGGCTTTCTGGCCTCCCCTCATCCTCACAGGTACAGAAAACTCTGTAAAGTAGAAGAAATGAAATACAGTGGAGAAAAGGAAATTCTGGGGTTTGGAAAGAAAACAGATGTGAAAGCGCCCCAAAAAGGTGCATGGATGCAAGAAGCAGGGAAGGCTGCCTACTTTCAGGAAGGCAGGAAAGAAAAAAGAAACAATTACACAACTTTTCACAATCCCTTAAAACACCGCTGATTTCTTAGCCTGTTTAAATTTTGTACCAGTTCTCTCTCTCTCTCCCTGCCCCTCATTCTCTCCCCTTCTCAACTTCCCTATTCTCTTTGGCACCCTCCTTATCTGCTCCAGTTTCCATTTGTGCCATTCAACAGCTTTTCACCAGTCCTGACATCTCCACAAAACTGAACTTTGTTTGCACTGTTCAGGAACCCTAACCCAGTTTTGCCTGTGCTATCGAGAAGCCCTAACCCACTTTTGCCTTCATCATTAAGGGTCTTTGATCTAGTTTCCAGTCTCCCAGATTTGGAAATGTTTAGCCATACTTTAGTTCTGCAAGGTCTAGACCAGAATCACCCTGCTCCATATAAAAGTATTTCTACTCAAATAGAAGTCTAAAGCCAGGCATTAGGATAGAGATTCACCCTAACAGAAAGCAGGTGAACTTATAGATACCAGTTGTCTCTGCAAGTCTTGCATTCCTGTCTTCATTCTGTGTTTTTAAAATTTATTTTTGACCCTTCTGAATTTCTTTCTCACATGGACACATATTCAGTCAAGCAACTTAGTGGTTTACTTGGTTAAATAAAAAGAATTTTTAAAAAGACAATAAATTGTTTTTAATGTAAATAAAATGCAGAAAGTTGATGCGGCATCTCTTTTTACCAGTTTTCAGACTACGTATGAAATTATGTGCCTTCCCCTCTCCCCAGTGACAATACTGAAGAGAAAACTTAATTTGCATTATTCTTTTCATAAATGTGTATGTAGATATTTAGACATTGATCAAACCTAGTGCTGTTCAACAGATGTTAAGAAGAATGAAAGCCAAAACACTGAAACCTTTGCATTCCTAATGAGCAAACTGTTCCCTTTT
The DNA here is from genome assembly GCA_013400375.1 of Thinocorus orbignyianus. Classification (NCBI taxonomy): domain Eukaryota; kingdom Metazoa; phylum Chordata; class Aves; order Ciconiiformes; family Thinocoridae; genus Thinocorus; species Thinocorus orbignyianus. The sequence goes on along the minus strand of VXBW01002687.1, from coordinate 1,266,223 downwards.
TATTGTCTTAGTTATGGTGCATTGCTAGATTCAAATAGCTCTGATAAATGCAATAATACAGAGATCTGTGTAATAGTCAAACACTGTGCAGGTGTACCTCATTAATGTCAGATATGGAAAAATGGTTCCTTGGAGACTAGAGATTTATATAGCTGAATGGTTTGCTTATTCTATGTTGAAACAAGCTAGAAGCTATGATTCTAGGCCAAAGCAAAGCCAAAGTTCACAGCTAGACTCTACAACATAACTAGCAAGCAACTATCTTGAAATGGAAAGCAGAACTTTTGTTTTAAAAGTGTCAAGGGACACAAACTCACATTTACTTTCAAGTTCCTCTGAAGCTTGAGAAAGAACCTTTTTTTTCTTCAAGTTTCTCACAGAAAAGTACAGAAATATCATTGCAAGAAGAAAAAATGCACTCCTCAGATTTATTTGAACATCTTTTCATTGGAAGAGGGCAATGGGAGCTTTATCCTCCTCTTAGAGCCGACTGGTATAAGCCTGCAGTTCCACATCATGCAGTGCAATCACAACCCCGTGGTCTCCTCAGGCATGGGGGCAATGGTTCCTGGTGTGTGTGTAGCTGCCCATGTTCCTTTCCATTTGAATTGTAAAAGAAACATCAGAACAGGTTGTGCTCTTCATCTCAGATATTATAACTGTTCCTTCCCTTATTGACAGAATTTGCCAGTCTCTCATATGCTTCAGATATGATGACTCATGTATAAAGTGAATAGATCTGACAATGATTTAATAGAAATTACAGCATATGCTACACATTAGCTTAATTTCTAAGTCGCACGATAGTTCAACGGAGCCTTCACTTTAAAATTCTCTCACCTTCTAAAATTGCAAAACATCTAGCCTATTTCAGTTTAAAAATAACAAAATTTCCAAAAATTATTTCAGTTACTGCAAATAATTCAGTTGGACTCTTGATATTTAAAATATTCCTCATTGACTTTTGCATCCAGTTTTTCTACTTCCAATCAAACTTCCTCTTCTATTTTTGAACTGACAGAGCTGACAGGCTAAGTCCCATTGAACTGAACGCTTCAGCAAGACATAAGTCAGTAAGAACTTTCATGGGCTGTCAGTACACAAGAATATCACCATATGTCCACATGTTTTCCACTGCAGCAAGTGGGACCCAGTAAAAAGAGAGCCTGAGAAGGTTTTTTGTACAGGTTAATATGGTATTGAGTGTTAAGGAACCTGTGAGAAGGTGGTATTAATCTGCAGCTGCTACTAATCAAGTTGCTACTTGTCTAGTGTAAAGGAGGGAAACAAGGATCCTTAAGCACTACTGTGCAATTCTCCCCCTTCCCTATCACAGGATATGACTTTTGACATAATCTAGCTGTTAGTATGAACTGAATTATTATGGCTTATATTTTAATGCAGACATCTGTAAGTACTCCTGTAAATATTAGACATTTCACTGCACACATGTTCTAAAGTCTGACCTCTTCAAGGAGGAAAAAAAGGGAGGTTGGATTCCAAATATAGAAGGCGTTTATCTTATGAATTCTTAATGGGAAAGGCTGCAGTTGTCAAAAAATTGCAATTTTTCACTTGAATGCATATGTATCCACTATGGTTATTTCAAGACACACAGCAATGTGAATCACATGTCCACCTTCAGGAGTGGGCTGCGAGACTGAAATGCTGTTGATAATATAGAATCTTCCCCATTTAAAGACCGAAGTCCAGCAATTTTTCTGTAGTGTCTCTACATATGTTACAAAAGTCAGGCTCATGCAAAGTCAACCACCTTAGGAAAGATGCCAGAGGTTCATATAAGTTTTAATTCACAGGTTGAGAAAATAATTCCTATGACAGTGTTCCCAATCTGTTGGCTGTGTGATGTAGAACTATGACAGACTCAAAGGAATCTGGCAGAGATGAATGGTGAATATATTTCTCCAGGCCCACTTAAGACCTCAAGCCAAATGTTCTGTAGTGATTATAAATTGGTACATAGGTCCTTGAAAATTACTGGAATGGATGGGTCTGGTTTGTTCACAGTTACTGCATGCTGTGTTGCTTTGAAAGGCTGAGGCTGGGCAGTAGGGAGAAGCAGTTCCTGTTCCTGCTGTATGGGCTGTGGCCCACTGGTTCAAGGAGAGACAGGAGTGTGTCCCCCTCAGAGCAGATAATCCTGCTCAACACAGAAAAGATTCTGGAGTGCAGTCTGGAGCAGCCAGAGAGAAGCAGCAACACACACAGAGTGAGAAACCTGCTGCAAGAGCAAACAGTGACTTCACTGTTACAAGCCTCAGAGATTATGAAATCCTTCCAGGTGCTTTATCCAAGGACATGCAGGATGCACTGCAGAGATCTCTGCAGCACACCAGGCCATGGCACTGTACTGGAAATACGAGCAAACCTGCAGACACTCATGCAGGGATACAGTACGTAGAGAAGAAGATTCATATGTCTTTCTCTGCAGATAGGGGGATTTTTTCTACTTGGTAGAAGCTCATAGTTCTAGTTTGTGATCCAGTAAGATTAACTTGTGTAGTTCAATGCAGTGTTTATATCTGAGGGGAGAGCTTCTTAGCAGTAAAAATGGATCACAGGGCCACCTTTAAGTTCTGGGTACACTGCAGTCCTGCCCCAACCTTTCCTCCTCCTCTGCTTTGCTGTGCTTTTGTGAACTGCTAATACAGAAATAGAACCTTTGTACAAGAGACCTGGTTCTAATACAACCTGAGAAACTAAGCTGTATAATTATTTTCTGTTCACACCAAGACTAGCAACATTTCAAGAATATTGCCATTAGCAGATCATCTTTGCCCATGTCAGGAAGCATGCAGCTTTGAAGTGAAAAGAAAAAGGAAGGAGATCAGTTAAAGGAAGAAAAATAGCAGAAGAAAGTCAAAGAAGAAAACAGAAGAAAAGCAAAGGATAGAAGAAGAAAGTAACAGGTCAAAAAAAAAAGAATTAGCTGGGCATGCCATTAAAGAAAGAAAAGAACAAAGGGGAATTAATTCATCTGCCAACACCCTTCAGAACAAAAACAGTAGCAACCAGCATTCCGAAGAATAACGCAGGCCTTCCTTGCTGGTACCAACATCCAGTTATGGATGTGGAAACATTAGGGCTATTGATACATTCAGTGATGTGGATCCAGAAATAAAACTGAAATTGATCTGATAAATGAAGAGCTAGATTTTCAAAAGTGTTTATCTCAAGACACAATGACTCCAGTGGACATTTTACTACCTATGTTCAGAGCAAATTAGATGGACATCAAGATTTTCCGAAAGTCCCCACATATAGGGCTTAACTTGGAGGTCATTTACACCCATGTAAACCAGACCTCTACTCAGGACAACTAAATGACATTAGCACAGATTAAGATCCTTACAGCTTTGACTCTTGTCAAGCATACCAGATTCATTTGATAATAGAATCCATAGCAGACTGGGAAGTTGGGACCCTGTTTGATCAGACATATTTTTCTAACCTGTTCTTAAAAATTTCAGACAGTCTCTTTTTGAGAACTACTTCGTGTTTGCTTATCTTAGGAACAGATTGCCAATAAATATTTCATCTCATAAAAACATGGCCTCCAATTTTTACTACCCAAATTTAGTGGGTTTTACACATTATGAGTGAATTAGATTTTTAAATATTGCAAAACTTTGCTGCGATTGGTCAAGATACTTTAAAATTCTAATATCATCGGCTAATTCTAATATGGAATTATTAAATCTAAGATTAATTTCTCCATAGGAACTTTAATGACATAGTCTCTTCCATCACTCAAGTTATTAATGAAACTACAAACAATAATGAACACAGGAGAAACCTCTGAACAACTCCACATAGCATATTTTTCCATTTTGGGGGGAACCTTGATACACGGAGTATGACTTTCTTGCAAATTCTGCATTCACATGGTAGTAATTAAATTTACACTGATTTGTACTTATATGCTTAGCTGAATAATAACACCTGAGATAGCATCAAAAGCTTCATTAAGTTGCAGGGATGTGCTGCTTCTAATCTACACAAGGTAGCCTGCCAGAGACAAAAATCAGGTTGCTTTAAAATGATTTCTCTTGAAAATTCCATGTTTGTTCTTTCTAGTCACTAATTGCCTGTCAGATAACTGCAAATAGATTAGTTGATTCTTTGTTCTTCTATTTTTCTGAGATTTTTAACTTGGGGTGATTTGTATATAATTTTCTTGTAATAATTTCATTGTGAAAACAGGCATGTTTACCTTCCACAAATCTCACGTCTTCTTTATGAGTCAAATACAGTTGCCAAAACTGTAATATTTATCTTTTGATATAGTATTTCTAAAATAAATTTATATTCAGAAAGAAACTGTGAAGAGCTGAGGTACAGCTGTATGAATGATGAAACGCATGAGCTGTCATTTCTTATCATAAAAGCATATCTGACAGTGCATGTTACAACTTAATGAACCCATTTAAAGTGTTCACTTTTACATTTCAGAAGATTTATTGGGGTAGGACACTTATTTTTATGATGAGGAAACATGGGTTGCTTATTTTTAGTCTTCAGTATTGTACACTGAAAGTGCCATACATATAATGATTCTGCCTAGTAATGTTTTACTTAGAGGGTGTGTTATAGAATGACTGGCAAATATGCAACTCAGTACAAACGTGTTTTTTAATCGTTGCAAGCCAGAGTGTATCTATTAGCCAAGTAATACAGCCTTTTAAGAAAACATGGGAAAACAATGTTCCAGGTGAAAGTCTCTCCACATCCCTTAAGTTTCACTTTATTTCTAAAACAAACTCCAAATGAAAACACATTAACTCAGACTGGTATACTGTAGCCATTTGTCAGGCTTTAATGCAGAGGAGAATGCTGGGTCTTTTTCCTGCAAGACCCAGGCATCCTTACCCCACGGCATTTGCTACAGCAAGGGCAAACAGCAGAATGCCTCCTCTTTCTTCGTGCCTTTTCGTATTTTGTACTAGACAAACAATTTGTCTAAAATTTAAGAAAATGGCTTTTTTTGTCCCTTGGCTGTAGATCAAACTCTCAAACTGCAGTCATCTTAATTTCAGTTAAACAAACAATAGTAACAACCATGACCACAAAAGTACTGCCAGTGTCCTATAAAAGATTATCTGTCACAGCCTTTTGTGGGAACACAAGAAAAGAGTGTGGCTGTTCTCTCAGTACAATAACTGATCAAGAAAGTTAATAAATTATTTTTAATTTCAAAATGTTGTGCATTTTATAACTTATTTTTGAATAAAGGGTGGGAACATAGAGAATGAAGCTGAGTGCTACAGACAAACTTAGCCTGTCTCAAAATCAGAGTGTGGAAAGCCTGGCAAAATTGCTTTTAGTTTTTATAACTAGTGAAAAGCCATTCCACTCAAAAGCACTATCAAAAAGTTGAAATAAAAAGCATTAGACCAGCAATTTCAAACTAAACTGAAGAGCAGATTTCAGGTACCATATTGCCTGAATCCACCACAAGAAAGCATCATGAATATGTGATTTTTTTTTTTTTATTTTTTTTTGCATAGGCATCGTAAAATTGCAGCTGGCTCCCAGACAAATAAACCTACAGACCTGTTAAGAGATGCTATGTGGAACTATATTAAAGAAAGGCAATACGCCAAAGCAAGCATCAGCACTTCAAAAACACATTTGGAGATGGCTTTTTTCCTGGATAAAAAGCAGAGGGAAAAATCTGTATAAAAGAAAGGACAGGGCAGTAAAAAAATGAGGTAAAAAGGCAAGAGGAAGTATGCGGATAATATTGCCAAAGATGTGGAAGTGGTTGCTGAAAGAAGTAATAGTAAATCACTTTATCAGCTCAACAGGGTCCCAGATAGCCAGTTTATATTATCTGGAAAGGTTGTCAAGGATAAACAGGAAAGAAAAAAAAAAACATTTAACACAGGATAAAAACACAAAGTATCACTTTCCAAGGACTAACTCAACCAGCATCACAGGACACATCAGCAAAGAAAATACATTCGCAGAACTAAACATTAAACATGTCACATCACAAAAGGAGGACTGGAAGACATACAAACAGTTAAAATTTGCAGAAGTGAAGGCAGTAGGGGAACAAAGAAAAGAAAAAACTTCAGTATAACAACACCTGAAATTGAGATACCAAAAAAAAGTGTTTTACATGAGTGTGACTTAGCGTAACAGTGATTGAGGTGAGCAAAACTGTGGACAGGAATAAAGTCATTTTAAGCATGTTTTTCTTAGAGCTGAAGTAAAGCAAGAACAAGTTGCATTTCATGTGTTGCCCAGATTTTTACCCTCAGTATAATCATCAAAGAGAGCATCAAATACCATTTACCACTCAGCACAAACTTCATAGATTTCCCTAGCACATGGAGAGTTTCTATCACAAACCACTATAGAACATCTTGAATTGTTATTATGTTCTAACAAAAATTATTGCCGTCATTATGGTGGAGTTTACATAGTTAAACATAGGTTGAAAGAATCGTTAATGTTACAGATTGCTCTTAAATAATGAGGTATTCTCTAAGCTATCGTGTTTGGTATTGCCTTTAGCTTCAATATTAGAAAGTATAGACATATGATACATGAGTTCCATTCCACAGCAACAATAGATTTTGAAGATCTAGACTTCGTTGATGACATAGCTTTAAGCATTAGCTCAACGAAAGGACAAAGAAAAGAGGAGTCTAATATTACTACCAAAAAAAAAAAAATCTGTTTTGAGAAAGTCTAATGAAAATAAAAGTAAACTGCAACCCAATCACATAATTAGAAAGACAAAGTACAACAGGAATCCAGTCAATTTCCATACAATGGGAGTGATGAAAAAATCGACAGGAAATCATTAATAAATGGGCAAGGTGGCAGGTGCATTTACCAATTTAAGCAAGATCTGATAACTAAAGATGTCTAATTTCAAGCCCTACCTGTGAACTTGTGAACTTGTAATGTGCATTATTTCCATCATACCAGATGGATCTGAAAGTTAGACAGGAGTACAAGCATGTACATCTTATCTTTAAACTTACAAATAAAGAAAATGGAAATATACAGGACTTGTTAAAAGATGGTCAATCAAAATAATCAAAACTACCTTTTTACAAAACTCCTTGGAAGAAAGAAATATTGCATGGGAACTAGGCCTCTCTTTCTGTTGCACGGCATAATAGTGAATTCTTCTTATGCCCAAACAAAAAAAAAAAAAAATGGTACAATAAAAAGAATTCAGACTTTGTATAATCTAAAAAAAGTATAAACCAGGCATATTTGAAAAAATATTTGCTTGGATTACATCTAATTTATAGTTCTTGCAAGACAATCACTTGCTGAGAATTCAACGTAATAAGAAAGTGCAGAACAACATAGCATATCAGAAGTTATAAAAGGAGTCCATCTGGCAACCATGTAACAAATATTAAAGAACTATTTCTAAATGGAACTTTAATTTAAAGTGTTTCTCAATTTTGAGCCTTCAATAATACTCAGTTTATTTCAATTGGACCAAGTTAGCTTTATAGCATGTATGAAAATATGTAGAACAGCTTCAGGTTATTGCCCAGACATGGTGCCAAAGCCATGCATACTGTATTTGGGATTAAATTTTCCAATCATAGCAGGAAGCTCAGCCGGCAAAAAAAATCTTCCTTTACAATCCTTTTCTACAGACTCTTATTCACTAACCAGCAGTGCCAGCAAGAGACACGGGAACAATCCATGTGCTTGAAGAGTGGCAATCAGTGGTGTTTTAGATATTCCACGACACCCAGGACTTTTGCCTGGCTAGGTCTGACGTATGACAAATGGAATAGCTGCCCTTCTACAACTGCAGCTGGAAAACAGATGGAATACCTCAAAGCACCTAAAATAACACTAGATACCTACACTTGAGGTATCTGACTCATTGTTTTATCAATGTCTCTTTTACTAAAGTACCAAAAAAGCAATCTCAATCTGATTAGAATATCTGCACAAGAACAAGGTACAAATTATAGACATAATCTAGTAATTTATGAGTTTAGCCCATGCACACATATCAAACAAACAAACTGATGGAGGGAGACAGTTTTGTCTTCATGTTGTTGCTGTTAATTAGTGTATCTGACACAAATTAGGTTTATCTGCATTCATGGCACATACTATTTTTTAGATAAAAAAAATTTTGTTTGGAGGAATATGCTTTTGAGTAATTTTATCCAGATGATGGTCAGAAGCTTCCAAAATAAAAAAAGTTTACAAATGCCAGATCTTATGCCCCTTATTTATTATCACAGCTGGAAAGCAGGATGCAGTCATCCAAATAGCCAGCGTAGGACCACCTGGTTTGTCGCTGGGAGATATGGAAGTACCAAGTTCTGTTACTGAAGGAATACACAAAAATGGGATTTAAAGTACAATCCATGCTGTAGCCAAGATAGTATTAAGCAAAGAATGTTTATGGGCAAAGAATGACAACAAAATCAAAGACAAAAGCAAGCAATTGCATCCCCTCCTCTGGCTCTGGCCTCTGTTATTACAGACAACCCATTCATTCTTCAAGAATCCACTCTCCATCCTGAAAAGTCCAGTCTGTATTTCAGTTCAACAAGCAACACAAAGGACTTCACAAAACTATCATGCAATGTCTGATCGACAGTTTTGAAGCAAACTGAACAAGATGCTAGAAGGAAATAGTGTTCATCTCTCCCCATTTCCAGTATTTTCTTAGTGAAGCTGGGACTCTACTGCAATGACTCTCACTGACAGTTTTGCATCAGTAGGGTAATCTGTATTTAGCCCAGAAAACGCTCTTGATGAATGCAAGCAATGACAAGAGTTAAGGAACATGACCTTTTAAAAGCCAAGTCTTTCCTCTTCTGCCAAACCTAATAGTTTTTTATAGAACAAGCATCTTTACAGCTTTGTGCCATTTTGGCCCACAGTTTCACAAGGCTTAGGACTGTCCAGTAAAATCCTCAACAAAAATTTAATTGAAGAAACATGTAATTGTAACTAATCATTAAGAAAATAATAATGAACATCTGAGCAGAATCAGATACAATGCTTATTGTTCTTTACACATATGGTTGCTGCTCCAGGCACACATAAACAGTGCTTGAGCAGCTTTTCCACTTTCAAATCAGAAGATTCTTAACATATTATGTAAGGATACAAAACCTCTCATTCATGAGGAATACATGCAAAGGTTAGCTAGTCCCCAACTCTTTTAAAACAGACTTTTTCTTTATCAGTTCCACTTACATCAGCTTTGAAAACTACATATATAGCAAATTTATAATCTCAAATACCATCCCAAACAAACTAAGACAAGTGTATGTGAAGGATCAGGAAAGAAACCTGTGAACAGCGTGACAGAAAAATCCAAAATGTACATTGGAGAGCATAAAATAATACTGCACTCTTTTGACAGTCTCTGAAATTAGATCTCACATGTTTGTGCTTGCCAGAAAAGATTAAAATTGTAAGGTATACAGTTATAATAATTAGCTGGTGATGATAAGTCTATGAAGATGAGTGTCATTTGCTCCTACAAAACAAGTTTACCTCTAAATGTCTTTTCCAATTTGATGTAAGACACTGCATTCTCATTTCTACCATTAAAAATATCTGTGAATACTGCTTTGACAATCATTAAATTACAGCCTTGGGGTAAATGGCAAGTTTTCATTAAATTACTCCACTATTTTCATACTGCTAAATAAATAGCTCTATAGCCTCCCATTCATTCTTCCTGCAACTTTCTGGATGTGTTGCTGGTCATTGTACACCTGTGTGGGAACAGTGTGGCCTCTGCCTGACAGATGTATGTCCCACATAAGCTGAACTATACCAGCTCTCCAGTATCATCTGTTTTCTGTGAAGAGGAACTAGATACAGCAACAACTAAAGCTTTTTACGGACCAGTTCAAAAAATTAAGATGCTGCATGATAGCAGACACACAAAGGAGGCAGTCCTCCTACATGTACACATTACAGAAAAGATGCTCAGAAATCTTTGTGCTCCAAGATAATTTTTCTTACCATCTTAATGACAAAAGACCATCTTCCCCTCTCAGTTACACACCTGCAGTCCCAGTGAAGCCACTGGTGTTAAAAAGGAGAGCATTTGACCTACTCTGTAAAAAAAGAAACAACTAGTATGATTGTTACAAGAGCAAACGGACGAGGCTAAGGTGCTGCTGGAAAATAGGAAAGGGAAGAGATTTTGCACCCTGGGATCCACCAAGGGGGAGGCAATGACTGAGGTGAGCCAGCTGTGTTGTTATGCTGAAAGAGCTGCAAATGTGCTTAAAAAGAACAGATGCCCCTTGACACATTAAGAGGCACTCCAGACACACAGTTGAGGGTAATTTTTAAGATGTATTATCAATATATGATATATATATATGTGTGTACAAAGGCAAATTCTGATGAAAACTTCTTAAATGTCCTTTATTTAACAATTATTTCTGTAACTTCATAATGCTTTCCCTTTAAAAAAAGAAAAGTGGATGTTGCATTTCTTATATTGTATGCACTTCAAACAAAAATGGCATCATTACTGACTTTTCTCTTCTGTGTGCTGCAAGGATGATGCAATTGGCCTGTGTATAAAAGAGACTCTCTTCTGCTTTGTTGTAATGTTTAAAAGGAATTTCTCGAGCAATGCTATTCAAAGAAAGAAACCTGGGTTTTCCCCCTGTTGTTACAATTCAAATAGTTATAAATGCTGTTAAAGAGAATGCCTTGGAGTCTCTCATTTTGCCTCAGTCTGTTTAAATAGTTTCTTTTCAGCTGCTTTCTCAGAATCCCTTATAGAATTGAATGTGCCAGCTTGTCTCTTACTAATCTGCTTGAGGCAGAGCACTGTATTTTCAGAATAAACAAATATTTCAATATACATAGAATTCTGCTGAATTTTAAAAACAAGGCAGTGGAGTCAATGCAATGTTTTCACAGCAACAGAGGCATTTTATTTTATAAAATTAATTTAAAGTTCTTTTTGTCACAGTGTTTCTATTGTTGTTGCCTTCTATCGGAAGGATCTAATTGAACCATCCTTAACTGATACAATGATGCCATTTTAAGTCATATTTTAGCACTATCTTCTCCAGATATAATAAATGTCATGTTTCTGGACTGTGAAGGGAGGTACACTAGTACCATTTACCTGTATTTCCAAGAAGGAAAATTTTGAAAGAGAGCTTGACAGAGCAAAGCTGTGGCTCTAATGGTTATATCTTTTGTGTACAAATCCATCTAGTGAAGAAGTGTGTTATCTTTGAAAAGTGGAACACTTAATGTTAGGTAATTTGGGTTTTATGCCCTGCATTTGACCTCTAGCATAGTAATCATTCTCAGGTTTTACTTCATTTTTTAAAACAGTAAAAATCCATAAAAATACATATTAATACATGTATAATACATATAAAACTTTTTCTGCTGGGATTTGATAGGGTATTGGTGCAGCACTAATTGTGGAAAAATTTGCAGTTTATTAAAATTAGTGATATATTGCTCTCTTCACTAATAATTGACAAAAGAATGAGGTAAAATTTGGTCATTCTGAATTTGTCTATTACCTATTTTTGCCAGAACACCTCACCTGGAAGCTTTCTAGGGATAGGCAAACAATATTAAGAAGGTTGTGGTGGTCCATGAAACACAAGAGACCATAACAGTGTGTTTTTACCTTCTTTGATGCTTGCTAGACTTCCCTGGGAGATTTCACTTCCTAAGGGGATACTCCAACTGTTGTTCTTTAAGATGTTCTAGATCTCTCTTGCCTCCTATTGAAATAGCTAACTGTACCAAATATTTTTTAAAGAATCATTGAAACAGGAACTGATTTGCTCATAAGCTAGAGTTCTAGTCATTCTATTCACCAAGCCAGAGAATCGTTCTCTATCAGTCACTCTGACTCAGTAAACATCTAAGTATCTTACAGAAAATTACACATCTTCTACAGCGGTAGTTTCACAGAGGTACAAGACTGCCATGCTCCAGTGTAGTGTATGGGGCATGATCTGGAGAGACAGGTCATTCAGAATTAAATACGTGTGTATGGGTAGAAATGTCTCCTATTTCTATTCGCATACTTCCTTTGCTTAATTTTTAAGCTCCATAGCCACAGGACTACTAATAAATACAACAAAATTCCTTGCTCTGCAATACTTACAAGCTTCAACTCTAATGTTACTTGATAGCCATGTGACTGGATCTTGAATAAGCAGTGACAAGTGAAGAGAGATGCACTAAGAAATACATCAAAAGAGAGATTATTGTTAATGATAAATTTCAACAGAAGAGCTGCTATTCCCATCCCTGTCAGTTCAAGCCTTGATATAAACTTAACGAAAATGTAACCAGGCCATAGTAAGCAAACTAATGTAGTGGTGCCTATATCATTCCTCTGAAATAAGCAGCTCTAGAAGAGTCAGCTGAACTGACTGTTTCTTCTGGAGAAGAGTAAATGATCACTGCAATGTCAAATCAGGCCAAGCTAAATTGCAGGCCTTTGCTGTTGGCAACAGTTTATAACAGCTTTGCCATTCTGGACCTGGTGCTGAAGAAATAATTGAATGAGAAAAAGATGAAAACCTCTGATTTCATTTTCTGTACACAGTATGCTGTTACTTAACTGGTGAAAGAACAAACCCCAAGGTTGCAACTCTGAAGGGGATAATGAGTTACAGTAGTTGACATTTTAAAGTGAGTACAATTTTAAAGGTATACTTAAAATTAAAGACTTGTTTAGTATGTGCAATTAATCACTAAACTTGTAGGGTTGATCTCAAGATTGACAGAGTCTCTTCAAAGAAATATCTTTCTATTGTCTTGAGATATGTTTGTTAGATTTTTATGCATCGTTGCATAATAAAAGTAAAATATGTGCTGAAAATATTTTCCAAAGAGCAAAACTGAAAAGCAGTTATTTAAACGACCACTTTCCAGAGTTATTCTGAGTGAATGCTTTGTCTTCAGTCAGTTAAGCGAAAACATCCATTGTTGCCATCACCCATCAGGAATGCAACTTGGTATTTAAATCCCAGTAAGTTACAGTACTTTTCTTTCTGGGTACCAACACAATCTAGTGGTGGTAATATCGAGCTTTAAACAAACTTTTAAAATTTGCTTCTCAGCATGTCCAGTTCAGCATGGTTAGATCCCTGCTAGTCTAGATTTGTTTTCTGCACATGGTAACAAAATATGCATAGCTGCATAACTAATGTAAAGAGGTATTTACATTAGTGTAAGTATTCGGTACATTAGGGTTTACGATGTTTCAAATACTACATTTTATGTCTTGTTATACCTATCTTACTTTTCCAATGCAGCTCAGTAAGAACTACTTTGTAGGATCCAGCACAGGTTTTATTCAAGACTTGCTGACTCTGAACAAGGACTTCAGAATCTGTTAGTCATACCATGTGTAAACACAATAGCCAGATAGGATTTGAGTAAGAAAGCTGCTGGTTCTTTGCAACAATATCAAGCTTTAGTATATAAATTCAAGGTTCTCAAATATCTAAGACAAGTTGTTTTTCCTTAAACTTCCTTTTTGACCTTTTGACTGGCATATCCTTTCACCTTACACTCTTTTGCAAATAATCTCAACTTTTTCTTGACTCACATCCAAAATATTCTTTTTGAACTCTCTCAGCAACAATCCTTCCTCTGCACAGTTCTGTGTTATCTGCTCAGTTTTTCTTGTTTTCTTTGACATTCAGTAACCAGCAGGCCTGGCCTGCGATCAAATAAGGTTAGAGGCGAACACATAGAGTGGCTGCTGACATCACAGGGTCAACTGTAGGATAGATTTTCTCAAAGCCTTTGGTACAGGGTATTAAATAGACTGTTAATTGCTGCTGTTCTGGTAAGTTATGTCCTTTTTTGCCCTAGTAGATTCTCATAAAGTCCTGGAAAATGTTGTAGGCTGAAAGTGATGGAGCAAAAAGATTTACCAATGTAAGAAGTCACATTGTTGAAGATTTTAATTCCCTGATTCTTCATACTGAAAATTTTAATTCTGGCCTGTTTATAGCAGACCAGATTGTGACTATGTTTTATGCAATGCACAGTACAGGGTCTTGACCCCTTATCCTCCACACCTGCCAGAACACAGGATTCACCATATTTAAACATTCAAGAATCAGAAGGTATGATCAGTTCTAATTAGGAAAAACTTGTATCTTAAAGTTATTTAAGGTCTCATTACTCTAGATATACAAATCCAACAGCTCTCCATGGTCAGTCTAGGAATGTCCAGAAAACCATCCAACTGAAACAGTCTGAGAGCCTAAAATTTGTGAGCTGCTTTTTTCTCCTTTGTTTATCAGGAAATTAGGCTTATTTATATAATTTAAATTCAGGCACGATCAGCCTTTCTGTATACATAAAGAATTAGATCTGATATCCCAGTGGAGCAAAAAAAGAGATCACATACATTTTGGAAAATAAATACAAGGCCATTATATTTCTCTAATACAATTATGACAAGGTTTTTCTTTTACATACACAGTAACCGTACCTCTTGGAGCTGCTTTCATGACAGTTCTATCATAAAAATAACCTGACAAATTAAGAACTAAGGATATTGCCCTACAAGGAACACCATTGGGAAAGATTTTATATTAAAAAAAAAAAAAAAGAAAGATTAAAATAGTATTTTGAGTTTGGAAAGATGCAGTCGTATTAGACACTATAAACAATGTATATCCAAGGAAAGATAGGAATAGTTTAGGTTAATACAGGTCACTATAAATCAGAGCAATGAGATTATTATTCTTTGTTTTATGTAATAGTACTTAACTGCCTTAAACTGTAGGAAGCTGAATTGTTACACACTATCCAAACACAGCAGGTCCTTGCCGTATTGAATCAGATTGGATGTTGAAGAGGAGACATAACAAGTAAGAATAGCATGTGGTGGTGGCTGGCAAAGAAAGACAAGGGAAATGTTACAATAAGGCATGCTGCTGTGTTGGCTATATAGACATCCTTCTAAATCACATACAAATTTAGTGAAATACTGTCCCTTTTGTTAATAAATCTGGGTAGTATCAACCCGCACTGACTCCTTTATCTTTTGAAATCAAAGATGAGAAATGGGAATGGGATAGAGAAAATATTTTCCAACTGCGAGTTCTATCAGGAGATTAAATCCTCAAGGAAACAAAGCTGAGGATATTTTTATTCCTCTGGTTATGTGAAGTGAAAAGAAATACTGTAAAATGTTTAGCAGTGGACAACTGGGAAGAACACAGAACAAAATACTTAGTACGGCCAGTTAATAGCCTAGTGCTATAAGCAGTCACCTTAACATGCAAGAAAGCAGAGCTCCAATGAAAGATGAGAAATGGGAAGAGCAAATACCAAATTTTAGAGCAACAGCAAGGAATGAACATGTGTTGGTAGTATTCCCCAAGAAGGGAACAGAATGGAAGGAAACGAGCAAGGGAAGTGGGGGAAGAAATAGAATCAATAGCAAGACTGGAAGAAAGGTCAGAAGAGAGAAAAAAGGAAGGTAGCTTATTTTTTTGTAGAAAGAAATATGTCCAAGGTTTGGGAGGGAGGGAATAATCTAGAATAGAAAGTGATAAAATTATGAGTTACATCCTGGAATTTCATCTGAGGTTTTGTGACTTAAGTTTCACTGTTAATAAATTAACTTAGTAGACCCACCCACTACTCTGATAGAAAAATTGCCCCTCAGTTTATACTGCACTGTTTATTCTAGATATTGAGTACTCCCTGTAGGTGATGGAACACTTGAGACTGCTGACTGTCGACACAGCAATCTGACACTTAGTATTAACGAATCAATAAATATGCCCTTTTTGTTATGTGTAAAGGCTCAAGATGTTTTTCTGTCTTTGATTTTTCCTATTCATTAAAAATACACAGCCTTTCAAAACATTCCATATCTAACAGATATAATGGAGAATTCATTGGCCATTGCCTTACACATGCTGATACATCTTTTAAACGAAAGTGTCAGAATGGTTTATGCAGGAGGAATCTGGCCAGCTGAAGGGTGTTCTTCAATAATAAATAGTAATGTATAAAATTAAAGCATTTTTAACTGTTACATTTAATACAAAAATACGCAAAAAGTACAGACTGATGGGTAATTCAAAACAAAAGCACCAGCAGGCAGAAAAACGTAAGTAAAGATAGCAAGGAAAATTCTTGTTCCAAATCTCTAGAGAGCGTAGTTGGAATGTGGCATGCATTTTTTCAATACAAAGCAATTACAGGCATCTCCAAATAATAAAAATCCATAAAATGTTCTGGTGTTCTGGTTCATTTTTTGTTATAAATAATGCTGAACAGATACAGCATTGCATGCTGACAGCTCTCTACATCTGATAGGAACACTGGGGAGATATAAATGCTTATGTAATCAAATGCTCTATATATTTTTAATGTACCTATTATGTTTAGTACAGTATCATAAAAATGAATATGTGAACCTGTAAAAACTAAGAACTGTATTTGTTCCTTAAAGAATCAAATTCAGTGCCTGCGTATACGGTGAAACAATTCAAAGTGCAGCCAGTACAAGATTTGAAACTTCAAGAAATAAAATTCAGCCTGTAATAAATTATCTAAATTTACTTTTGCAATCTACTGTTGATGGTGACCATATCAGCCACTGTGGGAAACTCATCAATCTTTTCATTCTGATGAAAACTTTAAATCTTTAAAAACTTTAACTTTAAAACTTTAAAAACTCAAAAGTTAATGGGATTTCCAGTTATTCTGAAAACAAGGATGTCCTGCTTCCAGACTCAAAAATATGAATGCAAATATAAATGAAAAGTTGATATCAGACTCAATTAATAAAAAAATTAAGTTATAAAGAACAGTACAGTAAAGAAAATATCTTCTGTTTACATTTGGCTTTGGACCACATTATAAATTGAATGCCAATACATTTAGATTTTGCAACTATAACTGAAAAAATTATTCTTTAAAACATTAGTAAAGCACATTAACTAGCTTTAAAAAAAACGGTTTCTTTCTAGATCTTGAAGTAGATGCTCATTAGAAATCTTCATTCAGTAACAATACATCTGATGGGGTTTTCCTGGCATTAATACTAAGATTATTGATTTTCAACATTTTTATCAATGACCTGGAAATGAAAATAAAATTACAGTTGATAAAATGTGTGGAATACATGAGGAGTGTCAGACTAGAAGGAAGGAAGTATCGTTATCCGGATCTTTTAGCAAGCGTGAATCATTAAAATTTTTTCACTTTTGCCAAATTCAGAGCAATAAGTCATATAGGAATGAATGGAGATTTTATTCATGAAATAGAGGCTGCATCCTGCAGAGTAATGATTAAAAAAGATTTAGAGTCAGAATGAAGGGAACACTTGCATTCCTTCTGCTGTCAAGCTATGGTTAACAGAATGAATATGATATTCAGGCCTACAAATAGGGAAAATTACTAGAAATAAATGGGGTTAGAATTTTGTGTAAGATCTGTAAGATCAGGCCTCCAATACTGCCTACAGTTTTGATGCCCATAGTTTCACTGTATTTGCAAATCTGGAGAAGGTAATGCAACAGACACTAAGATGATACAAAGAGAGGGAAATGTGCCTTAGAGCGAGAGGTGAGAGATTGCACACAGGTCAACCCATTTATGTAAAAAAAAAAAATAAAAAATAAAATAAAAAAACCTGGGAAGTTGCTATCTTCAAAAACGAAGTTATGGTATGGAGAATGGCTGAAGCTGAATCAAGACAAAATTAAACCAGAAGTAGGATACAGATTTTTAACTGTGATTAACTATTTGAACTGATTATCCAGAGAAATGGTGCTTTTTCTGTCCCCTAATATATTTACCCTAAGGCTGGAAATGATGATTTGGACAAACAAACAATTTGGCTTGGCATGTCAGTATAAGAGAATAGTGAAGAGGATAGTGGTATGCAGAACAGACTGAAAGATGCAAAGATTTCTTTTAGCATTATTAAAAAGTCTAAACTATTCTTCTGTCTATACTTGTATTGAGAATGACTAAAATAATGAAACACCATAACCAAAGCAGGGTACACAACTGCAGTCTCTGCTAAATCACTGTAGGCCCAGGCTGTCCAATGTTCTCCAGGGTCTCAGCAGTGTGGAGTTAGTAGTATGGAGCTTAGGGGATATTCATCCCTTCTCTGGCACAGCTGTGGGAACTCTCTATTCTAGTAGAGCTCCCTCACCTCCTTCAGAGTACATGGCAGTTGTAGAAATCATTGCTGTGCAGTCAGGGATTTGTCTTCCTCCTTCTCTTTGCCTGCTCCACATCCCAATACACAAACCAACGCTGGGAGGACACGGCTTAGCCTGAGCTGACTTCAGAACAGAACTGTATCTGCCCCTCTGCTTTTCATCAGTTTTATTTCAGTGTTCTAATTTCTAATGGCTTCAGTAGTAAGTGCCAAAATACTTTTGAAGATTAGACTTTACTGCCTATCTCTGATCAGAAAGATATCTAGATCAGGAAAAAATCTAGATCTTAGAAAAAAATAGGGGAAAGGTTGAACATCTTAAAACAGTTATAAAATCCTTATTGCAAGGAGGAATTTAAACCCGTGGTATAATGTCAGTTTGTCATTCTGTCTCATTGCTGTCTTTTTAATTATTTTTTTATATTTTCCTAGCTAACAGTATCTCAGATATATTTATTACCACATTTTGACTCTAATAGCTGAAGAAATATTTTATTACAGTAATATGATATTGAGTGAGCTGAATCATATAAAGGATGTCTGGGAGCAGTGTGATGCCGTTCCTTAAAATTACTTGCTACATAATATGTAATCAGTTCTTCATCGGTACAAATTGTACCGTTTGTTTTCTCTCACTCAGCTCGTACCTCATTAGTTCAAAGAATTCGGATATAAGACTTCCCACTGGAGAAAGAGACATTTTAATCATTTAGCTGTATAAAATGTAATGCTTGATATTTCCTTTGGTGAACAAAACACAGAAATTTTTGTATACACATGTGAGAACTTCTGCACTTAATTATTTCATAAACACTTGACAGTACCCCTTTCAACTGTCCAGTTTAAGAAAAAAGTATATATACTAATCTTTGATAAAAAAAACCTGAAAATAAATGTGAAAGCAAATTAAATTATTCACAATGAAAAAACAGATGCAAATCGCACACATAAAATGCACAAATTAATTGGAACTGACAACACTCATATCCCAAATATGATCTATATACTTAATGCAATTAGAAGGTCATAGTTTATTGATTTTCTATATATTTTCTATATATGCTTCATAGTTTTAACAGCAATAGAATCATCAATTATAAAACATACTTCTGAATCACAATGTGTTTATTATTCTTAACCATATCAGGACAGGAAAGTAGAAGTACTGTTCCATTGAACTTCTTAGAAGCTCTTAAGCGACCTTTTTATATGAGTTAGAACGCTGGTCAGCAACTAAAGAGACAGGAGATTAGGAAGGAAATCTTCAAAAATGTTTCTTTTTTCCACCTTACCTACAAAGCTGTTAACTGCACTTGCCAAAAGGAAGTCTTTCATATGTGACTCAGCAAGCACGAGAAAGACAGTCATTCTTACAAAGACTCATAAGCCAAATTATTATAGGTGTCAAACACTTGAAGCTCCAATATATATTTTTGCATGCTAATTGATCACTCTTCTCTGATTAGACTACCAGTTTAATCATGTTTTCTTCATCCTTTTAGTTACTGAGAAGTTCTCTCATTGAGGTAATGGAAATGATCAATGTTCACTTCATTAGATAATAAATTAACATTTTAGCCAAAAGGCCTAAGTGCACTACTTGATTGGAGGTATGTGTTTTATGTTTAATAAGAAAAAAGACAGTATTTAAGCCCATTATTTCAAAGGGAAAGAGAACAAATTAAGAGGAGGCTGACATATGTATTGCTTTCTCTAGCAACATTTTCATAAAATTAATTACATTTCATAAGGTTACAGGTGTGCATGTCAATAGGAAAAGAAAAGGGGTTGCAAGTACTTTGAAGGACAGATTAGGAATCAAAAATTATCTTGTAAAATTTGAGTTATAATTCAAATTGATAGTAACAAAGGCAAATGCTAAGCGTCACAAATGAAATTAAATAAATAAAAAAGTGGGTAATAACTATTAGATAGCAGATTGGGAAGTGAAGTTTACCCCAAATGATTCAAGTCAAGAATATAGTAACATAACTGTTGTGTCAAAGTCGTAAAAAATTGCTCTGTGATGAACCTCAACTGAGTTGACACATACGCAGTTTCAGTCATTATCATGTAGGAAAGATACAGACATGCAGGAAAGCATTTGGAGAAGAACAAGAAGGAAACGCATTCAGAAAACACAATATCCCAGGGAAAGTTGAAGGAATTTATTCTAGAAAAAAGTGACATTAAGACATGTCTTTTCAGTCTGTAAAAGGTGTTTGTTAAGAGCACAGCATTAAGCTATTCTTCATAGTAACAGGAAAGTTCAATTTCCTCCCCCAAAAAATTAAAAGTAAATTAAAATCCAGTTGGATATTAGGAAAAACCTTCCAAAACTGCCAGCATCAGGAAAATCTGAAGCAGTTTACTAAGAGACATTTTGTTTAATTTAATAAGACCTGGTTAGACCAGCTGCTTTCCTATTATGAGCCACAACCTCAGCTGGAGTCGGAGCTTTTCTCGACCAGGAAGAACAAGCCCAATGGGTGGTCAGCTGCTGCAGGGGAAGGCAAGGCAGAAGTCACACAGGGAAGCAGGCTTACAAGCATTGAGGTCTGAGAACTGCTGTTTTAGACAAACAGCTGCATTTCAAAGGACCTATGTCATTGCCTAAATAAGCTCCAGTCTGCTTCAATGAAGCAAGTTAGATCAGATCTGCAATATCTCCAAACAGATAACACTGTGAAGCAGATGTCCTTGAGGCCTCTGCTCACCCTACATCTAGGAGTTTAGATATGCATCAGTTATCTTAGATTAGACAAAAAAGATAACTCTGCTACTCTTTACAATAATGGTAGATTACATTTTTACATAATCGTGCAGAAAGAATATCTCAGCTGTAAAGTCAGTATAAAGAACATGATGTTGTTTTCTCATGTTAACGAGGAGGACAAATGTTGTCATGTTGTATCATAGTAAAGAATCTTCTATTTTATCAATGCACCATTTATGAGCTCTGAAAATACCATTTCACTATACACAAAAAAAGTATCTGTAGTTAGAATTATAGCATGTCCAAGGGAAAACCTGAATCTTCCAAAATATAATTGCAAAGCTTCCTCACTGCTTGTCCAGTTTTGTAGGTGCTCAGAGTCATAGTCTAGCTGCTCAGTCATATCCAATCAAGTTTTGAGTATCTCTGGGAATGGAGAATACATGTCTTTACTGCTCTGTTCTACTATTTCTAAAAAGACTCTCTTCTGGAATAATGTCTCGTTAAAATAAGATGGGCACTGAACAATTATTAGTACACACCAGTGTGTTTTAACATGCTGGGTCTTTTTTTGCCTTTTGCAAGGCTTGGATATTTGGTTCATCAGGAAGGTCAAAGACATCCAACCTTGTCTTAGAGATATTCACTCGTATGGGTTTACTCAAGATATCTTTTTCAGGTATAATTAACAATCCAACTAAGACAACTCCACAGGGTTGCTCATACTTAATAATAACAGGAAAATTGTCATCACTCAACATAGGTAAGGCTATCCTCCTGTATTGTAGGCTTTAAATAAACCTTAATTCCTTAAAGGTAAGGTAGGGAATAAGCTGTGAATTTTTAATTAACTGCTATTCAGATGTTAAAAGGAACTTTTTAAACTACCTATTTTTTTTAATTGTGAGCCACTAAATGCCCTCAGCCACACTGTTATTATTTGTGCACCATATTGGCCTTAATAAAGCCATATATCAGAGTAATATAAATTGCAAATTTTGTCCAATTTGGAAGTCAAGCCACAATTGCAGTAGGTTTCAAAAACTCAAGGTTGCTGTCTAAAAAATTTTCTAAGTATTCTATTTCTGGGGTCCTGTTTTTGTAAAGAATTCTGGCACACACTGAGTTGTATACTGAGTCAGCACTACTCATAATTGTACTCACAATGTACAAAGCTAAGCATGTGTCTTAAAATTCACCCTAGCATCTGGACCCAATTCAAAACAATGAATTGCATTTACTATATAGTAGGGGACAAGATGGAGAGAGAGGAATCATGCATGCTGTCAGAGTTTATAAATGTCCACAATTCAACAGTTTAAAAAAAAATTCTTTTGTCTATGACTGTAAATAATAATCTCTCACATTTTTTCTAACATACCCATTTTTGTTGGTCTATTAGATAAATAGCATCCAATAGGAAGGATTTCAGAGATGGTATTGCGGAAGAAGTAAGTGAGAAGAGTTGTTACAGCTTCATTAACAGAGGGATAGACAGTAAAATCTCAGAATAGGAACAGCACTGTAAATGTTTTCTCATTTTAGGGAGCTTCTCAGTGAAACACAAGACAGAAAGGTATTGAACTGATACTAAAGTTTCTGCAAAATAGCACTCACAGATTTCAGCCTGAGAGAAATCGTGTATGTCAAACAAGTAGATGGTCTGAGCCTATGAAGTGGATCTGAAATGTCAGTGATGTTTCAAAAGTTACTGCACGTGTAGAACAATAGTAGGACACATAAAATGCATCCTTGGCCTCATAGACAAAATGTTAGAGAAATAGAAAAGATCTTCAAAAGCTGGCCAGAATTCCCAATTCCAATTTCAAAAGTGAACATATCCAGATATGGTTGGCATAACTAATGGTGTGAGCACGTGAGTGGGAATCGAACCTTCTGAACTGTATTCCCTGGTGTTTGTGAGCATAAGCAAACGATTTATTTTCCTATAACCTCATTTGTAGATCTGAAAGTTGTGGAGATGGACCATTTAATACAACTGAGGTTTCTAAATAAAGTGAGCCCTATTTCAGCTGCTTTCCTCTGCAAAATTATTGTTGTTACCATCCTATGTAGCGCAAATGGCTTTTGATATTCTAAGGCACATCCCATTACCAAGGTTTGTGCTTGTGCTCACAACACTTTCACTGAAATAATACAATACTTGCCTTTGACTTCCACAGGGGTACAAATATATTGTGTACTTTTTCTGATAACTGTATAAACAAATATTAAATAATATGGGATTGGTGTACAGTATGTAATAGATGTATTACACAGCTGTTTTCACTACTAACAAGCACACTGCTCTTTCAGGATGATTATCATTTTTCTTTCCAACTGTACTGGCATGAAAAGTCTTTGGAAGAAGCATATTTATTTTTTAAAAAACTTCTAATTTTTAATTCTGGTAAGCCAGAGAGATGTATATTCACGTTGTTTTATTAAAGTAAAATAATCTAGAGGTGAGAAGGAGAGTTTGGACATTTTAGGAGGGTTAGGATAATTTTATGTATTTACATAAAAAAGACACATTTTATGTTCACCCAGAGGACACTGTCTTAGTACTGCAACCAGGCAGATAGTTATTTCTTTTGCTCGGAAAGCACTGGTCCATGCAGCAGCGAAAGCAGTTGTTTCAAATCTTGCTTAATGACCCATGGTATAGAGAAAAGGTTATGAGGAACACTGTCATTTAGAGAAATTATTGAAAAAATATACTTTAACATATGAAATGTAAGATAATTCCAGACAATTCTTACTAGATAATAACGTACAAAGTAATTTGCACTCAGTTGTTATTTGGCCTCTCTCCTGGGCTCAGTACTCAAGCAGAGTTCCCATGATTTCTGGGGAAGCAACTAACTGGAACTGTTTTCAAAGGTATCTGCAGGTTAAGCAGAATTTACTCCATTAAATCCTGTACTTCATAA
The DNA here is from genome assembly GCA_013400375.1 of Thinocorus orbignyianus. Lineage (NCBI taxonomy): Eukaryota > Metazoa > Chordata > Aves > Ciconiiformes > Thinocoridae > Thinocorus > Thinocorus orbignyianus. Next base: position 1,242,372 of record VXBW01002687.1, on the reverse strand, counting down.
AACACTTTAATATTGAGCATAAAGCACCAGCTAGACTTATTTCAGATAACACAGAAATAATATTTAATGGTTAACTATTCTATAGGCTGCTATTAGCTATAATGACTTGTAAGAAAGAATTTATTTCAATTGATGAAAGAAATATGGTCTTTAAATGCTTGCTCTAATATATATTCAAATTACACAATATGAATTTTTCTTTGGTCCTTTATAAAATGGTATTTTCTGCATTTTTCAGCCTTTAATCAATAACACCCTGCTCTTACTGTTGGCCTCTTTTGTGGAAGAGATGAAACTGGGATTCCCTCCAGAAATACAATTCCTTAGCCTTAACAGAATTCCTTAACTGGGGAGAGGGCAATTCTTAGTGTTCTCCCTTTGAGCTGAAAGAGTTGCCTCTGTTGCCCTGCAGAATGTTGAAAGTGATGAGAGCACAACTGCACCTCAAAACGATTTCAAACAGTAACTTGTTAGGATTTTTATGTTCTTGGGAGGAGGGGGCAAAAAGAACGTCCTGAACTTGCTGTCTCACTCCAGTCCTCAGTGTTTAGGATGAAAAGAGAGAAATTGTTCTGTAAGCCCCATCTCCTAGTCACATTCTGACCTACTCTTTAAATCACACACATTCCACAGTTTTATTTATTATGGAACTGAAGAAATATAAATTACAAAGTTTTATTTCTTTCTTTGTGGCAGCCCTTAGAGCTGATAATTCAATTCTCCAAGTTTAAGAACATCTTTTTTAATTGCACTAACAGCTGTTTTTTTTCAGGTATTTAGCTATTCTTCTCTGTTCTGAACATTCATGTTCAGTGAGACAAAGAAGAAAATAGGATTTTTTAATAAAAGGCATCCAAAGGTATGCACAGCACTACTGAGGTACTTGTCAATACAATAAAAGGTGCCAAAGCTGGTATGACCAGTGAGCTATTAAACGACGTTATTCTTTTTTAAGTATTTTTTTTTAAATGCCCACATGTAATACAAACAGGAATACTATAAATGCTTCAAATAAAACTTCAGAAAAAAAAGGTTTACTTTATAGGTTACTATAAAATGGAAACTAGTACCTAATCTAAACAATATGATTACACCCTACCTTCCCAGCAGTCTCCAGTAAATTCATAGTATGACTTCATCAGTTACCAACCAGAAAACATAACCTAAGCTACAGTATGGCTTTTATTGTATACTTTGTCACTGATCTATTATAATCATGAAGGCCTGTTATGCACGACATAACTGGGCATTAATAAAAACAGAGCTGCATTAGTTCTGCCTTTACAGATGTTTCTAGAATGCATTGGTATTATTCTGGCATGCTGTTTTAAATTGCAGATATGTACTTTGCTGTAATGCAGTTGAATTTTTCTTCATATAAACCACTTGTGCTTAAGAGAGCACTAGGTAAACATAAGATTAAGTGGTTTGTGCAGCAGGTACTGGACATTACAAACAGTTTAAAGTTAGTCTCTTTTATGTTCCAAATTAACAGAAGATTTTTCTTTTTCATTGTATAGAACATGCCGTTATCCTTCAACACACTATGGAGTTTTGATATTGCTTTCCTGTTTGGCAATACACTGATGTGCTTTCTCTTCTTAAAAGCTTCCTAGTTTTCGTCCTCAATAAACTACTGAATGCTGTCAGGCAATCATACAAGTATTTTGTGCACATTAAAGATGTACAAATAATTTGCAGATTCCAGCATAAAAGGCCCTGTTTTGACATTCTCCTGAGAAGGAAATGAGGCTTTATCTTAAGCATCTAAAAATGTAATTATATCTGCATTAAGTATACTACAACTTTAATGTTCAACTTATTATACATCTTTTCGTAGTGAAGACAGATCTTATAATCAGGGTAGCAGCAAGAATCAATATAAAATGCTTTATGAATTTTGGCTAAGTTCTGGTTATGCAACTGACTCTTCAGCCTGGCTACAAATACTTCCTCCTTGTTTTACTTAATTTGTGCCAGTAACATGCTAGAAACCCCACCACAGTGTGGCTTGGAGAGAGTAATAGGACATCTCAACTTGCCACAACAGACTTTGAATGACAGTTACAGTTTCCTGTTTTCCAGTGCTACAGCAGCTATTAACATGTATGTTCTTTGGAATCTGGAAGTTGTAGATTAAGTGCCTTAATCACTGTGGCAAGTCCACTGCCCAAACAAGCCAAAATATTTTTCTGATTAGCCATAGCTAGAAAAAAGACTGTATCATTTATCACTGCCTGAGACAGCTGACAATTGTGCACTAAGAAGCTGCATAAATTCTTAATCACAGTTGATTATGAACAGAAAAATATTTAATCGGTAAAGAAAACAAGATTTAAAGATAAATATAATGACAAAATGCAAGATATTTCTGGTGCAGAAGGTACAGATACTGTGTTTCAGCTCCTGAAGACCTCTCATGTAGTAACTTTCATCTGATCAGTTTTGGGCTTTAGCTCTTCTGCCTGCATCTAAATTCCCAATCATAACAGCTGCTAGCAAAAAGCAGAATTACAGCATCTGAGACTCTGAATGGAAACATTTTCAAATCCCATGGTGTAATTGTTCTGGTGCAAATTAGAGCTAGTGGCAACTCCAGCAGTTTGTAATAATGAAAAATGAAAAAAAAAGCTATTCACAAAATCCTGAACTGACAAACACAAATCTGATGGAGCTCCACTGGGGAACACAACAGGAGTTCTGGTCTTCATTTTGTAAGCTTCTACTGCAGATTTTCTGTACTTTCTCAAATCATTCCTGTTACCTCAAGCCTTACAAATTTTTATTGACAACTTGTGAAGGATGCAATAAATGGCCTGTTATTTTAATAAGCCCTAGGCCTTATGACAGGTAAAGAAAGCCCATTTGATGCTCTCCCTTGCTAAAAGTTCTTTATTCTTGTTGTTACCAGATAAATCTACAATGTAGTATAACCTTGCCACCAGTGTTTTCAGAAGTGGTTATATTTCACTTTTTGTTTAATTTGGTGAGATTTTTTGAAAGCAGATTTGAAACACTAATCCAGTGATGAAAAAACTTCATTTCCCTTTCTTTTCTGCTACAAAATACTTTTTTGAAAGCATCATCTGTATTGTAGCCATAGTACATAATTCAGATCTTCAAATAATACATAGTACATAATTCAGATCTTCAAATCATTTATTTGCTATTTATTAAAGCAAGGGTTTAGTCAGCATTACTTTATATGCAACTCAAATACTATGTTCTACATTGGATTTTGCAAAAAAGCTTTAATATAGCAATATACTTTCCCTTTGGAAAAGAAGTACTGCCTGCTTGTTTTCTTCCTGCAGAACATACTTCATATGATCCCCATCTACTATGTGTCTTGATTCTCTGATGGGAATACACCTTTGGGACTGGTTTAAAGTCACAGAGTGCAGCAGTTTCACTGGAGTTGGCTTTCTATTCTCTGCTTCACGGCAGTGATATCCCAGATAACGACATCAATGTGTGTATGCATCCTAGCTCTGTATAAAGTATGCTTCATTTCCTATGATTTTTCCAAAAGAAAGCCCAGTCTCATAAAAATGAGTAACGTTTTTTTCTTTATATGGAAATCTCTAAAATCCCTAAGAACAGTTCAGATGTGACAGATTATGTTAAATAGTTACATGGGCTGGGTAATTTAGCAGTATGCAAAATGGCATACGGTACATGGCTCTGTGCAGGTTTGCAAAACTGATAGAAATCACAGAAGTGGGAGAAGGCTGCCTTTCCTCGAACCACTCTGCATCATTCCCTCTGGTATGGTGGCAGTATTTGCAATTTTCAAAATAATACCCTCTTTGAAGTCTGCCATATCCAGACATACCAGAGACACATCTAAAACAGATAAAGAGAGAAGGGAGGGTAAGCAACCTTTCTCCTGAAAGGAAAACCTTCCTCTGTTATATTCTGTACATGCAGTTCTGTCTCAAGAACCATTTGCATCCTCAAATTTTTTCCTGCACTATTTTTTCCAGGAAGAAAGATCAGTGACATGTATTGTAGGACACAGAAGTTTCTGGAGAGTCTGCATTTTTTGGAAGGACAATCAAAGAACTATCACGCCAGTTCCACTCCTATCACTGAAAAATGACTCCTAAACTAGTCCTAAAATCCCCTCTTTGTGTATACTCAGTCTTTAATTTTATTTAATTTTCAGAACTCACTTAAAACAGACCCTAGTGAAATTTTCAGTATTTTTGTTAAATTTTTTAACAGAATTTGTGTAATGCATGCATGGAAACAAAATAGCTCGATTTCTCAGACCAGAGACAGGCTGGAATATATAACCCTACCAGCTACCAGTCCCAAGTTATGCAATTCCATTTGCAGAAATGGCTGTACAGAATATTGCTTTGTTCCATTTTCAGAGAAATCCATGTGCAACTTCAGTTATGTTGGTTTGTATTGTGTGTGCTGCATGTGCTTACTGACCAAAGCAATCATTGTACTTGTCATTTAAGTGCCAGAAGCTTGGTTTTTCAGTCTGCACATGGTCTCCACAGCTCTTTCCATCATGTTAGTAATCTTTGATTTGTTAATCACATTGAGAAGACTGCTGTTAGAGTAGAGCACTGTGGAGCTCGCAGATGTTTGTGCACAGAACTTCCAATGCCCTCTAGTGTTTCTTGCTTGCAAATTAAAATTTATAGTCTGAAAATTTGCTAGCAGGGTTGGTTAGTTGCATTTTTAAGTCCCTCTGTGGATACTGAAACCAAACCCATTGTAAATACAGCCACATCACGAAACACAGAAGATTCAGTAAAACTGTCCTTAACTGAGATCAGCTGTGGAATGTCTTCAGTGTTTGAAATTTAAAAAAGTGAAAAGTAGGACCCTCAACATCTCTTGCAAACTGTAAGACCCTGTCTTTACATTGGTAAACCCATGCATGCAGGGCATGCTTGCACAAGAAATGTCATGTATCTACAGTCACGTAGTGAGAAAGAAGCCATGACACTACCTATAGCTAAGGAGTGAACCTCCAGAGGTTTGGGGCACAGGATTAGATAGCTCTGTCCCTGCAGTGCCACAGTCTGCTTTCAGCTGTGTGATCCTATGAACTGGATCAAGATGACCAAGTGCATCTGCTATAGGGAGGAAATTGAGGAAGTAGGAGACTACGTCAGATCAAAATGCTTTGGTAAGATGGAAGGCAAACAAATAGCTGGGATTTCAGAGACTAGAAGAAACTGAAGTTTCACAATAATTTTACTAGAATTGTGTTATCTCAGTAATAGCAGTTCTAAACAGCTCCATCATTGTCCTGAATTTTATCTGTGAACACAGTGAGAAACTTCATGGATGCAGGAAGACAACCCAAGATATGACATGATGTATTTATAAAGTTATCTCCCAAATGACATAAACCATAAAGACTACATTAACATCAAGATGTTAACATCTTGCTAGGAACTATGTAAGAAATAACTATTTTTAGAGCTGTGAATGCTTTGATTTCCTGATATGCAGTGCAGCGGCAATAATGTATTATTACAGCTCTCTGCCCAAGCTAACCAGCTCTGATCACACTTTTAGGGTCAAGCAACTACCTTATACAGTATCACTTTTATTGTGTAATCTTTTGGCTTGGTAGCTGGGAGATCTCTACCATCCTGCTGTGTGCACTCATGAAGATACGCCCTTAGAATCTCTTTACGTGAACATAAAGGAACTTAGTTCTGCCTCGTTCATCTGAAAAATACTATGTTTAGTTGTTTCTAATACTTCAAATACTTAAAATTGAACAAAACAAAAATTCCAACCACTGTTGTGACAAACTCACAAACTGTCTCCTAATCATTTATGACAGTTTACCTAGTTACTGGCTTGTTTATTTTATGAATGTATTAGCATTTATTCTAAGGATGTATTTGTTTTATAAAAATAATTTTCTTACTTTAGAAAAAAATATACACAAGTCATTTTTAAAAAGTAACATAATCAAAGTGGAGATACACAAAGTGGTGTTTATAAGACAATGTGATCATAGTGTTACTATCAGGCACTGAGGAGGAAAGAATGGTAAACTTCAACACAGAAAAACAAAGCATCAAGCAGAAATAAACCTTTTTGTTCTTTCATGTACTTCACAGTAAGTAACAGTGAACATCAGTTACTCCTTTTACCAATATATAAAGTTTTATGGTAGTTAGATATCCAATAGCTTCAGCATTCAATAGTTTCAGCAGGAACAAAATTAGGCTCGGAGTTTTGCCCAAGCTCTTTTATTTACTGTTTAAGTACAAGGTAGCTTAGGAGAGCGGCAGCAAAGCTTTGGAGGAAAGGTTTTCTTTTCAGTTTTAATGTTGAGATCTTGGCTTCCTTCTGTTGTTTGTGCAGTCTTCAGAATCAGAAAGCCTTAAGAGTGGCAGTGAAGCTGGAGACTGAAATCTAAGCTCTAATTCTAGGTAGCTTCAAGATATAGCTGGAATTTAGGGTCCCTGGTGGGATGTCACATACAAAGGACTTTTTTATACACTTCATGGGCTTCAATTGAGGACTGTGTAAATATCAAGCATGAAATAGATGACTTAAAAACAAGACACTATTTTTAATTCCCTTATTTGCAGAAATAAATATATAACATCTAGAAATTGAATTGCTAGGGATGCATCCTCAGGTACTTAATTTCCCATTGATTTGGACACGTTTGAGTCACTTGAAGTCCTTTCAGGATGTAAGTCTTAACCTCAATTATGCTTTTAATTCTGAGCACCATGAGGAAGCCCAGAAGTAATTAGAAACAAAGAAAAAGAGCAGTAAAGTTCACTTTTAGCTGTCGTTCTTCATTATCCTCAAATCTACACCAAGAAAAGTCTAGAAATCAGATTTTAATCAACAATTTTTTACATGTCCAGAATGTTTAAGCTACAAGAGGAAATTTTTTTTAAGTCCATAAAAAGTGGTATGTAATGGATAAATATTTAGAAAAAAAAAAAAAAGTGAGTAAGAAAGAAGGGCCAGAAAGCATTAATAATAGAGGTAGTAATACAGTTATGTCCCTAATCATTTGACCTGAAATTGTGATTATGAAAGGTGGTAATTTATCTGCACAGTAATAATCTCAAAAAAGTAATTGTAATTGATCGTAAAAATGTTGCTCAGCACCAGGTGGTGCTATTCTGCTTTTTTTAAAAATCTGAGCTACTAAAATATTTATTTTTTAAAAGAATAACCTCCTATTAAAACTAAATGAGTGAGAAAAATACCTGTTTTCTCAAGCTGTACATCAATTTTGCCTGCTTTCAGCGGTATTTATATATTTAAGAAGCAGAGAATTCTCAGCACACATGATAGGAAAATTTAAAACCACTTTAGCATTTAAAATAATCCTACTTACCTCATGATTAAACTAGTTACATAAATTGTTTAATCCATAAAAATTCTATATAAACTTTTCTGAGAGTTTCACACAAGAAAGAAAGTTCAGCTTAATCCAAAAGTGCTGGCTACAACATGGCACATACAAAGTATGCATACTTGCTTGTAAATGTTTAAATTACAGACAGGCTGCCTAATCAATAATCCACAATTTTCCTTTCTTTCACAGTTAAATAAGTTTAATACATAAACTTAACATTGCTATTATATGAATATATGACAGAATGATTTTTGCCATGGGTTACTGTCAATGATTGTGACACAGACTGCATTGCCAGCCCCAAATCTTAATTAGCATAACTCAAATCACTGACCCTTAGATTTTTTTTTTAATTATGAGATCTGAAAATAATAAAAGTATGTTTTTTTATTCTTACTTAGTACTAATAACACTGAATTTTCAAGATCTACTTTGAAACCAGGATCAGGCACACAAATAATTCTCTTCAAAATAAAACTGAATTTTCACATGTCTCAGGAAGCTGGACTCAGAAAAGAAATGCTTCTTTGTATAAAAAAGAAAAAAATCAAGAATAAAGTGCTTCAAGTAAAGTTTTTGCAAACAAAACCATAACGTAACAATACCATGCTGTTCACCTTGAATGAGACAGTCAAACAGGCCTACTTGCTGCTTGAAGGAAGAAAAAAGATGGAAGGAGTGAACTAGCTGAAGAGCAATGTCTTTGCCTCCAAAAATTCAGACAAGTCCAGAAGATGGGAATAAGAGGGACAGAGCCTTAAAATCAGTTCTAGAAAATAAATCTGGGGTCAAAGTGCAAGGATTTTTGTATTATTTAGCATGTTTTCTTTGCCTAGATATTCATATAAAACATGTTGCCCCTTTTTATGGTTCTCATCTACTTCTCAGAAGACCAGATGGTCACAAACATTATTCACAGACAAATTTACAAGACCTTTATCAGCCTTAGTTAACAAAATCTAATTATGCTTTATTAGTCTTTGCAATATATCAATGACCTAATAATTTTTAGGATAGCTTTTTCAATTACATTTAGACTTCTCATTAGTACAAAAAAAACATCTTAGAGGAAGTAATAAGAATCGAGCAAATTATTTTAAAGGTCATGAGGTAGCCACATGCCACCTTATTCCCACTATACTACGAACTGAAAAATCTTTGCAGAGGGGAACTGATAGACTGATATGAACTGAGTGCTACCATCCTATGCCGCTCTTTATCATTTACTCCTTGGACTAATGGTTTACTTGTGAACTATTAATTCTTATTTCCTGGGGTTCTTGTACTGCTGACTTCACCAGTTTGTCAAAAGAATTGCTTTTGTGGCTGGTTTTCAAGAGACTCCAGAATTACAGGGAATTTGTTTGACAAATAAACTGGATTTTCCGTCTTACTGCTGGAAGGATGAACTAAAGGCAGACACAGTAACACACACAGTATTTAGCACCCCTGCACTCTGAGAAGGACAGATCATTAAACTCAGCAGAGCAGAGCTAAACCTTCTGCTCTCTGCAGTGCAGTGCTGATATGATACAAGTGACTTAACAGGACAACAACTTGGGGAACCCAGCTTTTTCCATACAGACATAAAAGAAGGAGCTATTCTACAAGTCATGTAATAACATCAAAATCTCTGTGTGAAGTTTGTTTTGTTTTGTTTTGTTGTGGGGGTTTTTTTGTTTGTTTGTTTTGTTTTGGGGTTTTGTTTTTGTTGTTAATCTAGCCTGAATTAGAATAAAAAGCAAATCCAGAAGTTGATGTCTATATTTGATCCTGACAGAAGTGAAAAGTATAGTATTGCTTGCCTGTGCTTCCTATAAGAATGATACCCAGTTGTGGAAAGGAAACAGAGCCTGGAAACATCTCATTGGCACAAGTACCCTGCCAACCTCATTCCTCAATCCTTTAAACACAGCAACAGACAGGGAGTAGCTGCCTTGAGTATGCATCTTCTGGTGAGTGAAAGCCTATCCTGTTACCTGACAACAAATATCCTCTCCACCAAGTTGCCATCGCTCTCTACCATTAATCAGCCAAAGATCAAGCAATACTATAAATAAACCACTACAGACTTGAAGAGTGTTTCTACACAGAACGGCAGAATTTATGCATATTTGTCCTTTACGGGTCAGGATTCTGAAGAACTATATCCACTAATGCAAATCACTACTTTTTACTAAACTTTGCTTTTATTCTTAAGTTTTTAAGATAGTAGAAGCATATTTGTGAATGAACCCACCTATCAAACAAGGCATTATAACACAGCACAGAACAATCCAGCGCTAATTGATCAGTTTCCTTTATGGGTTTTCATCCATTGTGGTAATGTATAGCCCTGCTTGCCTACTACATCCAAAGATAAACGATCTCCTATTTAAAGTAAAAGGTAAACTATATGCTAGCCAATCAGATGAAAAAAACAAAAAAAATCCTTAGGCTGCCAAATCTCAAATCTGTGTTGTCAGATGAGTGGAAAATGTGGTCTCTGGTTCATCATTCCTGGATCCCCTCAATTACCCTACCTTAATACAATAGATATGTGAATGTGACACTCAGCTGCCACAGTTCATAGCTTGGCATAACAAAATAAATGGAAGTAGACAGGGGTTTAAGTTAGTATGCTAGACTATGACTTGCAGCTAGTAATTGCATCTCAGGGTCTGTTCTGCTGCCTGTTACAGGCATAGTTCCATAAGCAAAGAGGTGAGGAAAGATAGAATAGCCAGAAAACTAACCTTATGCTCAAACAACAATTTGCCATAGCCCTTTGGGAACTGAATACAGTTTGGGAACTGAGTACAGTAAGGTACAGTCTCCCTTACTCTTAGGTGTAATCAAGAAGAAAAAAAAAAGTAGCTTTTTCTATTAATTTATCATCATGTTATGAGCAAAAATTATCTAAAAGAGATAAATCCTCCTAGTCCTCCCTGCTCAGCACTTTTATTTTCCGATAAATTCTGGCAATCTTGTCACAACTTTTGTCTTCGTCCTGGTTTGAAGTAAAACAGAACCAACTTTCCGTTCTGTAATTATACATCCTAGTTAGGCCTCTTCTAACTCTCTCGAATTAACAGCATATTGTGGAGAAAACTGCTCATTCTCAGAGTGATAAGACCAATGTTTGTACTTCATGCCAAGGAACAGTATGCAGAGAGGCTCTTGCTTATACTTATTGCTATAACAACCAAGGTCAGCCAGTTTCGTTATTTGCCCCGTTGGAGAGTCAGAAACAGAAAAAAGTATAGTGGGGTCACACCTGTGCGGAGGAGCAGACAAGACAGGTGGTCGACACCTGAAGAGGACCCTGTCTTTTCATCTGCATTTGATCCTGATCCATGTGTTCCTGACTCAAAATCTGGAATCCAGTTTCCAGCCGTCACTGGGACTTCCCTAGTACCTGTTGGTGACATGACTGTCATCCCACGAACTTGATATGGTTTTGTGTATATTGTATCTATTTCATTATTTCCTTATTTTTTTATTTTAGTATTAATACTTCATTAAAGTAGTTTAGTTCATTCCAATCTTGTAAATCTCTTTATCTCTTCCTCTCCTCTCTTTTTTTCGGGGGGAAAGGGCCATCTGCCAGTCTGGTTCTGGTAAATTCAGACGAAATCACGAGTCTTATCCAGAGTCACGGTCATCCACTTTCATTCAAGTCTCATACATAACCCCTCCTGGGTCAGCAGCCAACAACAGCCTGCAGTTGGCTACTGCCAGGATATCAGACTAGGAAGCATGTGTTACCTCAAGAGGAGGGGACTCATTAATAATTATGTATTATTTTCCCCTCCAAATTTAGTGCAACAAATGAAGTCTCTCCAAAGGATTTCAACTGTCCTCAGAGTGCTAACATCACACAGCTAATGATATAAGTGACAAGTCACACATATGAAGTAATGATAATCTGACTTCTATCTTGTGCAATCAATGAAAGCAGGTTAGTCTTTGATCCCTAAGCACACTAAAACTTACTAGCCAAGTCAGGGAAGCCAAAGGTCTCCAAATATAGAAAAAGTAGCTTTACCATGTCTTATCCAAAAGGGGATTATGATTCAAAAACTTCTGAGCCTGTCAGCATAGGAAGCAGTTTTATCATCAAGAGCCTAACAACTGTTTCTTTAAGAAAAAAACACACTACGATCTCAGAAAGAGATCCCTGTCATATGCATAGCATCATAATACTTTGTTATGTCCTTTTTTTTTTCCTTTTCTTTTATATCAAAACCACCAGAATTGCTTTTTAACAAAGCAGAAGGGCTTTCACAGGGCAGTTCAACTGGCAGTAAGAGTACGACAAAAAGAAGGGGAGCCCAGGAATACTACAATTGTTTTGTATGCCGGGTGCCTGTTAAAATTCTGGTTTGTTGTCACTGTTCTGGTTTTAACCTGGTTAAATTTCCTTTTTCCTCAATCCCTAACAGTTTTGTTTCTCTGCATTGCAGAACTTTTTAATCTTTCCTCCAGTTGCACGTGTTTCATTGGATTCCAGAAATATACTGTAATGCCATGTTTTCTATATGTAGTTAGAGTTAAATACAAGAGCTGACAGACTTCAGGTGGAACATTCCTTTTTCTGTGGCCTACCATGCCCATGCTAAAATATTGCAGAAAATACAATAAAATGGTACTTTGTATTTTAGTAAAACTTCAATTTGTAAGACTCAAATAATTCTTGTAAAAATCAAAGGTTGAGGGATTTGCAGAAGTTGTGTGAGAGGATTAATCCTAGCTCAGAACTCTCTCTGTAAATTAAGTAACTTACGTGCAGCTAAAGTAAGATAAATATATCCAGGAAAAAAAAATATATGGCTTGGAAAGTATCTACTGTATCACTTTTGTGTTTCTGGTCCTCTATAATTTTCTAGTTGTGTCACCCATAAATATTGAGCCTAGGCACACCAAATGTGGTAAAAGTTGTAATTTGCATCTAGAAAAACATTCTATTTGATTTTTAAATTAGTAACTTTTCCTGTTTATCAGCAGCGTGGTGCTGGATTTGTCATTTCATAAGCTACAAAAAAACTAAGTCACCTTTTTTAGTTTTGGCACATTTTGAGGCTCCCTTTATTTATATTTACATGTTCTAGTTTTGCTGACTTGCAAGCAATTCTACTAAAGATCTTCACAATCCATTTTAAGCCCATGTAAAAGTATGGTATTAGTAGCAGATGATGTTATTATTAAGCTCAGCATTAGGCCAGTAGCTGTAAGAAACACACAAAAAATGTTATCCCGTGAGAAGGAACCCAGGGACAAAGAGAAGCTGACAAGCATCTTGGAAAGCCCTTCTGGCAAAGCAGTGTGATTTTGATGGCAATATTTGGTATTTTTGTTCTTTTCTACCAGAAAATGCCAGACCTAGAAGTGGGTTTTCTGTTGTCCTATGTGAGTTGGGAAAACATACCCCTGTTGTGTACAAAATTAAACATCTCTGCTCCCTCGGGGAATAAAAATAACATTAAGAGTGAAAA
>VXBW01002687.1:1164437-1229514 GCA_013400375.1 Thinocorus orbignyianus | reverse complement strand
AAAAAAAAAAAAGCTAAGTAAATGGCTGCAGCTTTTTTCTCTGCTGCTTTTACATAATGCTGTTCTGAAAATCACATTGCACAGGACTGATGGGAATCTAGTGGTCCAGATAAGTTGCTGAAGTCCCAGATCTAAATGAAATCTAAAATTTATAGCCTCAGTATGCATGTGTAGGGTCTTTTGCCTCTCATTCCCTTGGGGAAAACACACACAAGTGCTAGCACCTCCAACTCCTAATCATGCTCCTGTTAGATGCTGAGTTGCCAAAGGCTGATTAGTTCAAAGAGGAGTTACAAAATATTTTTTTTATTAATCAATGCTAATTTGAGCATTATCAGATCATCTTTGCTTTTGCTTTTGTTTTTTTTTTAAATTCAGCATGTAGACAAGAGTGAACACACAGTTTAAAATGACCGGCACCGTCCTTTACACAACTTTCATATGGCTCGGTTACCATAGCAGATGGGCTGTGAAGACACAAAAGTAGCTATCACTATGAGCAGGAGGAAAAATTCTAACCTTGCCATCCAAGCCATACTTCCAAGAACATTTGTATGTGAAACATTCTAAGCTTCAGATCACACACTGCCCACTGGTGCAGTCACCTAGAAACATGGGTCGTGTCTAAGTGATGAGTATATGATCACCATGCAATTTCCATCAGCTGTCTGAAATCAACATGTGGGTACTGCAAGTTCTCACAGTTCCTACTATGGAAGCATTATGGTTATTTTGATACTCTACATCCCAAACTCCTCCAGCAACTGGTACTTACACCCAAAATCCTGGTATACCCTCAGCTTCCCTAGCACCATAGCCCTGCTGCTGAAGATTATGACAAAGGTTTTATGGCCATAATCCTAGACAGTACTACTGCTGTTGCTCACCTCAGTGGATGATGGTGGTTCCCATGTCTTCGACAGTAGTAGATTTCAGAGGAGATTGCTCTTCTCTTAAAATTTCTACCTGGTATCAAAGCATGCAAGCAAGCAGAATTTTAGAAAAGCAGAAAATGGCAAGATACCTAAATTTTCAAGTCACACTACTTGGTGAGAATCCTAGTCACAGACTCATGGTGATTCTGCATTCATCCTTTCCAAACCGAACTGTTGTCACTGTCTACTTAAGCCAAACTCTTCAAGAAAGCTGAGGCTGCTACTCCATGTAGTGGCCAACATCCCATGGAGCTGGGTGCTAAAACTCAATGGCTTCCAATTTGCTATTCATTCTATATCATGCTAATGTTCCTCCTCTTAATGGTATTTCTGGGGAAAAAAACTTCACTGTTGCGTTGCTATAATTAACTCAGACACAATAACTGAGAGATACTAAAAATGATGCTCTTAACTGATTGCAAGACCTTAGTAGCTATTGATCTTAAATTACCTATAGAAGAAAATAGATGACCACATCTTTAATATTTCTAAGGATTAGAGAAAACTGATTGCTTTGTAAAAGGGAGCAGAGAACATAAATGATGGCAATTCATGGGTAAGAAATAAAAATGGCAAAGATTTGGGTCACACCACTTTTATACACTTATATCCCTGTTCATTCAATATACTGTGTCAGAATTTTGCAAACAGAAAACCAGTAAGTTCTGTAACTCAGTAATCATCTGAAAGCACTTGTAACTAATGTTTTGTGAAACGGAAACAAAGACTGGATTGGATAATTTTTGATATTATTTGATAATTTTTCATATTAATACTTAAGGAAATAGAATCAACTAGGCAATTCCATTATTTTAAATATTGGTTAAAAAAATATGTGAGGAAAAACTTTTATCACATAATGGGAGCTGTGGATGCAGCTTTGGGGGAAAAAAATAAATCTGTGGCTGCAGTTAGGAATGATTTTATTACATTTATCTGAAACTTTTGTTTTCAGAGTTTGTTAGCTCCTGAGAGAAATAATCCCGTGCAACAGCGTGAGGAAGCCCCCCTCGGCGGCCGGTCAGCCGTCTGGGGCGGAATCCCCGGCGGGGACAGACAGCGGCAGACTACGGTCCCGCCAGGCCCGGTCCGCCATCTATCTCCCCGGCTGCGGGGAACGCGTTTCCCCCGTGCCCCGCGGTGTGGCGCCGGCGGCCTCTAGGACCTTGCGGGAGGCGCGGCGGAGGCGGGCGGGTTGAAGCGCTCCCACCTGCCCGCAGCCGCCCCTAGTCCCCCGGTGCCGCGGGGCGGGCGGCGGCAGCAGCAGCGGGGCGGGCGATGAAGGGCCCGGGGGCGGCCGCGATGTTCGGGGCGGGCAGGTACAGCATCCCGCGTCCCGTCACCAGGAACCTGGAGGACCTGGACTCGGTGCAGAGCGTTTTGCTGCACAGGTCAGTGGCGGGGACGGGGAGGCGGCAGCGGCGGCGCCCCGGGCGGGGGACCGCAGGCGAGGCGGAGGAGATACCCCGGGTCTCCGGAGAAGATCCTCACGGCAGCCTTTTGTTGTGGAGGCAGGAAGCGAGGAGGGCCGTGTCCCTGGCACCCCTCACCTTCCACGGCGCAGGGGAAGGCGCCGTGCCCGCCGCCGCGGGGGCAGGGGGCGGCGGGAGCGGGAGCTGGCCCTGGGACGCCCGGGAAGGGAAGGGGCGGCTGCCCGCGGGGCACTGAGTCGCCCTCGGGGCTCCCCCGTCTCCTTGAGAAGAGGTGGACCTGCAGGTGAGGGGAACTCCCCTGATGCGCTTTCGAAGGGTGCCCCGCAGCCTGTGCGGGGCTGCACGGGAGCCCCGGGGCTACGTCTGGATTTCTTACACGTGGAAGGAAACGAGCTGACAGAGGGAAACTGTTGCATTGATCTCGTAAACATTTTGAAGTCTTACTTAAGGCGGGGAGAGGGTGGGGGGGAGAAAAATATCTTAATTCACACACAAATCCAAGATGGGCAATCCTTAAGTGGATGTGCAGGAGGTACACTGCATGAGAAGAAGCTGCTTTTTCTCCTGCCTTCACCATCCCTGACCTGCAGTTCTCCACAGTATCCCCCCACAAAGAAAACTCGACAATAAGATCTTTGCCAATAGGCCAATGCGGGACTTCCAAAGCCACCATCAATGCCATTTTCTTTACACTGGCTGAGAGCTGCTTAAACTTTACAAGAAAAACACCATCCCGTTCAGCAGCATCCAAGAGAGAGACTCATCTCCAGTTGTTCTGTAAAGTGCTCACTTCCTAATGTGTTTTCTCAGCTACATTGATTTATTTTCCTACTGCAGAGAAAAACTACGCTCTCCCACTGCCAGCTCCAAATTGCTCTTGCTATGGAAACTAATAACTCATTATTAACTCAGCTTCTCTCCAGCTCAAAGCACTAAACTGAATAGTCACTTAAAATCCATGCCTGTGAATGCTGAGGATGAAAACACGTAGCGCAGCAAGGAGGGCTCGCCAGAATCAGCCTGTTGTGCATGGCACTCTGAAGCCACTTGATAAGCAGTAAATGTACCCATGTGATACCAGGGCATCCTCTGGTATCTGAAACATACTGCTTGCATTTGTCAGTGCCTGAACAGAAAATGTTCCATTTCAAAGTTGGATTAAAAACATGCTGCCCCGTCGTGTTGCTTATATTAGCATACTTCCAGTGTAGTAAGGTGCTGTTCGTACTTGAAACAATTGCATGTTGACTGACTGCAAATAATGTTTTTCTTTCACACTTGACGTGCCTGCTATGCATAGCAGGTGATCCTAAAAAAAAGCCTGAGATTTAAAGGGAAGTAAAAACAGTAGGAAAGATCTTACTTGAAATTAAAGCTGCGTTTCATGCTAGAGGAAACTTTTAACTCTGTAAGACTGTTTTCCAAAAGAATGAGATGGGCTGAACTAGTCTTCCTGAATTCTTCATGGCTGTCTTGTGTTGGTTTTATGGTCTTCTTTTAAAATACTTTCCATGATCCAGTTGCATAGAAGGAAGTTGACACAGAAAGCTTAAAAAGTCAGAAAGAATGGTATTTTATTTATTGAGCACTAGGGTGCTTTCTCACAGAATTTCTGTTCTTTTGATCACAAAGATAGCTGTCATTCTCCATTTAGTCTATTTATATGTAAATATTCCAATTAAAATGACAGTCCTGTATCACTCTAATTCATGCCACTTTGCTGTGGATGATCTCTGTGCAGTAATGCCAGAAAAGCTGTGAAGAGAAGATTTTGTAATTGCAATCTTATTCATGTAGTTTTATGTAAACCTTGTAATCACAAAATCTTACTTACTAAGGAATGCCTGTGAAGCGTGCCTTTTGTCTCTTAAGTAAAGAAGGAATTTGGTGGGATAGGGGAAAGCTGTATTGTCATTAATCTTGAAAAACCAGGAACATATTGCTGTCTCATTTTTGCTGATGCTATGCACTGGAGGCATAAAAAATCAATAGGAATCAATAGCTGAAAAGTCTGGAATGTCAGCAATCCAGATTTTCTGTTAGTTTTTCTTCAGATGTTTGAGTAAAGCAGGTGTTAGCAGCAAGAAACAGAACTGTTAAACAAAAATGAAAATATTTTCCTCTAAGCTTTACTTGCTTGTAATGTATCGTGTTATGTCGGTACAGTTGTTGATAGAGCTTTCCTGGAAATATTATCTGATTTGAAAGCAAGCAGAAAGGAAAAAAATTAAACAATAAGAAGTCACTTAGGCCTCCTTTTTTCTTTATCAATAATGAAGAGCTGTAATTTGAAGTATACAAGGGCAGGGGGAAAGCAAAGAGCCACTTAAAATTGTCTTGATTAGGCAGCGTAAGAAAGACAGATTCAACTATGGTCCAGGCATACCCAGTGAGATTTGTCTCAGTATTATTATGGCCTGTTTATGCTGCTTATGCTGTACAAAAGAGCCAGAGAGCTGGCAGATCCCATTGCTGGAGAATTCTCCCAGTTTGCAGCACTGTTCAGATGCCACAGAGACTGCACTGCTGGCATTTAGCAGGGGAAATGACCCTGAAGAAGAAGGGGAGATTGCTGAAAAATCAGGGATCTGATATGACTTCTGGATAGTGCATTGGCACCTCACGGGCATAAGCTGGGCACTCCTGTGTATCAGGTAGCAGAAGGAGTGTTAATTTGCCCCAGTATACCAGAGGCATAACACTGCCCCAGTTTTCAGCCCTGTGTTGAGAAGAGTTCAACTACATCCACGATTCAGGCCCAACACACCTGCTCAATCTGCATCGGTGAAATCAGTCTGGTGTGGCATCAGTGAATCACGAGTACTGGTAAAATTTCTAACATCAGGCATGACAATACAAAACCAAACAGGACAAGTTCAAATAGTCGTAAACGCTAATCCTGAAGTTGCCTGTGCTATTCTGTGTAGCTGCTGGGAAAGACTGTTAACTCCAGCCTCATTTCTCATCATCAGGTTGAAAAAATCAGCTGTCATACATAGCAGTGAAAAAATGTTAGTAGTTTAAACTGAACAGTGATTGGAGTAGGGGTTCCTATGTATCCCTGTAACAGTACCAAGAAATAGAGTTATGCCCTTGCTACTCTCTTCCTTTGTTAGAAAGGACCAATATATCTCTTTGGTGTGTCCTATACACTGTCGCTTTTAACTATGATCTACTCCTGAATATAAATGTGGATCAAGGTAGACTGTTATTTTTAAAGCACAATAGCTTTTGAAGCATGTTATGCCAAAAAAGTAACAAGGAACTCTTGTTCTGAATTTCCACACGTGGATTTAGTTCCCTGCAGGAATAGCTAATCAGAACAACCTTAAAGTGAAAGAGAGTGCTTTTTAATTATCCACTTTTAAATGCTCATTAACCAGTTGTCCAATAAGGGTGAGTAGTAGTGTTGATGCCAATGATGCCCTGTGGCCAATTTTTACCATCTGCTTGTTAATAACAGCAACCTAAGCATAGAAGGCTTACGGGTTTCTTAGCGAGCAGCATGAGCCCAACTACTTGGACTAAATGGCAAGGATCTGCCAGAAGACAAATTATTTCAAGTCTTTTCCTAATATTTATGCACAAGAAATGAGAGGCTTTCCTCTCAAGAGGGACTGTGTGGGAAAATCTGTGTCTTCACTAAAATAAAACCCTGCTGTGTGAGATATATTATGTCTTGCAATCTTTAATTGTTCCCACAGCAGCAAAAATTCTACATTTATTTCAGAAAAAATACTTAGGCAACTTCCAACTACCTGTCTCAGCAGACTGAAATCTTCCATCATCTTTCCCTTCATGATATGGTTATCCCTATAAAATACAAGTAGTGTAAGACTGCCGCCTTCTTTTTAGAGAGCCTATATTTCTCACTTATTGAGCAAACAACTGGAAACAATTAACCAACTCTTGAACTCAGTGAAATTTAACATAACTAACACAGGACCATCTGGCATAGACTATCACTTCTCTAAAGAAACACTTCAGTGTGCTTTTTGGTGTATTAAAAGTACTTACAAATGTGAGCAGAATTAGGGAGGGTGGGACAGTGTATCTCACCTACTTCTATTAAAATTCTAACTTCTGCGGTATTCTTCTTAGAAAATTGTAGTTCTTTGGGAAATGCTGTTTATGCAGACTATTTTGTTTTCACAAAGTAAATTATTTGGAAAGTTGGGTACTTCTAAAATATTTTTTCCACCTGTTCTTCTGGAAGCGATAGAAAGAATGAAAGTTAGTGCATATCTTGCATTCTGACAACTTGAAACAGCTATACATCTGATTTTGTGTGTGGGGGGGGGTTTGGTGTGTTTTTTTAAAGAATTGTCTCCCATGCATGGATTATATACTTTGTGGTTGTTGCCAGCTCAGACAGGAAAAAACTTAAATTATCTACCATATCCTGTTCTAAACTGAATGGAACCATATTAGAACAAACTATTTTTTCTTCAGGTAGGGAATGTTTCTTTCTCTTCCTTTGGATAGGTTTGTAGTCTTAAAATCCACATAACAGTGATTTATCTGTAAAATCAGGTCTTGTACAGGCACTTCAGAAAGGCCACAAAATTTGATGTAGGTATCTTTAACTACTCCAGTCAAAGCCTTAATTACAAGGGTATGAGTCCAAAATATTTCTGTCTGTTAATTCACTCAAAATCACACTTACTAACAGTTTCAAGCACAGGAATCTCATACCAGAATTCTATGACTCCTACATAGTGCTCCAGCACTATAAAACCTCGCTGCTGAAGCTGTGCAAATATCCCACTGAGCAGAGATTAAATCAAATGCATTAAAAATGTTCCAACAATTATTCTCCATCCCTTTCCTTATTCACCATGCGTGTCCTGATAGGTTTACTGACATAGCTACACAGCAAGTTGTCTGCAGGGTTGCCATGGGTCTTGTTTTTCATGGATGTGAATAATTTAAGTCCTGAAAACTGAGTAGATTTTTTTCCCCTCTCGACTGTGCATGATTATGCATTTGTAGACTGCATTGAGTGCTTTAAGGTGCCAAATCATCTAGCTTATGTCTGCCTCGCATCCTTGCCTCTCCTTTCTAACCTAACTGCGTTCCTGACTAACCTAAAAGTTATCTTAGTTTCTCACGACTCTTTAAATGATTATAATAACATAAAGCACAGAAGTATTCCACTGCTAACCATTTGAGATGATGAAAATTACTATTTACCTCATGTTTCTTTCTCCGAATCAGTTTTTGATTATAAGCAATGCTTTGAGGCTTGCCTCAGGACTATGACTTTCATTAATAGTCTCTTTTATGGGACTGTTGCTGAGACCTTGATATCAGACCGCTAAATAAATAGTCTGTTCTTCATTATGTGTTCCATATTGACCCACTGAAACACTTTCGAGGGCCTAGTGAGATTCAGCTGTTTGTTTTGAAGAAGTAAACAGGGAGGTTGGGCGCTTTGAAATGTTCCATTATTACTCTTGCCTGCCAAAGGAGACAGGCATAACTGCAATATACCTCCTTCCCGAGGCGGGCAGGGTAATTTACGGCTTATCGAAGCCTGATGCTCCCGGGCCCGCCGCCGGCGGCCGGGCTCTCACAGGCGGGGCCGCGACCGTTAACGCTCAGCGCGCGCGGCAACGCCGCCCCTTCAGGCTTCCCCCCTGCGCGCGCCGTCTCCATGGCACCGGGGCGGGCCCACCAATGGGAAGGGCCGGGCGCGCGTCACGTGGCGTGCGGGTGTCATGGCGTCCGGGGGGGCCGGAGGGAACGCGGCGGCTGAGGGGATGGAGCCGCCGAGGGGAGAAGGCGTTGGGAGCGCGGGCGTCGGCGGTGGCGGCAGCAGCAGCAGCGAGAGCGGCTCCTGCGCCACCTCGCTGTCCGCCAGCTCCGAGTAAGGAGCGGGACGGTAGNAGGGGTGGGCCGTGGGTTTTCCCCTCTCCTCAGGCTGCCCCTCCGTAGCGGAGCCCGCCGAGGGGGCGGCGGGTAGGCCGCGGCCGGATGGGAGTGCCCGCCCGTTACCCTGTGTGGTGCGGGACTGGTTTCACTACCAGGGAACGCGTTGTGCTGTGTGAGGCTGAGCCCACAAAGCGAGGTGGGGAGCAGCAGCCTTAGTTTAGCACCCGGGTTCGTCCCTCTGGCCCTACTGGGAGAAAGGAAAGAGGGAGTCGCCTCGTGTATTTCTAAATGCTTGAGCCATGCGGGCTTCCTATTTCAGTGGGCTGTCTTTTGGGAAATGGCCGGCAAGGTGACGCCTTGAGTACCAGTACATTTTACAAAGTCTTTTAATTGGTATAAAAATTTACCACCCGTCTGTATCCTGCATTAAAGCAACTCTGCTTGACAGCTCAAATGTGCATTTTCAGGGCTAATCAATGGCATTTTATTTAGCATGTTACTTTCATTAGGTAATGCAGTGAAGAAGATTTCAGTGGGAGAGGTTTGAAGCATGTTTAAGTATGTTTTATTTTGTAGCTGTCCCACACCATTGGCTCAGTGAGAGATAAAGCTGTTGGATGTGCACCTACCTTAGTTTGTTCCTGTGTTTATAAGCTAGAAGTTAACTGTTACACATTTCTGCCCGAAACCATGCTTTTTTTTTCTTTTCTTTTTTTCCTTTTCCAATTCTTTCATCTGAAATGCCTGTTTACTGGCATTCCTTGTATGCATCCAGAGCATAAAGCTGTGTTCCACAGTTTTCAACACACAACTTGATGTGTAATATTGATGGATAAACAGAAGTGCATCTTTTCTATCACTGCATCAAAAGAACTGTGAAGCTTTAATTTTACGTGCCGATGGTTTCTTCTGTTGGGCCTT
Source organism: Thinocorus orbignyianus (assembly GCA_013400375.1). Classification (NCBI taxonomy): domain Eukaryota; kingdom Metazoa; phylum Chordata; class Aves; order Ciconiiformes; family Thinocoridae; genus Thinocorus; species Thinocorus orbignyianus. Next base: position 1,220,351 of record VXBW01002687.1, on the reverse strand, counting down.
TAACTCTCCAGCCTTCTGAGCATAGAAACAAGAGATTAAGGTGTGACTTGTAATGAAAAGGAAGGGAGTCAGAGTATCTCAGTCTTGCAAAGAAACAGGTACAAAGAAAGGTCTCAGCTACTTTAAGATTATGGCATTACTTCCTCTTGTAGATGACCTGTATGAAATTTTATAATCAGACGTATTTGATTAAATTTAAAAAAGAAGAACTTTGGAAATGGTTTTCTGAATTAAAAGTTACAGGCTTCCAGAATGAACTTCTGAAAGTTGTAACTGCTGATTGTAACCACAGCTAATGTGGACAAAACCAGATACGCTAAGGAACATTCAGGTGAGGGTAGAAATAGGGGCTGTATGAATGCGTCTTCGTAAGACCCCTGTGATTTTGTGCAAATCGTGTTTTTAGACAGAGCTGTGAAGTGAGAGCTTACATACACCACTGTGAAAGTACTGTTGCTGGGGGTGTGTGTGTATGGTTTTGTCAATAATAAAGTGTAGTATTTGCTGTCACTTTAATTGCAATGGATTAGAACCCCTCTAGTCAGCCATAGCTGTTAAGAGGATGGCAGCTTTGCATGTACCAAATTGATGCCTCAATATGAAGCCATGTTTTGTTTCTTACATAGGCAGAGGTTTTGGAAAACTAAGATGATGATCATCTTAACTTCTGCAAAGTATTGTGTGGGTGGAATTTATTTGTGTGGTACAGTAAAATATTTAACCCTTGATTTAGTGTTTTCTTTTAATTGCTTGGAAATGAGGTTCATAGGTGCGAACTGTTTATTTTTTCTGAGTTTCCTTGCGTGAGAACAGTTTTCTCTTGCTGCAGAATCCAAAATTGGATCCTTCATTTCTAGTAAATGTTTGTTCTATACGTGCACAGTTTCAATTGGCACAGTTTGTCAAACATTTATCCCAAAGGAAAAATATCTCTGTAGGATCAGTGAAACTGCTCTTAGAGGAATGTGGATCTTCTAGACTTTTAGATCCCTTGACTGAAGCTTCCAGACCGATGTAGCTGCTCAGGTTGTTGCGTAAGTGCTTGTTTTGGCACAAGGGAAGAAAGATGGAAGTGAGACATTTTTAATTTATTTCTTTTTTTAGCTTGGTTTAAGTAAGTTATGAAACTACAAGATTGAGGGAAAAACCTGTCATCCTAGGTGCAGAATTCTTGTTTCAGGCTGCTTTTGTAGATGTCTGTACAGCTCTGTATTCAGAAAGTAACAGTTCCTTTACAGTATGCTCATGAAATGCCTTCAAGGAGAGCGATTTGTGTCATTGTGACACTTCTTCAGTCTTCTGTCTTCATCAGTTTATTTACACAGAGCAGCGTTGCCATGTGTGCTCCTGCTTGATGAGCCTTCTCTCTGGAGTGCTTCTGTTTGAGTGGACCCAGTGTAAACACCACACACAACCTGTTTTTATGTTTTTTTTCCCCCCTCGGGTTCATATAGTAGGTTCTAATAAAAATAGAAAATGAAGCTGGAGAATACGAATGTATGAACTGACATCCAAGCTGAAATTTTCACGTCTACCTCAAAGAAGAAAGAACTTTCCCAAAGAGCGTGATCCTGTTTAAAGAAGGAATAAAAAGGTTATCATATATCACAAGAGTTTCTGCTGGGCTAAACGTTATTTCTGTGTAAATTTCTAATGTTTCCTTTATCACTTATGTTTTTTCCCAATTTTGCTTGTTGGAATTCAGTAGTTTGGTGTTTAAAAAACAAACAAAGCAACTAAGGAAAAACTCTGTCACGTTATTTTGTACATACCGCCTTCTGAGAGATGTTGAATAAGTCTATGGCCTGAACAGCCTTTGGGTGTCTTTACCATTGTGTTATCATTCTTTTTTTTGAGTAAGACACTCAAGATCCTGATGAAGACTCTGTAGAAGATGCATACTTCTGACTTACCCATGACTATCAGGAACAGCCAAATTATCAAAAGGGGTAGCTCTTCTTTTAGAAATACCAACTTGGGTAAAATAATTAATAAATTCGGAGGAAGTACGTGATGTTTCTTCTCAGCAAGATCCATAGAGTTCTCTAAATCACTAGGGTTCGAGGAAGAGAATCGTGCCAGTGTTCTCTATATTCTTAGTCCAGCCAGATCCTCTCTTTGAGCCCTTAAAGGTGCTGTAGTGCAGTGTTTGTATAACTTTCTCTGCTCGGATAAACTCTGAAACTGTATCATTTATCTGTATATTTTAAAGATAAAGTACTAGTTTTAAAGATGCATACTTGGTTTATTTGTTAAAACTAGTTAGTTCTGGTATAAAGTGTATGAATGTATGTTACCTCTAAACAATTAATTATATTGTTATGTAAGTCTCCATTCTGGGTTTTCCTTATTTTATTTGTATCAGTGCAGTCTCAGATTAAGAGAAAGGGAGACCTGTTTGCCAACTAGTCAGGAAGAATGAACTGGTCTTGTCTGTTCCTGAAAATATTCCATACAGAACATCCTAAGTGTTCCTTACACCTGCTAATGCTGATTGTTCTGTGATCAGAAAGCTCTCTTAATGTTTACTTTAAATGCTAAGATAAATAAAACCACGAAGTACTTCTGCTTTGACCATTATTGATCCTTATTCTTCTGCAGTAACACCTTGGGGTTCATCTTGGGATGGGGAAGTGGACCACTTGCCCTGTTGCCTCTCAGCTACCATGTTTTGTTTGGGTGTTTTCTTCGGCCTCTTTCCCTTTAAAACATGGTTATAAGCTTCTTACTGCTTGTCTCTGTGCTCTGGGCTTGTTCCAGTTATTACATCTTTTTTAAAATGTACTATCCCAAACTGGACATGGTTGACACATTGCCATTGCCAAATTAGGACAAAAAATTTTTTGTGCAGTGCAGATGGTGGTACTGTTAATACATCCTGTAGTTGCCTTGTCTTTTCTTTGCAGCAGCTTGTTGCTAGTGACATAAATTGATCCACTCCAGCTGCTAGCTAGTAATATGTCTTCTTTGTTGTGTGTTTTTGCATGGGAAGCTTGAGTATGCTATTTTGATTTTGTCTTAAGCTGCCTAGGTTTCTTCTAGAGATTTTTTGTTGTATTGAGGTGATATTAAGATCTTAATCTTGTCTATCCAAGAGCTTGCATTAAAATCCTTACTATAAATCCCTAAGGGAAAAAATAATGTGAGAGAACAAATAGGATGGCATTTTTTTTCTCTGAAAGATCCATCATGCCCTTGAATGTAACTACTAATTAAAACTTGTATGTGAGAGAAATAATTTGGGGGGTGATTGTTGGGGTTTTTTTATTACTTTCGGAAAAGGGAATATTGCTTTTTGTAGTGGCTGTTTTCTTGTAAGGCATTTGAAGAAGCTCTTTGCCGTCTGGGAGGGATGCCTTTCCTTGCCATATCCATCACTTGTCCAAAAAGGTTTCTTACCCTCAAAACAAACTTACAGCAGCTGAGCTTTCAATATTCAGGAGGCAACATTTTCTTTCCTTACTCTCTCCCTATCTCCTCCCTTCTTGAAGTAACCAGATGTCACTTGTGTAGCAGTCTTCCTTATCAGAGCTGTCACTGATCATTCTTCTTTCTTTCCCAGTGACCTTGAGCCTGAGTGGTTGGATGGTGTGCAGAAAAATGGGGAATTATTTTATTTAGAATTGAGTGAAAGTGAAGAAGAAACTCTGCTTCAGAACAGCTGTCCAGAAATGCCAGCAGTGAATCATGTCAGGTTTCGTGAAAATGAAGCTGAAGTTATTCAAGAAGGATCACGGAAAGAAAGAAAGTATGAACTGAAGAAACTGACCAAAATATTGAAAAAGAAGAATCTTTTACCAAAGCATTCTAGTAAGAAAGGCAGTAGAAGCTGTAACGTGCACTCTACTGGTCCTACTTCCATATTGAAACACCAGTCTGCTCAGAAAATGGGTGTCACTGTTCAGCAAAAGTATAAAGATGTATATGTTTATGTAAATCCCAGAAAACTGTGCAGTGTTGGAGAAGATGAGCAGCAGAAGCTGCTGGAGACTTTAGTAGGGATTGTCCATCAGTCTTCATGGAGCAGCAGAAGAGCAGGAAAACAAAGCAGGAAGGACAAAGTCATCAGAGGAGTTGGTGAAGAGAAGCTTGTAGTACATGGCTTAGTGCCAGGTAGTTCAGCAATGAAAACTGGTCAAATCTTGATTGGTAAGTAATTGAATAGTTAAGTTTTGCACTCTTCCTTTAAAATGATGACTTTTAATAATTTATTTTTTTTGAGGTAGCTGACCTGAATACTTCTGAGACATAAGCACTTTCTTGCAACTACTTTGTCATTTGTGAAGTGTTATTTTAAAGAAAGGTTACTGCATCTGATGTTTTGTTGCCTATTCAGTTTTACTATATTTGTGGTTTTAAGAATATGAGACACAAACTAGAAGATGTTAATATAGTTAGAGATTACTATCCTTTTAGAGTACAGGGATTGCGCAGCTTCAACTTGGAAAAACAAATACACCACCACCACCTTCTTTAATTTAATGCAGAATTTCCTCAGTAGATAAGTGGAAATGGGGAAAAGCTATGGTCTCTGCCAAATATTGCATTTTTATTCTTTTCCACATCATCCCCCTTAGATAAAAAGCTTCACTGTATATGTTTTAAATGGGTTTTGTCCATAAAAATTAGGAAAAAAATATTGAGTAAGATATATTCCTATGTTACAATCTTTCAGCATAGCCTTGTTTGGATATTCTTCAGTTTAGCAAGTAAAACAGCTGCTTCTTCAGCAGTTGTGATCTGAAGGCCTCCAAATACATAGGGGAGCTGCAGTTTGAGGAGGCAGTGAGCCAGTATAGCAGCTCTCCTTTGTGTTGGTTTGGCTCGTCAGAGCCTTCCATGAGCTGATGCAACTAAATAACCTGGCAGAAAACTAACCCAGAAGAAAAAATGCTTGTCTAGATTTTGCTGGTGTAGGAACTTAAGCTTGGGTCACAGAAGGGCTGACAAGCACTGGAGCATGAGTAATGGGGGTGGATGAACTTCTGTGGCCAGTAGTGAAGGAGCAGAAATACCCCCACTTTCAGCATCAAGAGGCCATTAAAAGGACTCACTGCTTACAAGACCCCGACCTCAGAGACAGTAAATATGAAACCACTCTAGCCTACATCTGTAAAGACTAGGAGGTTGTTTAATTACCCTTGAAGCTGGCCCATTGTATGGGGAGAGCAAAGATGTGATGTTGGTTAGAAGATCATGAAAATCTTAATACTGTAGTAGCACAAATCCCGCAAAGTCAGCACGAGTGCTTTTGAAATTCCAGTGTTGTGTGTGTAAAAAGGCAAAATCGTGCTTTGACTAGCTGATTCTTCTAGCACGTGTTTTTGGTAGGGATGCTAAAGAATACTCCAGAGGGAGAATTGGATAACTTTCAGATTTTACCAGAAAGAACTGATTAGTCAAGAAGTGGGGGATGCAGAATGAGAGGAAGGAGAGAATGAGTTGTAGCCTCATCTGCTTACTGGTATTTAATCTAATTAGCATAAAAGTGGTTAATTATAGACTGTAAATTAATTTTGGGACACAGATTTGTATATAACTGAATGTTTGTAAGAACAGGTGTGAAGTTGGAACAGTGGAGGAAAATACTAGATCCAGGAGATAAAGCTAGGCTTCTAAATGAAGATGGTGCTTCATCTGCAGCACTTAATGCTTCCCAGAGCTAGCGAGGACAAAAACTGTGGGGTTTTTGTTTTGTTTAAATACAAGAACATTTAAATTAATATAAGAAGTCTAGCAGTTTAATATGTCCTAGGCTATCATCAACCAATATTGCCTTGTTTTTTGCACATTGGAAACAAATACTTTTAAGCATAGTGTAATTGTTCAGCTCTTAACTGGGAAAATCAGCTGTATTCTGTGCCAACAGTATAAAATGTATAATTTTCATATAAAAATATGTTCAAATTATATATCTATAGTGAACACTAAGTACTCTGGAATTTTTATGTGGTGTCTAGAAATAGGGATGCTTTGCATAAATTAGATGCTCAGGTTTCAGTGCTGTTTACATAAAGAATATACAGTAAAAAAAATTTTGTTCCCGTCAAAAAACTCTGGTTTACTGCTTCTGCAAAGGACGGGATAGTTATGGTATACACTCAAAGCCTGATCTGGAAGCAACTGTGGTTCAGTAAATAGTCTCCTCGCAGGATCTGAAGTTGGGCAGAAAGTTCAAGAAAAATACAGTAGAACTTTGTTGTTGTTAAAATAAGTTTTAGGAATCCTGTTGTGAATTGTGGAAACAATTGGTAAAGAATATTTCTGTGGTCAGTCTAAAATTGAAGTAACTGGACAGGAGTTTACAGCTTGTTGAGCCATCACAGATAAGGAATATCTGATCAGTATAGTGTGATACCTGCTGGCTCGTTTGGTTATAGCATTGTTCATCCTCATTGATTTGCATACGCGTAGACAGGCACCCGTTCTTGTTTTGCTTTTTAGTATTTTAATAAACTATTTTTTGTAGTAGCTTTTTGTGAAGCAAATGCTAAGTTTATTTCCCTTTTAAATCGATGTGCTATGATCTTCCTGGTGACCAGTTCTCAACATGAGCTGCAGACAGTCTTGACTCAGGGAGTTATTACTTAATTTAATTTTTTTGTTAATCAACATAAAACTTCGTATCACTGTTTCAGGTACTGAGAAGACAAAAACAAAACAAGACTCTAAACAATTAAAATAAGGGCTTTTTCCCTGCCTTCTCCAGGCTCAGCTTTGATCAGAGATTTCTCTTCTCCCCCTTCCTCATCTTGGCTACCCTTGTTATCACTGCATGTTAACGCTGTGCATCCCAACCCCTTTGGTGAGGTAACCGGTGGCACGGGAGGGTGGGATTGTGTGTGAGATGTTTTCCTTCTGCCGCTTCATACTTGACCTCCTCTGCTGCAGCATGACTCCTGTGCAGGCCCCAGCACTTCAGGGATGGGTCCCCTCCATGGGCTACAACCCTTCCCCTAGTGACTGCTGCTCTTTCTTAAATACATTTGGGCAGAGGTGCCCTGGCTCCCCAGGCTGGGTGATGTTTTGCTGTGTTGTGAGTTGCTTACACCAGCTCCAGAACTCTCTACAAGCGGCACAAGGCAGCTCATGATCTCCTGCCACACGGCTCGCTCCTGCAGCACCCCGCTACCAAACTCCTGCCAGTTATGCCCAACTGAGAGTTCTCATTCTCCCATCTTATTTAAAATTTAAGCTCTCTACATTATTTTGCCCAGGATTTGGATTTGTAATATGTTAAATAATAACCAGGTTACCAATTACTTGCTGTTTCATTGGCAAATTAGTTAATTTGTCAGTGATAAGTACGGTTGCCACTTAAATGGCTACCAAGGTTGAATCATAAGGGAGACTAAACTCTCAGTATTTTTTTTTACTTTGAATAAACAGTTACAAAGTGGTTATTGCTTTAACTTTTTTAGTAGAAATAACTGCTTTGCCCTCCTAAATAATCACTTTACTCAGGTGGCCTCTTCCAATTTATTCTAAAATGTGTACCCCTTATAGCTTTGAACAGTTAAAACATCTGTTTATTATTTGTGCACTACAGTTTATTATTTATTTATTTTTAAGATTGCATATGGAAATCATAAGCCTTGTTGCTGTACTTTATTAACAGAGTAGAATGCAGGCGCTGACCGTCTGAAAGTAAATACAACACTTTTAAAAGCTAAAAAAACCCCTGCTGCTTTGTAACTGTAAAAAGATGCCATTCTATCCATGTGTTGTTTATCAGTTCATTTATCTTTATATTTAGCAGTTCAGCATCCATCTTAAATTTTCAAAACAAAAAAGCCCTCATTGATTTTTAAATTCTTGCTGTCACTTTCATTTTGATTAAGATGAAATATAGTTGTTTTTATCTCATGTTTTATAAGTGTCTTTTGTATTTTTGGCAAACTTTTTTCTTGCCTGAGTTTATTATTAACAATATGCAAAGCTTGGTCTGCTGTGTAGAATTTACTAGTCTCATCTTTGTGTGTATCTTGAAAGAGAAAAAGCTCCACTAAATATTCCCTTTTAGATCCAGGCCAATAAGGGTTGTGATAGGAAATGCCATTATAATTTTATTTTATTTTCTCCCCCTCTTCAAATTGAAACCTGTCCAGTTCACAGCAGGGGATACTTATAAATGCTGATGATCATTATCTTTACTACAGTAAAAATGGAAAACTAATTCCAATGACACTGAAAACACAAGAAAGCTCTTTTCACTAGAAACTAGTACTATTGTTACTCTCTTTGTAATTATCTTATTTTCTTACTGCTGTCATCACCAAGTATCTGCACAGTTTGCATGAATTCTCTCACTGGATCAGTGGGTGCAATTGTCAGAAAAAGTGTGAAAACAACCTAGGGACAGAGATTAATCTTGGATAATACGAAAGATGGAGTATAATAATCCAGTTTTGAACAAGTATGTCAAAGGTGCAGGCTGCTGTTGCCAGCTTCCATTGAAAGGTCCAGGTCCCAATGTCATTTACTGACAAATGGTTTTCTTTGAGTTTCTAATCCAGTAATTCTATTGATGTTATGTGGGAGGTTTATTTGTTTCCCCCAAATAAAGACATGTTTAAGTAGCAATCTTTGCTCATTTTAATATTAAAAATGCAGATATCACTGTTGGAGTTTTGAAGTCTTGGTGAAACAGGCCATCATTGATAGAAAGCCAAGTATATCTTAAATTTCTATAGCATAGACTAGTTGTTCAAAACAGTAATCTATTTACATAAAAATAATTAACTTGCAGTTATCTTCCAACAGTCAAAAAAGTGGGGGTTTTTGTCATTCACAGACCATTGAACTAAGAGTCCTGTCAGAAAAATGTCCTTGAAAGGACCAAAATACTGTGAGAATTTGAGATTTTCCTGAGGAATTGCCATATATGGTGTACTTCTTGGAAAGGCTCTCCAACATAGAGATGTTGGGCATGCAAGACTGAAATACAGAGCTTGCGTAAGCTTTGCGATGTTCTTACTGTGGAGTTTGGGTTGTCGTTTATGTTCTTTTAATCTTCTCTTGAAGCATAACAGCATTGGTTTGGGTAAAAGCAGCCTGCTAACATATAAAGCAAGTAATTGATCTGGCTTTCTTCAATTGAATGTGTTCCATACATTGCCTTTTTTGGAAAGGAGTATGTGAACATTTTTAAGTACTTCACCAAGTCATTACCAACAACAGAGGCAACTAAATATCAGGATTTCATGGAAAAAAAAAAGTGTCCTCAGTCCTCTCCCATGTGAACAACATAGTTCTGCTTTTAATTCAACCCAAAATGTTCCCTTCCTGTTACAGTATGAAAGTGGTATTCGTTTACCCACCAATGTCCCCTGGCTAAATGCGAAGAAGATTTACTTGTAGAAATGGTGCTTGCAGGTTTAGCTCTAGGAAATGGATATTTAACAAAAGTAGGAGACCTGTGCCTTATGTGGCAAAATGATAGGCAGTTCTGGAAGAAGCACTTTAGGGATGCCAGCAGTCCCAAGGACTTCCCTAAACTTTATTTTTAAGAAAGCAGGAATAATTCCATCAGCTGTATGCAAACTAGGTGTTTGAGATCAGTACACACTGTTCTTAGCTAACGCTGACTGGATGTGAGAATGACTGGATGTTTTTTCTAATGAGAAGATGGAAAGAACAAAGGAAATACTAAAGAATTCCCGTCTCTCTCCTCTCTCAGTTCCATCACTCTAGTAACATTCAGTTCTGCTTGGCATTGTGTGGAGAACATATATTGGTAACTTACAGTTTTGTGGACTGAGAATCTTTTTACAAAACATGATAGAACTCAGAAGCTTGATTATTCATTATGGTTTTGGGATTCTTTTAAAAAAAATCTTACTTTTTTCCTTAAAGAGGACAAGTATTTTTCTAAATATAAAGTTATTGACTCAAGGTCTGACATACTTGGAGTTGCCCAAAGAAAATGCATTTCTTCTGTTGCAGTTGCTCACTGTGTCTCTAGAAGTGGAACTGAGTGCGCCTTTGTTCTAATGTTCTTTATCTTTTAACATGCACACTGGTGACTGATGACAGACCATAGCGATCTTACTGGCTGGTGGAAATCCAAGCCAGTAAGAGCAGGTCAAATGCTGTTCTAGATGGTATGATGTGGTAATATTTTTGTATACAACTATATAGTTGAAAAAGCAAAAATTAAAAAAAAGAACATTATGTCAGATTTTAAAACAATATTTGATGCAAATGTCTGCTTGTTTATGTAAGTATATACATCTACTTCACCAAAATTAAGAAGTTCACTCTGATCTTTTGTAAGAAAAGTCAGTTGGAGAGAATTTTTCACCCACTTCATAGAGCACAAGAATGATTGAAAAATGTATTTGTAGTACCATCTGTACAACTTTTTTGTGTCTCTACATCTGAAATTCAGCAATGTTTTAATTTGGGAATTTTGACTTAAATCTGCAAGCCATCAAGTTAGATCAACTTAAACAAATGCCACCCTTTTGTTTCATTTAACCTAAGCTGATTAAGCTTTAAATGAAATTAAACTTTATACATTTGCGTTATTTTTTTCACAGGCTTAATGTCTGAAGACCTAAGTCAGTCTCATGTTCTGTAAGTTTCACACTGCTAAAGGAGAGGAAACAATTCTGAAAGAACATGTAGATGTGAAACTCTAACAAAGGAACACTTGCGTATATAAACTTCTTTCACTGGCATTAATTATCACACTGGTTAGATCTTGTGGTCATGTTCTGCTTTAAGATATTCTGTGTTTGTAATTTGACATACTTCCTATTGTGCCAGTGATGTCTTTCATTCTGTTCCTTTATAGTCTATTCTTTGAATGCTGGTATGTTTGGCAAAAAGAAGGAAAAAATGCAAACACCCTGTGACATACATGCACCTGCAGTTCTGGATCAATCCATGGTGATCAATGTAGATTTCCTCAGTTGTACATCAAGTTGCAGTTCTTTAATAGTGATAGAGCCTTTTCTGGCAAAATGAAGGCTGCCTTCAGGGACTGCTTTGGCTCTTTCTTCTGGAAAGCTGTTCCATTTATGGTACATGATTACATTTTTTACAAATTGAATGGAGTAAATATTTACTGATGCAGTGAAAGTTATACATGTGTACCTTAGGTGTCAAATAAAAAAACCGCTTGGAGTATGTAACATGTAAATACTGATAGATCTTCTCTTTTCAAAGTGTCTTTGTGTATTCTACCCTGAGAGACATGGTTGAAAAATATTCCCTGTAGTGCTAAGGTGCATGTGTCTTCACAAAATGTGTGCAGCTAGTTTAAATGTCTTTGTGGATTAGGTGATTCTACTGTTGTCTTTACAATTGTAATCTAGTAAAACAAACAGAACACAACTTTTGTTTTAACAGCCCTCTAGATTAGTACAAGAGCAATTTATGATTTCTCTTATTTATGAATGATGATCTTTACTACGTGGTACCACAGTGTTCTTCAACGAAGAGCGTAGTAATTTTGTTTATAATTCCTTGTTATGTTAGAGTAGCCTGAATGTTCTGCTTTTGATTACTAATTTTCAAGGCCTGGAGATCTGGCATGGATTTACTGAGTTGCTTTTAAATGCAGTTTAACTTTCAACTTCCCTGTCTTTGAATTGTTGTTGTATTAAAGATATGATAGGCTAAACCTTCTCTGTGCTTCACATCAAGAAACACAACGATTAGGGAGAGATGTAGTTAATTGAAATAGGAAAAAAACCAATGTAATTCTTCCCAAGGAATGATAACATTTTTATATGTATAATAACCTATATATATATATATATAAAAACAACTTTTCTTGACGTTGCTGTAAGAAAGAGTAGGAATAAATCTTTCTTTAATGTATAACAACAGCACTTATTTGTTGTCTAGAATATTAAAGAGGAATATTGCTTGCATTTTGGGAGGATTCTGTATTTCCTTTCTGCTGGTTAGTTAAAAAGAATATTCTTTCTTCCATTGGCCCTAATTGTGTTTTGCACAGATTTTGAGCAATCAGCCTAGTACCTGGGAAGAATTCCAGTTGTATTTGATGGTGTTTAACAAGGTAGAAGAGAAATAATGATAAAATGTCAGAATTCCTCTAAATTTCAGATTCTTTTGCCTTTACTAGATTCTCTGGAAGTGGAGAGACCATAGAGACAGATTCTGCTTTCCCTTAGTATGCATGTCATTATTATCGCTGTATTAGTTTGAGCCGAGCAAGCGTTCTCCCTAGAAACGTTGAAATATGTGCTGAACCTTACAATTATTCAGTGCTTTACTTCTGTAGTTGAGCATGGTTTTGTTGTCAGGTCAAGGCTTACAACACAGCTATGTTAACCCACACATTTGCTACGAATGTGTATCCTTTCTCATATCTCTTTTTGCTGCCTGGAAGAGCGATGAGCGCTGCAGCTACGAAGTGGCTGGGGTTTTCTCTATTGCAGGTGTAACTGAACACTCCTGTAATGCTGCCTCTGGCTTTTCTGTCCTGGTACAGAAGGATGGGTGTCACAATTGCAGCTTCTGGCCTGGTTAGGCTGTTCTGGAATTCATACCATTCCCCGACCATTGCAAGTGGAGCAACACTAGTTATGATGGACATACTGGTTTATTTCACCATATTCAATAAGCCTCATCTAAATGTGATGAGATACAAATATAGATACAAACAATAATAATAATAATAATAAAGCTGAACAATGAACTGCCCTGATGGTTTTGGATTTATGTTATATCCATGTCCGTTGCTATGCCTGTCCCAGAACTCTCCTTGTGCCTTTCCCCACACATGGGGATACCTCTTACTTGTTTTATAATACTGTTCCATTTCTTGCCCTCTAATGGCTTTTTGCACAAGTCGGTGTTTGCTGTGTCTGACACAAGTGCTATAAGCCTGCATGGAGGGGAGAGGCTTTGATAGTTACTTATGTAAAATGATACAAGGATGGCATAAGGCCTTAAGAACATTGAGGTAATAGACTAATGATTCCAGGTATACTGAACGTTGCATGTAGAAACCATCTATTTAAATGCACCAAAAAGACATTTATGATTGTTTGAATATCCTTTTCCTTTCTAAAACACTGTTTGGCTTGGTACTGTGGTGTAACACCATCTAACTTTCTCATGCTTTTGTCTGTTTTGTCTCCAGGAGATGCTCTAGTTGCTGTAAATGATGTTGATGTGAATTCTGAAAACATAGAAAGGGTTTTGTCTTGTATTCCAGATCCTATGCAGGTACAGTAGTTGAACTTTCATTCCTGATGTCCTCTGTAAAAATTAATATTGTTTCTAGCCTTTTTTCCTCAGGAAACAAAACTTTGGTGATCTTTTTCTTAGAACTTCCCTATTTGTTTTTTTGCACACATTGGTAGACTTCAGTGAAGCTTAGAGTAGAAATTTCAGGGTTTAACTCTGGTACATTTTGTGAAAATAGGTAGGTGCAAGTAGTGTGCCCATTTAGGGGCATTAGGCACAGTTCAGCTGTTCCCTCATCAGTCAGTTAGAAAGCACATACAACATAGTGCAAGAGTTAGCAGCATGTTTATAGGTTTAGAAAAACTGTAACACCTGATTATTTTTTTCCCAGTGTGAGAATCAGAGTATTCTGTGCTTGTAGAATTCAGAGTATTCATGTTTCTCTATGACAACTGTGCATACCTGTGTGGAAAATGAAGTTTCATTACTTTTTCTGCTCAGAAAGCAACTTTATTACCACTGGCATCAAAATTAATGAATTCTTGTTGAATATGGGCAAGTAACTCCTTTGAGACATGCACAAACTTTTAACCAGCCACAGTTGTAGTTACTCGAAAAGATGGCAAGTATGGTTGCTTTGAGAGTTGTTATTTTGAATGCTCTGATTTCAGCAAATGAATGACAATGTATGTAATGCTGTGTGCCTTCCTCCTGGTGGGTAATAAGGCTGGAGATACGCAATCTGGCAATAACATGTATGAAGCAAGATACTCATGTCTCGCTTAAAGATAAATATATCAACTGCAGAATAGTAGTTGCTTTTTTGTCACTGTTTTTATCAGTAATAATCACTATGAAAATACTTAAAATAATTATCTCTACATCAGTATAAGAATCTCACAAAGCACAAAAGATTAAAAAGAAGCCTGGATTAACAAGTGGTGCTATTAAGGATATTTAAAACCATTCAAATAGGAGAACTTGATACCGCTTTCATATTTAAATAGAGAAACAAATTCTTCGGTATTTTAAGAGCTTTTAAATATTTTTAAGATCTTTCAAAACTGAATAATAATGAAGATCAATAGAAGTCAGTAATAAAAATTGATACAAAAAACCTTGACCTGATGAATAATGTTTCTTCCCCCTCAAAACCTACTGCATATTATCTTCTTTTCTAGCTGAATAATAAATTTGGAGCTATAATGAAGAATTAAATAACTAATGCAGAACTAAATAAGTATTTCAAGATTAAACCAGGACAGTGTTCATTACCTAAGATGTTAGTAGTGTAATATTAAGTATTTTGAGTTATTCTGCTTAAATTCACTTTCTGGTGGAGAGGAACACAAGGTAGAAGTTGCAATTTATAGATATGGGATGGAGCAGATTAAAATTATAGTTTGTCTATAACCTCTTGGTAGTTTTTATTCAGGTAGAATATATGAGGTGATAATAATAGAAATGTTTTACTGTCAAGAGATTATAAGAAGTGGAAGTTTTAGGTTTTGTTAAACATGCTTCTGTTGGCAACTTCTGTACTGTAAGTGCCTGTAGAACTACATCTGCAACTGCAGTAAGATTGAGTACTAGTATGTCACTTTAGGAAGCTTTCCAAGATCCTTGACAGTATGAAGCTTGCCTAAGCTACCAGAGTTGTGGTCAGGTATTGGCAGAGCTCCATGGTAGGAAAACCTCTTCTTCCCTGTCTTTGACCAAATACGGAGTTGCTGTAACTGTTATTAAATACACAATGATTAAAAAAGCAGAGATTATATAGTTTATTTAATTGTATGCTTGCTAGATTAGAGTATACATATCACTTGTTGCTAAAATGCAATCCAACCCTTTATATAGTAGTTACTTTTAATGCAATGTTAAAGTTTACGTTGTCAGTAAATCTGTCAAGTAGACAGCGGTTACTTGAAATGTATGTTTGAAATATAACTGTTATGTTGGCTTTCCAAAACCTTTTATTAAAGTGCAATTATTCCTTTTTTGCTGTGCAGTTTGAGTCAAGCCAGAAGAGTGATTGCGGAAATAGATCAGTGGAGAATTTAAATACAGAGTTCTGGGGTTTTTGCTGCGTTCATGCTGCTGAAGAAACAGAGGGTTGTTGTTTCTGAGATTGAGTAATAAAGACAGCTGTTAAATGAGCAAAATTGTTAATGTATTCTCATTCATCTTAGATTGCAAAATATATTAAAAAACATAGTTTAAAGCTGGTTTACTGTAGTTAGCAGTCATTTCCATAAGCAAAGTCACTGCTCTTCTGGGGTTGGTGTTAAAAATTACTGGAAGTCATTTCCAAATCTAATTACCTAGATTCTCTCAGTTGCAGCATATGGAATAACGTCTCTCATTATCGCATTTCCAGAATTTTGTGTTCCTTACCTCAGTTTAGGCAAACTAGTTTCTAGGCATCTAAGGTCTAGCTTAGTGATTGTATTGAGCAATAGAAGTCCAAATGCTACATCAGCATTGGATACCCCGTGTAGAAGTTCTGTAGCAGTCGCTGAACGTGACAGGACAAAGCATACCCCTCCATCAGTGTTTGAGATCATATGATAACGTCTGATTCACATTTCTGTAATCAAAAATAGCTGCTGTTTCCTATCACCACAAGACAGAGAAGACAGAATAGGAAGATATGCTAAAAATATATACTTTTGCTTATTTTGATACTCCAAAGTTGCAGGACCATTTTACCCGAAGGTTTCTAAAAATACTCAGCCTGAAGCACACATTCAGAATCAGAAATTTCAGCCTGAAACTTTGAGTTACAGTTGTGCAAGCCATAAGCACATGGAAAACAGAGACTTAGAACAGGAAATGGCAGGCAATCTTAAAAGGCAGGCAGTGCCACCAGCTCTGTCTATAATAAAATCCATATTTTAAGACATACAGCTTTTCTGCAATAAATGGAAAGCATGCCTTTCTGGGTCAGAGCAACAGCTACATTTTCTGCTTCTTACACTGACAAATGTTTATTAAGAAACAAATTAAATACAAAGCAACCTCCCTATCGTACTTTTCCAGCTTCCAGCAGTCACTAGGGACTTGTGAGATCCCTTAAATTTGTACATTCTTTTTTAATCTCGTTCTTAGAATTGCTTTGACCTCCACAGCATCTTGTAGCAGTGACTTACATAACCCATGTGTTAAGTTTATTTTTGTTGGTTTTCAAACTACCATCTAATTAGGTGCATCTCATACCGCCAGGTTCCTATGTTATGAGGAGTAGTTGATTGTCCATGTCTTCTTCTTTGTACCATTGCATGACTTTGGAGAGCTGTATCATTTTTCACTTTTGTCACATATTTCCAAAGCGGAAAAGTCCCCATCAGTGTACCTCATAATTTGCAGTATTGTTGCCTTCATCAGTGCCTTCTTGCAGTTTTATTAAATTCTTTTTGAGAACTCTTTAAAAGATTGAGAATGTCTCTATGCTCTATATTAATAGGTTGGAACACTAATATTTTCTGTGCCTTTCCTGTTCTACATTTCATTTCATTTTCTGTTTTCTGCTGTGCATTAAGCTGATTTTCTTTAGGGGAAATGGTATCGTAAGTTGTGAACAATTTCATAGTATTTACAAAAGGGTACTTCAGTAGTCACATGTTTAATAGGATCCTGTGCACTGCTCAGGATGAACATTCATTTCACCCTAAA
Source organism: Thinocorus orbignyianus (assembly GCA_013400375.1). Lineage (NCBI taxonomy): Eukaryota > Metazoa > Chordata > Aves > Ciconiiformes > Thinocoridae > Thinocorus > Thinocorus orbignyianus. The sequence goes on along the minus strand of VXBW01002687.1, from coordinate 1,203,512 downwards.
AACCTATTATTTTAATTTTCTTTTTTGGAGGAATGTAGAAATGTAGTTTCCTGGTCATTTTTAATTACAGCCTTTCACAGTCTAGATGGTCATTTTCACAGTTGTTTGTTTGTTTGTTTGTTTTTAAAGGCAGGGAATAGATTAGAATTTGGACACAAGTTGAGAGGAACAGAAAATACCATGTTTCAAGCTGTTAGATAGAATCAAGGAGATTTGGAAATGAACTTATATTCAAGTTGTGCAGAGACACCTTTCTCAAAATACAGTGACTTCCCATCTGAGCAGTGTGGTGTTGCCAGGGATGTGGGAGGCAGCATGGATACCTGCAGGAGGAGGGAGAGGTAAAGCTATTTCGCCCAGTTTGTTTTGAGCTCGTGCTTGGAGAGTTGTATTGGCTGTGTTTCTAGGACAAGACTAACTGAGTTGTTTGGGGTTTTTTTGTGGTTTGGTTTTGGGTGTACTTGTTTTTTGAAATTAAGAGACTAAAGGCTACAGCAAGAATTACATCTGTGTGTCATTAGTGTAGAGACTGTAGCCACAGTGTCACGAATAAGTGTCCACAGAGAAGACGTAGTAGAAGTTAAAAGAAATAACTATTGAACCTTGAGGAAATCGGCAAGAAGTTAAACAGGGTATGGGGAAAACCCTCCAAAATACATGTGTGACAGAGAGGGAGAACTAAGTCACAGAATGCCAGAGAAGAAAACATGCATCTATGAAACTGTGGAACAATCAAGTTATTGGGTATTAAAAAGCTAGGGCTTCTTGGTTGGAATCTTCTGCTCCTCAAGACCCATTAATATGCAGTGTAATGAATCAGAACTCAAATGATTTGAGGAGAGAGTGAGGGATGAGCTACTATCAGAAAGTTAAGTGGTAACATGTGCCAGGAGAGCAGGACTGAGTGCAGTGCTGTTTCAGAGAATGGGAAGAGAAAGGCGAAAAAAGGTTGACAGCAGCCAAAATAGGAGAGGAAAGGATGAACGAGAAGTGTTGGGAGGGAATAGAGTGGAATGGGAAGGTAGCAGCCAGAGACAGAAATATTGTAGCTGGAAGAGCCAACGATGGCGCTTCTCTCTGATCTAGCTTGACAGGCAGTAGGTGTTTTAAAGCATGGATATTTCTTGCTGGCACCCCTCTCTTGAAGTATGTGTATATATTTTCATAATTTTGAATGTGTATGTTATCTGTATTTAAATGTATAAATTACCTCTGCTTGGGCTTTACAAATTTATTGTATCTTGGAAATACAAGCCTTTTTTGTTTCATCAGTCATTAGGATAAGCTGTCACTGACTTTAAAGAGAAGCAAGATTTGGTCTGATACATTATGTTTAAAACTTTGCAGTCAATAGACATGTAAAGGAAACATCAGAGCAGACAAACAGTCTTGAATAAAAATATATGAAAGAGGGAAATGAGAGCGTGCCTGCTTAGTCCAAATAGATGTATTTTCAGTCAGTTTGAACAATGATGAAAGCTAAGGTATCATCCTGGGCTGCATCAAAAGAAGTGTGGCCAGCAGGTCATGGGAGGTGATTCTGCCCCTTTACTCTGCACTTGTGAGACCCCACCTGGAGTCCTGTGTCCAGCTTTGGAGTCCTCAACTCGGAAAGCTCATGGACCTGTTGGAGTGGGTCTGGCAGAGGGCCACGAAGGTGATCAGAGAGCTGGAGCAGCTCTCCTATGAAGACAGGCTGAGAGAGCTGGGGCTGTTCAGCCTGGAGAAGAAAAGGCTTCGAGGAGACCTGATAGCAGCCTTCCAGTATCTGAAGGGAGCTCCAGGAGAGCTGGGGAGGGACTCTGTCAGGAAGTCTAGTGACAGGATGAGGGGTGATTGTTTTAAATTGAAAGAAGGGACGTGAGAATTAGATACTAGAAAGAATTCTTTCCTGTGAGGGTGGTGAGGCACTGGAACAGGTTGCCCAGAGAACCTGTGGATGCCCCATCCCTGGAAGTGTTTAAGGCCAGGCTGGATGGGGCTTTGAGCAACCTGCTCTAGTGGGAGGTGTTCCTGCCCATGGCAGGGGGGTTGGAACTCCGTGGTCTTTAAGGTCCTTTCCAACTCTAACCATTCTATGATTCTATGAAAATAAATCAATTTATTCATCTCAGAAATTGCAATTTTATGCTGAATCAAGAGCTATGTATTTCTCACATAGCCTTCTTTCATACTTAGGATGAAGCGTTCATCCACACACAAAAAATACTCCTCTTTCATCACTGCTGGAACAACTAACAAATGTCATTTTTGTGAGGCAGTGCTCATAAAAAGGAGGTCTATAAAGCAAATTGTTAAATGCATCCACACCAAGTTTGGCTTTTGTGTTGTTTTTGAGCCCAGGAAATATGCATTTATTCTAAAACTCCAGGGATTTACTTTATTTGGAAAATAAAAAGCAGTAAGCATCATGTAATTTTTTGACTAAGTAAGCTTGATCATACAAAGTTCAAGTTATTTTCAGTTTTGTTTGTGCTTTGATTATTTAGCTTTTGTTCTGAAGACAGTGCAGCAAGTGATGTAAACAACATCAGTGCTTCTTTCTATTTGTGTACAGTTGTTAAACATGGCAACAAAACTCTGATTCTACAGTTGGAAAAAAAAAAAAAGAAGCTGACAAAGTGAAAATGTTGGCAGCTTGAAGGAATTGCTACTGAGTGTTACAAATTAACAGACTTTTGCAGTTTAATGTAAATAGATTTTCTGTCCAAATGTACCTGTCGGTGCATTCAAAGTAACAAAGAAATACTCGTGAAAGAGCCTTGAGGATATATGCTTACAAAAGCGCTGATATTCTGAAAGAAGTCAAATACTGTGTGTGTTTCAAAAGCATGGTAATAGGTTTTGTGTTCAAACAAACCTAGAGCAGTAAGTATATTTTTCCAGTCTCAAAACCAGAAGAATTAAGTACGAAGACACACCAAACCACATGCTTACTCTCATGGTTCACAAAGCATGTAATAGCTGGCTTTGTCCTTAATGATAGATTATTGCTGAATATATAATTGGTTTCTTGAAGCAGCAGGAATTTTTGAATGCTTACATCTTTGTCAGGCGAAGAAAACTTAATCTCTTAAAGGGCTGAAACTGCATCTGTTTCATCCAATACTAGAACATAACTGGAAGTACAACCTCATTTTCACAATAATTAATTATCTTAATAGGTTAAACTTACATTTGAAACATCAATTTTTGAGCCTGAAGGAACTTCTCAGCAGAGGTACAAACAGGCACAGTCAAGTATGAACAATCTGGTTCGGCTGTTATGGGGAGAAGACAGTACAGACCTTCAGCAGGCCATTCAGGATGTGCCTCATGTCGTTATGTTCCTCGCAACAAAACTGGACTCTGAAACATCTAAGGATGAGGTATGTGGCTACATGAAACTGAAGAGGAAAGGTAACAAATGACAACACCAACTGAAATATTTTTTCCGCGTAAATAAATGAATAAAAACCTTGCTTATAATTTTGAGCAGTCCGTAAAATGTCCATTTTAACAGAAATAAGGCCTGAAATTCTGGAAAAGAAACATCACTGCTGACAAACTCTAATTGGACTTGAAATCACTTCAGCGCTGCGGAATAAAGAGCAGGCTGGAGGTGTTAATGGACAAAACAGAGATAAATTCAACAGTTCGTTACTGTGTGTTGGATGCTCACTGTGGTGTTTTCAGTATGCCTCCCAAACTATGAAGTTTGCCTAGTCAAAAAAATATTCCCCAGCAGGAGCTGTTGGCAGTGCAGATGTGTAAGTACATTTCCTATGTCCCGTCAACCTTCCTTTCACATCTCGTTTGGTTTTGTGTTCCTCAGAAGAATTTTGCTAGTGTACATATTAACCCGTTGTAAGTTTGTGTAGATGTTGTATAGCTCCAGTCAGAATGCAGAGAAGACACAGAGTGCTATGGAGGGCTGAGTTTGTTCTCTTGCCTGGTTGAAAAATGGACAAGTGGATGTTTTAGGAACAAACATTTGGAAAAAGACTCTTCTCTCCTGTAAATTCACCTTAGATTTAGCATAGTGCCCCGATGAACTGTATTACCTGTGATGTGGAGATATCAAATGAAGCACAAGTTTTGCCACTTTGCAAGGACTGGGTTGGTGGGACAGTGATGGAGTGGGGAGCAGAAGAAAGACATTTTACTTTCTCTCCTCTGGAATTAATTCTCAGATCCAGTCAGTGCTTGATCCCTTCTCTGAGATGTCTTTAGTTTTTGATACTATTTTTCAACTGAGACAAGTCTCTTACCAGTTTCTGGTGATGCGTAACACAGGGGAAAGTGTTACAACTGCACGTAACAGAGTTATTTTCTAGAGATAGGGTTGGGGAGGAGAACCCTAAAAATTACATGATGTCATAATACCATGTAAAAAATGTAGTGAAGTTTGCAGAGTCAGGTGTTTGAAAGGTAGGAAATGCAGATTTATGGCTACTTGTGTAACTTTAATTTCGCCCTTTCTGTACATATGCAGCATGATATGGTCTTTAAGTATGACGTTTTTTCAGAAAGATGTGTGTCTTGAACAGATGACAGTGTATTATTAAGGCTCATTAGGCAACCATAAATGCAGTAATTCATAATTCTGGAGTACTCAGCTTTGCAAGATAAATCATGCTCTTTTAAAATAACAGTTTTAAGGTAATGTATGCTTCATTGTGTATTACACAAGATACTAACACTGTAAGCTTTGGTTTACAGTTCTTTCCAATCCTGTTTAAGAGACCACATTTTTTCATGGGAGATACATTCAGAAGAAATTAGTTTATACAAGCTTCTCTTGGTTTTTTTTTTTAATAGTATTGCAACTAGGCAGGGTCATTTTGTGCTCTTTTTTCCTCCCAGAGACTGCTTCCATTAAAACATGACACTGCAGTATTTTTCTGCTTTGGCATTTCCCAATGATAAAAATGAAAAGACTTCATTTAACTGTCAATTAAATAAACTTAAAATGTTTTATCAAAGTTCCTTTACATATTGCAAATAGTTGTTGTTGTTTTTTCTTCAATTATACATTTGTTGTCCAAGACTGCTGTGTTATGTGGATAGAACAGCTACAGACAGTTGCTATAGACAAAGACCAGTGTTTTCTTGGGCACATAAATTTTATGAAATATAAAAACAAAATCTTGTTTCAGGGCCTCTGGCCTCCTCTGTTGGTAGGTGAATAAATATGCAAATGCCTAATTGCAATTCCTGCACTTCAGAGTAAATGAAGTACTGCTTTCTTGCCCCATTATTTCTCTACATTCTCCCAAGAAACAGGATTAACCCCAAATGTTGAGCGGAGGTAAAAGGAGGATTGTAATGCACTTGTTCTCCTTTCAGACCATGGAAGAATTGTTTCCTAGAAGTCTTGGCAGTTATGCAGCCCCAAATAGTCTCTAATGTTGAGACATGCTTTGCTGGTATAATCAAGATCTTTATAACATTTCCAAACAAAAGAAGATAGCTTTCTTCAAGGCATCTGTCTTTAATTTTGTTTGGTGAACTGCAAGTAACTTGTATGCTGTAGATGTACTGTTCCACATTTAGTTTCCAGTAGTACTTCAAACGAGCGCTGCCGTTACTGTATACACCTGTGCCATACCGCACAATACTAATATAATGAACTTTTACTGAGCTGCTTTACCAGTAGCCAAAGGAGGTGTGGTACACATTGCATCCATGTAAAAACTATGGCAACTAGAACTAGTAACTAATTCTTCCTTTTGTGAGCTCTTGGCAGCCAAAAATAGAATTAATGAGCTCTAAGATTTGTAAGTTCTATCTACTCAATTATAAAGGAAAGTAATGCTAGAAATAATTTAGCAGGTGTGCATGCATATGGGGGGTGTCCCATGTGATCGCGGTTTCAGTGAGGAAAGTTCATCTTGTCCTTTTTATGGTTTAGCTCCATGTAGGCATTACAATTATACCGTATTTGTGCCAGCATACAGTGTAGCATCTTGATGTGATACCACATTTTAAAAGGAGTAATGTACCTATTTTTCCTTCAGGATAGTGTTACTGGAAATGTGTGTTTAGCATCCTTGCTGAGTAGCTGTTCAGATGTCAGTGTCTGTCTGAACCGGGCTTTGGGCTTCCTATAGCATTTCTCTCTGATTTTATAATTTCTGAATTAGTCTTTCAAGAATTTATAGTTGTCTTTGCATCTATTGTTTCTTTGTTAGTTTTTATTGTTAATCTTTAATTATTTGACAGTATCTGTTGTCAGTGGAGTGCATATGAAGGTTATAGGAGGTTTTTAGCTGGCCGGCACCGTTTGGATGAATTTTCTTCTAGCCCTTTCTTCTGTTGTCAAGGCTGCATTAATTTATCTTTTTTAAAATGTTATTTAGGCTCAGTTTGAGAAACTAGAGAAATAAAAATATAAAAGGAAGCTGTGTGATAAGCCATTATTTTTAATACTCTGTCCAGGTTTGGTGGTTTTAGGTTGAGGGAGGGTTTATGCTTTTTAAGAACTTAGCTACTTCTCATTTATTAATTCCTTTGTCATTGGCCTGTGAACTTTCGCCTTGCTTTGAAGACAGCTGATCTTGGATGGTGGTATGTGCTGAACCTTGCTAACTCATTAATATATACATAAAATGCAGCTATGACCTTTTGTTACAGTTGTCTTTTCTTTCCCTGGGAAAGTGTACAGATAATTCTCAAATGAATTTTGTGTAAAGGCACTGGTTCATAGTGAGGAGGAATAAAAAGGCTCTTTCTACCCTTTGTAGAGTTGTAATTAGAGAATGGCGGGTTTTTTCCAGCTGAGAGATTGATTCAAGGAAGAAAAAAATCCTTGTTGCTAATGAGTATTTGAAAATAGAGCTAATTAAATTGGATGAGAATGAAGAGTTTGCCAGGTCCATCTGTAATGAAACTTTACATTCTTTTAGTCTTGATGAAGGAAAGTTTTCTAATGAGTATTGGCACTGGCTGGATGTGTTTAGTGACATAAATAGCAAAGTTAATCTCGTCTATGTTTGTTTTGTTTGCATAGAAAGATAATTTAGTATGCTCTTTACATTGGATATGCTTAGCATTACCAACGTTATTTCTGGCCCATCGTGTTTTGGCAGAAAGCAATAAATGTGGGGAATCATATGTTCGCTTATTGCTATATTGTTGTTGCAATAATAAATACTTTTTTTTTAATTGCTTACACTGAAGAACTGGTTAGAAAAAGAAAAATAATTGTCACAAATATTTATCTCTATTGATCTTCAGTTTCAAGATTATTTCTTTAGGAGTATGCTGACATAGATGGTCAGAGGTTTTGTGATAAAACTGTTAATGATGTCGAAGTTATTTGAGTATATCAGTTGTAATTTTTTGCTATACCTGTAAAGCAATTAGGGAGGATTATACAGAGGGCTTGGAGTTTCCATGTTCTTACAAAAAACTGTTTGATGACAAAGCACAATTTAAATAGTCAAAGAATATTAGTTATCTCTTGCAATCAGATCTATTGTCAGTGTACTTTAAGCTGTCAGATGCAGTGAGCATACTGTTTGTCATTTTATATTTCTCCATATAATAATGATTCTAAATAAGTCCTACTTTTCTATAAAATACGAAGGTTAAAACTGTCAGAAACATTCATGTGCATTTAAAAACTTTCCAGTATGCACGTGCAGTCAACTGCTTGTTTTGGTACCATGTGAAAATATATGATAAAACCTTTCATGTTTTAAGAAAAACCCAACAAACTAATGCCAGGAAAAAAAATAAATCTTGTTTTCTCTGGGTGGGTTTTTGTGATTTTGATTTTGCTTTTCTTAACTAATGGCTAACTTTCTTCACAGCAAGAAATTCTTTATCAGTATCCCATATCAGAAGCATCCCAAAAACTGAAAAGTGTGAGAGGAATATTTCTCACACTATCTGACATACTGGAAAGTGTTACTGGTACCCAGATTATCAGGTAAAAGTATTTGAAATGTAATGTATTACTGTTTTTATTATATTATCCATACGTGTACAGGAAAACACACATGGGTCATGCATCATGTCTAGACAAAACAAAGAGTGACTCTGCCTGTCAGAGTAATGTTGTAGCTAGAACAGAATGACTGAAGTTGAACTGCTCAGCCTGGATGTGCATTGATCTGGGGAAATTTCTTTGTCATGGATGGCAATGACTAGGATTTTTTTAGTTCAGTGCAGTTGTTTTCAGGTCTCTTAAAACATCCATATCTAAACTGGGATTCTGTGGCACTGTACTGTGGCAGACTGGAAACTCTACAAAAGCTTAAATCAACTTTTTTTTTTTTTTTTTAAGTAGTTTTGTTAAATTAATGAGTGCCTGCTACTTTTAATTCATTTTATTTCACATTAAACTTGCAGCACCTGAAAGATTTTTGTACCCACAAACCAGGACTCCAGTAAGAAGTCTAATGAAAATGACTTCTGAGTTTTTGGAGTGGCATGGGGGTGGTAAAGATGTTTCAAGAGATTATTGATAATTTAAAGGTACATGATTTTCTGATGGAATAATTAGAAGTGAGATAGCCATTAGCACTTTTCAGTTTCACACTTCTTCCCATTGAGAATCAATATATGAGTTTACATTTATTAGAGGTCTGAGGCAATATTCTCTTCTGCACATCAGTGCCTGGTGTGTCACACACAAGACCTGGATTAGTACAAAAAAGGCAAACATAAGTGCGATTTCAGGCCCAAGAATAGAGTGTGCAAGCAGTAGTGAACAGCATTGGCAAAGATAAGGAATTCTTCAAAAGGCAAAAAGCCTGTTTAATATATTAAAAGTTGGGTTTTCTGCTGATAAATTTTTCCTTAAAAGGAGTTCTTGATGTCCTTTTGAATATTTTTGCTTCCCAGAAAATAAGTACTGGTTAATTGATTTTTTTTTTTTGCATTTGTTTCTCTTGATGATTTTTTTTTTCGGACTAGTTGATATCCTGCTATTTTGAATAAGAAGTTTTAACACTGTGCTTTATCATGGTTACAACTTTCTAGTTATTAAGTTACTAAAAGTCATGTTACTGAAGTAGTTATTGATAGGAATGTGGATTGATTCCTTCAGCAGCAGGTATCCAACACAAGCTTTTGATCTTTTGCATATACCAGTATTTTTATGCAGTGACACTTTAATTAACACTGAAGTATGTTAATAATGCTTATACATTATTAATGGCAGTTCTTTCATATGAAAGCATTTTCAGACACGTCCAGATTTTCAAACAGATCCAAGAAGACAAATCAGTTTGTTGTTTAATGATTTATACCTATGGTATCATCAGAAAAGCAACACAGAAATCCATAGTAATGTAGATTGACTTTTCCTGTTAAGGTTCTCAATTTTCCATTTTTGAATTCTAAAAATAGATAAATATTTCTGCTGGTCTCTGTGACTGTCTTATCTCTTCAAAAAATAAAATAGATAATCGCCAGCTCTCCTGTGAAGCTTTTTCTGTCAGAAGAGTAAATGATGATTATTATGTCTGCACATTAATTGTGTATATTTTGGGATGGGGATGTTTATTTCTTTGTAGTTAATTGCATTGCAAATATACAAATTGTTTTGTTTGGAAAGCACTTTTGGTTACATCAAGGATAAAAATTACAGCATGAGTGAATCCATGAAGCAAGTTAATCATGGGGTCATACCCTTAAAATTAAATTCTTGAATCTTTTGAACTTAAACTGAAGTTAGCCTGTTTTCACTTCGCAGCAGTATTATGTTGTTATTTAAAATTTCTAACATGATAGTAAAAAAGATGGGGTTTTGCTATAAATTAGTGTTCAAGATATTTGCAGACCTTGGTTTTAGAAGCAACCAGTACCTTTAATCTGATAATCTGGTGCATAATGTATGATTTACTGCTAATTAGAACGTTGGGTCTAATTCTGTTTTATGTTCTAATTCACTTTATGGTTCAAATGAAAGTTCTCTGTGTATTTCTGGGTTTGCTGAGCTTCATAAAGCCATTTTCTATACAAGGACATAGCATGAGAGTTCAACCTTATGGTTATCACTGAGATAATACATTCAAATACCTCTTGGGCCTGTTTTCAAAACTCGTGTGGGGTCTTTTTAAATGATTTTCTGAGTGACTGTTATGTTGAATCTTCATTAGTACCTCTGGTTACCTCATTATGATCTGAAATGGCATTAATTTCCTAAGTTGATTGTGTTTAAAGCTAGGCAGATATGTACCAGGAAGACCTGTAAAGAGCATCTGAATAGTTCAGAAGGTGACTGTGGCGCTTCAGTAGCAGTTGTTCACCCTTTGTATTTGTATACTTGAGAGCATGATTACTTCTGGTGTGATCTGTTCGGAACAGAAATCAGAGAGTCTTGGGAGTTCTAATTAATATAATTACTTAGCCCAGTTGCATGCATGTGATTAAATATAAGCATAAGACTTTGCATATAAAATATGTATAAATCATTCTGGCTTATAATGGTGATCTTCATCATAATGTTAACTGAAGTACTTGATTTTTCTAGTTCCTCCCTGTTCTTATGTGAAAAACTGGTTCAAGTTGTTTACTGGAAGGAATCTGACAAGTTGCTTGTAATTGGCCTTCCTGAAGAAAAGTGAGTTTCCAATAAAATGTTTTGTTTTCCTTTTAATTTTATTTTGTTTCTTATTCTCTGTCTTCAGATGGTACTCTCTTATCAAAAATGCAAGAAATCGAGGGCTTACAATGTACCCTTTTTTATTCTGACTTGTTTCTGTACTTGTGATTCCACTGTTTTGATTGATTTGGTTCACATCTTACGTATCTATCAATTGTTACAGCTTCTTCTTTATTTCCTCTAAATGCAATAAGGTCTCATCAGGTCTCAGAAATATGTGTAGGCTATAAAACAGTCATTTTCAGCATTTGATAAAGTCAAGTCCTGATTAGAAACTACTGAGTAACAGTAGTAGTGCTATATATTTGTGTTCTATTTGTGGACTTCCCCCACCCCCTGAGCTTTATTACTGACTCTGTCATGAGCAAATCACTCAAAGCAAATATCTCATACAGTAATATGTGCAATATGTCACTACTTAAGAATGCAGCTCTTCAGAAGATGCCTATGCTTATGCTTAGTAAAGATGCATTTGAATTTTATTTTCTAGTGTGCCACTTTCTCAGCTGAGGAACATGATTGAAGATGTTGTCAGGACCTTGAAATTCATGTACAGTTCTTTAGACAGGTCAGTTCTTTCAAAAGTGTTTTCTTTTCAATCAATAATGTTTCACTGACACTGGAAAAGACAAGTAGTAGCATTCATTTTTTACTGCTTATATGGAATTTCTTTGCATGTTCTTTTATACTTGCACAATAGAACAGGATTCTGTTCTTCCTGCCTTTTTGTTTCAGTCTTTACACTAGGAAGACTTTTTAAACAGTCTTTGTTACTTCAGAAAGTTTTGCCCTTGATTAGATTAAATCATTCACACAGCCTAAGTCACTGTGGATGTCAACAGCACTCTGCAAATGTTATCCTCTGTGTTAAAGCATTGTCTCTAAAACATATATATGAATCAGTGTTATATTTTTAATAAACACTCTAGGCTTCTCAACTTCATTTGGCAGAGTGACTGTCTTTCTCTGTATTTGGAAATCACCCAGAAAATTTTCAGTCTTGACTATAACCTAAATAAAAATGCCAAGGTAGGCTCTTCTTATGCTTGCGTTCAATTCAGAGTTAAAGTATGTATGCCACAGAAAAAAACATCATATTTGTGTTCATTTTTCTGTGTTGAACAGTGTAGAAGTTTCTAGGAATAACAATAGTGTCAGGCCTTATCTTATGACGATTTTTATGTCACTTCATGACAAGGAGAAACTTTTACTTCTAATAGCTGCAATTGTTTAAATGCATCTCAGAAAAAGCTTAGTTTTGAAATGAGGTGTGAAGTACTTGATTTTGATAGAAGTAACGGAGACCATTTGGAATAGTAGAATGCTTTTTTTGTATCTTCTGAAAGAAATAAGAACTTTAACACACCAAAAAACAGTTAAACGAATTATTAAAACAAAAAGAATGATCTCTATTTCCAAAAGGATGAAGCTGCTAATTGTGTCATCTATCTACTATAGTACTATATTGCTCTCAGTTTTATCTTTGTAAGTACTGCATAGATCTTTGTCTACTGGGTTTTTTCATATTAAAAGTGAATGGTAAAAAAAAACATATCCAAATGTAGTATCATGCTGTAAAGAGACTTCTTTGGTACAGAGGGTTATATAAACAAGCTACAAATTTCATAATGTTATTCTAACTTGGAGTTCATGTTTGTTCAGTGCTTTTTGCCAGGTGGAAAATGTTTCTCGCCTGGATCATTTTTTCAACCTGTTCTTCCAGCGTGCACTCCAGCCTGCAAGACTCAAGTCAAACGCCAGCCCCAGTGCTCAACACTATGATACCTGCAGTGCCTTATTCCTAGACAATCTCCCAGGCCTGCGCTGGCTGACGCTGCCTCAGGAAATCAAGGTAATTTCATTTTCAGATCTCTCTAAAAACTGGTACATAAGAGGCCAGAAAATGGATGCAGGTATCTTCTATTAGTGTGGGATTTATGTTAAGGGTTTTGCCCATCCCAGACCACCCATTTACCTACAGAATCCTTTATTTACGTTTGGAATTACACAGTGATTCCTGTGGGAAACAAATTGCTGTTATGAGTGTAGTTTGGTGACTGTAGAGTCATCTAGGAAGAGAACCTAATGACAAAAGAATTAAACTTTATTTAAAATATATATATACACTTACATATGCCTCTAACTACTAGCAAAGGCAACAGGGAAAGCAGCCCCAAGTGTGCAGCTTTATGTTTAATTTTGACCATTTAAGTGTTTTTCCAGGTAGAAAATATTACTCTGGAAGGCCATGTGTAACTTTCAGTTTTGAAGAGTTATAAATGGCTGTTGCAGAATCAAAATAAATATCCATGCATCATTTGTTTGACATCAGCTTTTCTGCACCATTTCACTGTGGCTGGTTACCTCCCCATTAGAAACTGAGTTGTGCTTTAAGCAGTATTTAGTTAAAAGCTAGATCACGGTAAATAGCATTATAGCTTTCAGTCTTAAATCTCATTTTAATTAATTAAAAAAGTTAAAATTGGGTTCATTAGGATAATAAGGTATATTCTTAAATAAAAACAATAGTTTTCATATCCATGTGATGCATGATCCCTGCCAAGTCTTCTCTGAAGTACTTTTTCATATGCACTGTAGAAGTGCTGTTATTGGGCCAAAATATGAAAAGGTGGTATTTCTCCAATTTGAAACAATTGTAGCAATTTTTGCAGGAGAGAGAACAATCCCGAGGAGATTTTAGCAGTAGAGTTCATAGACCAACACATATTTCATTTATTCAGAAACTTATGGTATTATTTGGAATTACGTACTCATTTGAATTACAAAAAAAGAAAACAGAATTCAGTTTGAATGATGCAAAACGAAGTCTGCAACAGGGGGGTGTAACTAGAAAAGCTTTGCCTTCCTGGGTGGCCAATTCTATAACGGGGTTTCAGCGTAGTTTGGCTCTGCACAGATAAGCAAGTCTTAGCTGTGCTGTACACGAGTTGGCAGACAACATGTTCCATAACTGATGGGAATAAAACGTTTATGCAATGTGTAGTTGTAGCATCTGGTCAGTCAGCAACCTAATAGATATTCGAAATGCAACTTGGTTCACTTCTAATTGTTGTGACGTATTTTTTTCTTATTCAGGAAATGACACTTTTCTTTTTCCTTCTACTCAGTTTGTTGATCAATTTTTTTTGCCTCCATGTTTTATTCGTTTCTGTAGAGAGTCTGTTCTCTAGTTTGGCTTGCAGATTGTTTCATTCTTGTAAAATTGCAGGTTTTGAAGGGATTTATTAAAAAAAAAAAAAAGACTTAGTTTATATTTGTGATACAGACATTGCTTTCCAAAATTGTCTGGGATCATCCACATTTTCCAGAAAAATTTTGTTTTTGTAGAATATGAAATTTCCAGTTAAGTTTTGGTGGGAAACTTTATAATCTGTAAGGATCATAAAACTAAAAATGTCAATTCTCTGTTGGGCAGAAAGTCATTTTAATTTTAACTGGGGAAAAGCTGAAAGACTGGTTTGTTGTGAACTGCAAACAGCCTTGCTGACATTTCTCTGTTGGAAAAACTGGCTGTGTTTCAATTAGAGGCAGCCTCTTAATACAGCCCAAGAAGTTTGTAATGACAGTTTTTAGGTTCTTTTCATTAAGTAGCACATTTATGTCAGAAATGTCACTGCCAAGTACCATGTTCTCTAAAGGAAAGTACTTTTAGTAAAACTTACATTAACCAACACCTTTTGTAGTTAGAGGAATAAGCAAGCTTAAAGCGGTTTCAGTAGAACAAAGATAATGTGTGAGAAAGTTTTGGCAATTTCCATAGAGACAAAAAATAAATCCATTGTGAAAAAGATTTTTTCCTAATAACTCAGTTGGATACAATAGCTTGCCAGATTTCAGAGCTGTCTCTAGCCTTCAAGGGGTAGTCTCTAGTCCTCGTGTTTTAAAGCACGCTGAGAGTAAGAGTGACATCTCCTTTATACCAAACAGTGGGTTCAGCAGGCACACAAGCAAAGAAATTTTACAGTGTAAAGAAAAATCCTTCTTACTTGCTGTGTATTTCCCTCTTCTTTGAATCTGATGAATTGAGGTGTTCTTGATATTTAGTATTACTACTGAAAAGGATGTGCAAATTTTTATCCATTCGCTGTGTACTTGTGAATCGTAATCTTCTGAGATAGAGCACGATAGAGCAAACTGTGTTGGAAATCTCTGTTAAAATGTACTGTTTAAATATTTCAGATAGAAATTGACACAGCATTGAGTGATCTGGAAGCAGCTGACTTTGCAGAGCTGGTAAACATTTTATTTTTGTTGTTTGCACTGCCTTGGTGTGATATTCAGTAGTTTAAAAAAGCACTAATTCCAAACTCATTCAGTGGGAGTCAAAGCAAAGTTATACTGTATTGTTCTTGTGTTAAGATAGCTCAATTTTATCCATTCTGTTTGTCCTAAGTTTCTCTCCATGGTTAACATTATTATAATCCTACAGGACTAGTCACTGAAAATCCATGATTTGCTATAATTTAATTCCATGGGATGTCTACAAGGACATTCTAATTTTAACATAACTGTTGTTATATTTCATTTTTAATACAGATAACATGTCTCCTTCCCAAGCAACTGTGAATAAACCTGAATACTTCCAGGGAGCACTAAGAACTTAATTTTCCAGTTTACAGAAAGCAATTACCTGTTATGCATAGTTTCAGTACTGTTAAAGGAGAAGATGGTAATTTACTTTAGCATCACTTGCTCTTTACTGTGCTGTATAGGACAGTGAGGTGTAAATGTATTGAAATTTCAGTTTTACTTTCTAATCTTTCTAATCTGAACTTTCTTAAACTCATATTCCAGAACAGTGATTTTAAAATTATTTGCATGATTAGTATATTGTAGTTGAGCATAAAGATAACTTGCTTAATCGCATATTTAGGGTAATAATTTGGGATACAAATATTCCTAATTACAAAAGACTTAATGATTCTTAAAATCTAAAATACAAGATAGGCACGCATGGAGTCTATCTTGCAAAAGAAAAAAAAGGATGATTATTTACAGAAAGCAATGTTTGTAAGTTGTAGTTCATTTCACAGAAATTTATTTCACCCACTTAATTTAAACTACACTATATCAGCCTAAAGATAGTGTCACTAATCTGAGAGCTCTGAGCATCTAGATTAAAAAGTCAACGAATGGGTATATTTGGGGTAAAATGTCAAATACTGGGAAAAAATGCTTTGACTTGGAAGTTTTACTCTAGGATGGCCTCTGGTGTCCATAGTTAAGCTTCAGCTGCTTTGCTGTTAAGAACTCTGAGAATGAGCGTATCCTAACAAGAACAGTTTATGGACAGATAAGAACTAAATTGGAAATCTGTTGTTTTTAGCTGAAAATTGTTAGAGAAAATTGTAGTGACAGGAAAATCCATAATAATTTGGTATTTCACACAACTGTTCAGTATGAACTGCCATACTGATAGTAAGAAGTGGTCAAAAATGAAAGTATTAAATAAGATATTGACTGGAATTAATTGACTTGTATTTGGTAAATAAAATAAAATTTTCAAACTAAAAAATATATCATGCACTTTTCTCCCACAGTCTGAAGATTATTACGACATGAGAAGATTATATATGATTATGGGATCTTGTATCTTCTATAAGGTAGTATTAATTATTAAGGCCTAAAGATTAGGAAAATTAATCTGGAAACCTAACTCAGTGACAGAATAACTCTTTTCAGAACCTCACAAATACAAAAAAATGTATGATTGCTTTAAACATGTATTTCTAATAACAGACCTAAAAGTCAAACACCATAACAGAAAAAATTAATGTTGGGCAGTGACGTGTACTGTGTGATCAGTAAGAAAAAAAATACTTGTTTGAAACTGTCTTAAAGGAATTTTGCGGCGTATAATCCAAGGACTGGGAACAGTAATAAGAAAGTAATAAGAGTCAATTCAAATGAGGCTGTATAATGTTCAAGTAGGATTTTTTTATTCATTGCCATTTTTTAAATAAAGAATAACAGGCATTCTGTCTTTAATCTGTCTTTAAATCCAAGACTTTAGAAATTGGCAGCTTTTTTCACCTTGGCCTGATTTGTATATTTATTTCTGTTTATTAAAGGTAGACAGTGTGTTCAACACTATAAGGAGGAAGATAACAGCCTTTGTTTTAAGGAAACTTACGTCTTAAAGATTTTATCACGCAAATGTTCTTTATGCTGGTAGTGTTACCAGACTAAACTTAGCACAAATGGAACTGCACAGTATCTACCCTGACAGGGCTTTAACCATAATGCACTTAGCACTACAAACACTGTTCTACTGTGTATCTTTGGGAGTTTTATTAATTGAAAAAGTACTGAGCTTTCACTAGAGGGATAATTAAATGAGAATTAAAGCACCCTAATTCTGTCGCTGTTTTGCAAGCTATGAAAGCCATTCATTTCCCAGCTCCCCTTTGATAACTTATATATACGCTGATGTATTATTTGTTTATATTTCAGCATTTTAATTCTTCAGATGTGATGCAAAAGCTCAGTGTTACCTGTTGTACAACTTTATACCAAAAAGACAGTCTCTGGCCAGAAAGCTTACAATCTCAATGCATGTGGAGCATGGATATCTCTAGATGAAAAGTTCTCTTAAGTGATAAGCAGCGGTGTTGAATTTCTTACTGAATATAATTCCTTTTCTGTGTTTAATTAAGGGTTACTTGATTGGTAATCACTTGCCAAAGGAAGATCTTATTGATATAGGTTTATATTGTCGGCACTATTGTCTGTTACCCTTGGCAGCAGAACAGAAGATTGGTCAGTTAGTGATATGGAGGGAAGTTTTTCCACATCATCATATCCAGCCATGTGAAGTTTCGAGTTTCACAGGATACAGGGAACCTGAAGCAAGATACTTCTTACTGATAGTTGGTTTGGTAAGTTAATAATTGCAGTATGCCTGTTCTCTGATGCTCTGTTTTGCTGTTGTGTGTTGACGATTGTTCAGCAAGATCAACACTTTTCATGTTATTTATTTAGTAAAATTACAAATTATTCATATTAAAGCCGTTTCATGGGATAGAATTTGTCAGAGTAGGATCTTTATACATTTGAAAACTTGTAAGTTTAAGTATAAATTCTCATTATGCCTTTTCAGTTTGGTTGGAAATGTTTTTACTTCCATGATCTTATGTTTTCAGACAACTCATTTCGGAAATACTGGGGGGAGGGGGGGTGTTAAATGCTTTTTTGAAGCAAACAACTAATGACTATGTAAATGATTGCTTGATTAACTTAAATAACCTGATAATAGTTCATGTTGGACATGATTTGATTAGAAAAAAATAACTCCTCTGGAAATGAGGAAAGTGTGTTGAATATAGCACTGTATTTGGCTTAAATATCATAGAATTGCCAAGGTTGGAAGGGACCTTTGAGATCATCTAGTCCAACCATCAGCTAACTCTGATAAAAAACAGCCACCCATCACTAAGCACTATGTCAGCCTGTTTTTGAATACTTCTAGGGATGGTACCTCAACCACTTCNTCATGTTCAGTTGACCAACACCCCTAGATCCTTCTCTGCCAGGCATCTCTCCAGCCACTCTTCCCCAAGCCTGTAGTGCTGCATGGGGTTGTTGTGACCCAAGTGCAGGACCCAGGACCTGGTCTTAATGAACCTCATCCCATTGGCCTTGGCACATTGACCCACCGGGTCCAATGATGTCAGATGAGATATGAATGTCATACAGCAGGTACTGTATATTAAACCAAAGGCTAATGTTGCTATCTCCATGTTTACAGAGACACTTCATGCTTTGTGTCCTGCTCGAGGCAGGAGGCTGTGCATCAAAAGCTGTTGGGAATCCAGGACCCGACTGTATATATGTAGATCAGGTCAAAGCCACTATACTTCAACTGGAAGGAATAGATGCCAGCATAGAGGAACGGCTAGATTCTCCTTCCATTCCACCTTTATCTTGTGCTGACTGGTTCCTATCTGCAACACGTGACAAACTGGAGAGCTTGACCACCTCACCCATCCTAAATAAGCTACAAAATACTCCCAAATCCATGACCACTCCAGCAAGCAAAAGGACTCTATTTGGTGACTCTTCCATAATGACCCGTAAACCAAGCCCTATGAGAAACAGTGGAGGACCTGATCGCAGTAATGAAGGTCCTGTGGAACATGAAAGCAGTACTCCACAATCTCTAGTGGATCAGGTCTGAGAACAAAGACAAAGATAAGGTTCTGGTGGGCTGGGGGAGGTGGCAATTCTTATAAAAACTCACTCAAGTAATCTTCTTTTTAAAAAAGCGCACTATAAAAGAATAAATCTAAGATCCCCTGAATTCAGTACACAATACTTCTGTTGCCTTGGGAAGCTTTGGGTCAGCCTCACAGCCATCAGATTTTTTAATTTTATCATTTCTTGTAAATATTTGGGGGTTTCCCCATGACTACAGTGGGCACAGCTGTGTTGGAATCAGCAGAAATTATTGGAGAACATCCCCAAAATAATAATGGTGTGAGCAGAAGTTATCAGAACAAATTGCTGCACAGATGAATAAATGCTTCTAACCCATTTTAGTCTTAAATACGCTTATAAAATACATTTGTCTAAGTTAATGGAACTGTTTGGGCCTTTTGGCAAAGACTACATTATTTTCTTGATTTGATTCTGTTCTTTCATTAGCTTTGTTTTATTCTGTTAGTTCATCTATGTGCTTGTTTTTCAGACCACTAGAAAAAAGCATACCCTGCCAA
This sequence comes from Thinocorus orbignyianus, assembly GCA_013400375.1. Taxonomy (NCBI): domain Eukaryota; kingdom Metazoa; phylum Chordata; class Aves; order Ciconiiformes; family Thinocoridae; genus Thinocorus; species Thinocorus orbignyianus. Next base: position 1,184,180 of record VXBW01002687.1, on the reverse strand, counting down.
ATCCTTTTAATTTAGGAAACCTCAAAAAGAACCTCTCGGAGAAAGATACAGAACTTCTTAATGCTATCAAGTAAGAAATTATCTTTTATTTATTCAGCGTTTCATTTTAAGGCCATACTTGGATCATTCTTTGAATACGCACAGAATTTTCTGCATAGGTTTCTTTTAACCAAAGCTTTACTGTGCAAGGATTCTCAAAAGCATAGTTCTTAAATGGAGAGCTTAATAAGAAAAGACAATTGTTTCTCAAGAATGTGTCAGCAGAATGTATGCGGATGTCCCACATAAATGTGACCTTGAAAGTTCAAATAAAAGAGGTTTTGGACCACACATAAACTTTGTGCCTCCCTGGTATCTAAGTAGCTGTACAAATGACAAAGAAGCCATGATCTTCCCAGTTCCCACTTCTTGCCTGTGATGGCATGGTCTGATCTGGTGTTTTGTTGGAGCTTTTTTTTTAACTTTTCCTTCCAAGTTTTTATTTCTCCTTTAATATTTTTTTTTTTGTGAGAATTTTTGTGAACATAAGTGCAATACTAGATATATGTTCCATAATATAATAGGGGTTTGGGTTTTTTTTTTTTCTTTTTTTTTTTTCTTTTTGAGTATTAACAGTCCAAGTTAGCAGAATTTCTGTGCTGTAGAAGTGGAAACCTTTCAAATGTCTGTATCCATTTTTATACTGTATTGTAGTTACCAGGAAAAAAAAAAAATCTGTCTTAACAAATGAAAGTACATGTTGTTTAACTGAAATTTATTTCAAAGTTATTTGAATAGTAAATGAATTCTCCTGTTTTTTTGAAGGTTGACATCTGGTCCTGAGAATACCCTCTTCCACTATCTATCTTTGGAAACGATGCAAGGAATCTTTATTACTCCAACTCACAAAGAAGTAGCACAGCTTGGTGGCTCCATCCACCCTCAGTTAATTGAGAATTTCTATCGATGCTGTCTTTCAATTCGTTCTGTTTTCCAGCAGTCCATGAGGAAAGAAGTATGGAAGCTTCGTTTTCTGTTTTTCTATTTACATTCTCAGTTCAGTATTTCAAGATTGTTTTCACTTCATTATTTAAATAGTTCACTAGCAGGTGTATTTGCACACGTGTGGTTGTTTTGAAAGCTCTTGATATTTTTACTGTTATGGGCAGGTTCTTTGACCATCCAACCAAGTATGCATGCAATTATTGCTTACTCTCCCACCAAAAAATGCCCTCAAAATAGATACTCTATGTCTCCAGTATAGTATTTTCTTATTCTGTTTTGTATTAGAACTCTTGTTTGTTACATAGAAAGAAGTTTCACACCCTGGGTCGGAGAACTGTAAGTAGCAAAAGAGGAGGAGTTTAACTATTTGAACGCTGGCAAGGGATTTCAGATTGGCAGCAATAGGAAATTTAGGCCCTCTTTTTTGACAGAAAATGGCTCATTTGAGCAGTGACGGTGCAGTCTCCCCTCACTCTACTGTCAATGTGTCTGAACAGAGACCTGAAGAGGGCCCCTGACAGAGAGGGTTCTTCACTCTTAGTGTCTTTGCTCTCTGTGCTACCCAGGAGTGATTACACATTTGCCGCCAACTAATGTCTGTAGCTGTTTGCTCACGTTGATATCTTGTCTAGAATAAGACTAGCTATAATGATTGATTCCTTTTCATTGTGCTGCCAGCTCTCTTGCATTTTAGATTAGGTGGGATGCCAGAATAGGTAAGGCTTCTTCCTTTACAAAGATTCCAATTCAAGCCCTGCTCTAGACTTGGGCTGAAGCCTGATCCTCGCCACCAAAGCTTTATGTGTGTCCTTGGTATTTAGGTTAGACTTAAAAATTAACAGATCTCATGTCAGCACTGTACCACCTCGTGTTTGGTTAAAAGTTTCTGTTTATTCCAAATGATCCATCTGAAGAAAGATGGTAGTAGTAATGCAGAAATCTAAATTATAGGTATAACAGTCAATTTATGAGATATTCTGTTCTGATTAGACATTTTGTGTTCAATGCACACTTCATTTTGCTCAAAGTCTGGTTTGTTAATAGCACAGTTGAGTTTTTTTTATGTGAACCCAAGCAGGGTATCTTAATCTCTGCTAATTTTGTGACACCTTTATTCCTTTTGGAAAAGAGGAATAATTAGCTATAAACTAATTTAAATAATGTCTGGGTTGCATTTTTTAGATCCTAAAGTGACAATTCAATAGAATTAAGTGAGAAATGGGAAATAACAGTACAAATTGAATGAATGCAGTTTGCAGTAAAATTTTTCCTAATGTTACTGAAGAATTGAAGTTCCTGAAGAATTCACTTCTGGTTAGACCACTGTGCCTTGTTAAATGATCTAGGAATGTTTAACTGCTAGAAAAATAGGTTAATTTGGTGGATTGTTCTATCAACTTCATATGACGCTGAGGTTTGGCTGACTAAGACTTTGGCAATCGGTCCTGTACTTTGGGCACTTCTGTTGGGAGATGTACAAACCCAAAAGCAAGCAGAGAGAATACAGAATCATCAAATTGCCTTTGGTTACAACTCTTAAATCGACAGTATATAGTTCACACACGCCAAAAAAAAGAATAAAGAAACTATTCAACCATTAGGTGTAGCTCATAAAAAGTGAAGAACTCATGGTTGAAAGTCAAAACTTCTGTTTTGGCCATCACTACCTCAGCACATGATTTTCAGATGGGATAACACCAGGCAGCAGCTGGGTTCATTCTGCTGTGAAAATCAGAAATAATTGATGAACATGTGCTGCAGAACAAAGTTTCTCTTGTAGAGAAATTTGGGGTAGTTTTTGCATCTTGGCACCAATGATTAATGCTGGAATTGGTAGGTTGTTTATGGCATGAGGAAAATCTAAAGGAATGAATAGAAATTTTCCTTGTTCATAGTGCACAACAAAAAAAATAAAGTATAGAAACGTACCATTATACTGCCTATTCTTTGACATTAACTAAATATTGTTACAGTTTAAGATTCAGAGAATCGCACCAATAGTGCAAAATTATTGTGTAGTTTTAAACCCTAAAATTTATGTCACTATGTAATAAGCAGCCCTGTCCTTATTTTCTTTGTCATCATCCTAGTATTTTGTTACTCTTAAAGAAAATCAGAAGGAAAGCAGTTTTAATGCATATAGAGTATGGACCCTCATAGTTCTATCAAATACTCCCTCTTGTTACGTAATTTTTCTTGAGTATTTTCAGTATAAGTAGCATAGTATAAGATGTGCTAAGATATAAACAAATGTCAGCTTGGAAATTCTGTAATAACAACCCCATTTTTTTTCAGTGGGGAAGATATTAAACTGAGTATTCATGTATTCCTTAAGTCTTTCTCAGTAGTGGTATTAGCAAGAACAGGGTTTGAAACCATTTGTGTACTAAGGAAAGAGATAGGAAGGATGAAGTCATCTGTTGTGACATTTCTTTCACTCTATGAGCTAGTATTAATTTAGAATATGCTTTTCCAATTTAATCCAAAGCACAGTTAGGGAAATTTAAAAGACACTTTCTCAGGCAACTGTTAGTCAGGGTTGGTGTCTTTTTTTTCAAATGCTAAGGTGCGTTTCACTTTTTCTTCTACCATTTTTGAGAAATTAAGATACTTGTGATAATGCGACCACCTTTTTTTTTCTCGTAGACCTTCAGCCCCTACATCTTCAATATTGTAGATGGATTGAAAGATGTGTTTTATGCTTCTGCATACGGCAGACAGAAGTTCTGTGAAAATTTTTTTTCAATAAAACCTGTTTTTTCACCTCCTCATATCTTGTCATTGAAACATTAATTTAATTGGCAGATCCAGAGATGCCCTGGCTTAACAACTCTCTTAAAACAGATTTTTTTCAAGAGGATTTCCATTATTTTTTCCATAATCTCATCTCACTTCAAGCCCCTCCCAAACAAAAAAAAAAGCAAACCTATTTAAAGCTCAGGGGTTTTTGTTATTACATTGGCCTTTCTGAAAGAGTACTAACTTTCCTTTGACTTCCATGGAAGAAGAATTAAACTAGTTAAAACCCTTCCAAAATTCTTTCTATGTTTAACTCCATGTCCATTCTGGTCTTGTCCCGCTTGCATTTCTTGTGAAAAACACCATGGTTTTGTTGGAGTTACAGGACTGTTGAGCACCAAGACAGAAAACAGAGAGAAAAGCAGATTTTGTTCATACAAATTGATTCTCACCAAACAGGTACCAGGAGTTCAACTGGAAACACCAGGAGCTTTTTACAACGTTTATTCAAAAGCTCTGTACAAAACATAGCCCTAAAAACTCAATGAAACACAAAAATGTCTTTCTTTTCTATACCTCTTCTGCACTCATAATGAGTAGGAACGGGAAAATGCTCTGAGCAAAGTGCTTCAACTATTTATTTACAAAAAGAAATTCCTGCCTGGCCAAGTTTATTCAATAGGCTTTTACTATCACAGCTCTTAATTAGGGAGGCACACAGAGAAAGAGAGATGAGAGCTTTAGCTGTTGTAACACACTTGTTTAAAGAAGCTGCATTATCTCAGATGTCTTATTAGAGAAATAAATAGTATTCGGCTGGGGGCATGGGGGAGCATCAAAAAAGGGAACATGTGTCTACCTCTAAGTTGTATAAAAAGTTGAAAAAAAGCTTGTTGCTGCCAAAGTAACAAAACTGTGGAGAGAAAAAAAAAATTGTCTAAGCAAGTTAGATCTTCTAAGTATGGCTTTTTGGACAGCAATATCATTCATCAGAGATTCCTGAAGAAATCACATGCTTATATTTGCCAGTGTTTATGTAAAAGTATTTCCTCCTGCGCTAATGTTTCACCAAATGTTTTGCAGAAAAAGGAAAAAGGAGGTGATGGGACTTCAGAATTTAGTAAGACAGCTGAGGACCCAGATCTGGTAACAGAACATGGAATTTTGTTTGAGTGCTCTCCTGATAACTGGACTGATCAGAAGAAACCACCACCAACAATGAATTACTGGGTTGTGGGGTGAGTTTAAAGACAAATGAATGTTTTTCTCCCAGTGTTTTCCATTCTGAATATACCACTATACTCTTTAAGAATAAATTTAACTGTAGCACATCACAGAAGCACTTCAGCTAAGTGACTGAGGGAGCTTTAATTTGGGATCTGGGAGGCTGCACTGGTGTGATGTTCCACCTGCTTTAAAACACAGGTGTGTTAACTCAGGTGAGCACCGTGCCAGCATATCAGCACCACAGAGCTGGCAGCCCCTGCAGTGCTGCCCTGCGCTGTGCAGGCAATGCTGAGTAACCACACTCACAATACCCTTTCGTGCACTTTCTTTGTGCTCCTCACACTCCTCCTGAGCTCTCCATCCCGCCTGTCTTGGCTCCGTTCAGTGCTAGAAGGAGGTAAGGTGAACAATTGTAGCTGGGAGTTGTTTTGAGGTTGGTTTGTCATTGTGTTTTTTTCCACTGGGAAGATCAACCTAGCAGTCTATTTGAGATATTTTGGAAGGGCAGTTTTCTTTCCTTAGTTTGCTCTAAAAGTTCTGCCGTGATCATTGCAAATGGTATAGTTATTGCTACATAGCTATGTTCTTATTTGCATGACAGAACAGCATACTGCCCTAGGCATTAAATATTAATACTTTTGTGAAGTAATTAAAATTAGGGGTTAGGAGAAAGTAGTATGTGTCAGTTCTTCACAATTCAGAACACATCAAATCTTGTAATTTCTTAAGTCCAGGCCAGTAAGCTCCATTCTGTAACCACCGCTTACATGTTACTCTTTTCTACATCCACTATATTTTGTGCTGTCTACATTTTAGCTGCAGTAAGCAGATAGTTATATTAGAGCAGTCAGTCCACAGGATGTTTCCTTCTTTTCTACATTGATCTTTTGTATTTTGTATTCCTACTAGATAAACAGAAAGAAAAATGCCTATGGCCAGTTCAATGGAAGCTATGCCTTCGCCATATGAAAAATAAATTCAGTATAGGTATGAGTTGAAAGAAAGATAAAGGATTATGCCTGATTAATTCATTAAGTTACAGTTATTGACTAGTTCAACTATTGCATAGATAGGAAAATCAGAAAACAGCAGAATATATTTCTGAATATGGCATAAGAGGGGTTTTTTTCCATGATACAACGAGAGGAAACATCATCTATTGGCCAGGAATAATAATGTAGAAATTCTCTAATAGAGCTTTTGTTCACCCTGTTTGCCTTCAAGTCAGATGTTTAAAGAGAAAAAAGAAAATCAGTTGTTACCCACCATGAACATACATAACTGCAGTTTGTGTGCTATCCTGGGGGTTGGTAAAACTTATACCTTTACCTAAAATATTTTAAAATGTGTACGCTGCTGTTAGTATCATTTTTTCAGTCTCTGCATTATCAAACAACATGTTAGATCAGGGGCAGTCCATTAGTATTTGCAGAACTATATGCTATGCTGTGATGCTGCACACAGTTATGCCAGATTTTAACAGCTTTCCTATTTTAGCGCTCTCCCTAGAAGAGCGTATTAGATTGACCTGTGGGAATGTACCGATCCAGATGTATTAAGTTTAAAAATTAGTAATTATGTGAATACTGGGGCTTGGTCCCAAGTACTATGATCGCAGCTTGTAGCCTAGAAACTTGGATCACTGTAAAACACACTGGTACCATGCAAATAGAGCCTGAAAACCTGAAGATTTTTTTCCATATACAGGCTTGGGAAAACTGAGCAGACAGTAACTTGATTTAAAAATCTAATATATTGAAAAAAGTGAAATAATGCATGAGAGCCACAGAAATTGCTAGCTTACACCACCATTTTTAACATTTTACTGAAATGTCAGAGTACAATCAGAACATATCAAGCAGTTAAGAAGAAAAATACCTATGATAATTTTCTTTTTCCTCTTTCTTTTTGTTCCAGGAGACTCATACTACATCCAAAACCTCAGGAGTGTTATGTCTGTTTCCATGACTCAGTCACAGAAGCTGCTGTTGAACTGGCCTTTAAACTGTCCTTCGGCTTAGCTACATAAAACATAGAAGCTTCCTGAACGTTCAGCCACCCTGCAGGGTGTTGCCATCTCTTTAAAATACTTCAGTATAAAGAGAAATTAATTCAGTTGTGGTGCTCACCCGTGGCTTATCTTTGAAATAATTTTTTAAAAATAAAGCTACCTTGCGGTAATGACACAGGTAAAACATCAGTGATTACTCTAATGACCTCATCAATTGGATACTTAAAAAGATTTCAGAGAAACAAAGTTCTTGTTTTTACGTACTGTCAAATTACTTATCCTGGTCATAACTTTATTATATAAAAACATCACATAATTCATACATTCACTGCTATTTAGTGTGTAATATGCAATATAAAATAATCTGATATCCTCAACATGCTCTCTGAATATCTGACAATTGGTGCTGGGGGGGGAGGGGGGGGGGGGTTTTCCAATTAACTAAAATTTTGTGCCTCTAAGGGCATGAAAAATATTGTATGTTTTCAGTAACATTGTAACATTGTTACTGAAAACAGAGAAAAAACTTGGTCAGTTCATTATACTTAGCTACATAAAATGAATAGTTTATCGTTTTTGTGAGTATGGTCCTCTGAACACTTGAGCACTATGGTATGGTTGGTATTTTACTTGACTTTATGAGTTTTAACTATAAATAATACTTATATTTGTTAAAACACAATTTTGAAGGCACGAAAGAAGATGAGGGGGTGGGAGGGAGGGAGTAGTGATGATTTTAAGACCTATGCAGACCTATTTTAAGACCCAGCTAATTTTATATTACATTCATAATTTCATAATAAAAAAAGGTATATTTGTCAACAATCAGTAAAGTGTTATTCTGGTTTTTTTTACTTAACATATTTTCTCTTGTGTTTATTTCAATAAATACTTGTTTAGCTAAGTCTTCTATAATTTACAGCTGGATATTACGCAAAAATGTTAAGTTACATCCATATAAGGCAAAAGAAGGCAAGATGTTTGCAAAATCAGAATTCTTCTACAAAATTCAGCTTTCCTCCAAACTGTTAAAATGTTTGTAATCTACAAACCAGCTGCGCCTGCAGCTTTTTTTACTAAAGTTTAGTTTAAAATGTAAGATTTTGGGGGTTCTTTTTACCCACAGCCAGCATATTTAGATCTGGTCATCTGCATAGCATTTCATCGTGTTCCATATCAACGATGCATTTTTTAACTTCTGCTGTTTCTATTTGCTTTTCATGAGTGCTTTTCATAAAATGCATGACTAAAGTTGCATTTTAAACAATGGGATCAAAAACTAAGCATTCAGGAAAGTAAATTCGGTTCCACAGGCTGTCATGATCAAGACTTTAGATCTTGTTTTCACTAGTAAATTACACTGCTTAGAGTAGTTCTAAAATAGTCAACCAAATGCCTGTAGCTGCCCACTTTCACAGAGCGATTCACAGCTTGTCTTGAATCACTTGAATCACCTCTATGTGTGTGTGTGCACATAAGAGTGCGTCTATGGGAAAAGGTAATTGTGCAGATGTTTGTCTCATTTCAGTCTTTCTGAGGCTGGGCTATATGGTTCGAATGCTAAAAGAGAAGATATTAGAATGCTTTAAAAAGCAGACAGCTAACTTTTGTCTAGATCCTTACGTTTAGTCAGACCTGTGTTACTCTGCTACCAGTGCAGTGGGTTGAACTCAGTTGACTCAACAGACAACCGAGTCCAGGCAGAAGAAATGGTTTGAATGTGCAGATGTGCATGGAGAAAAGAAGTGAAGGAAGGTAGGACTCCTTCAGTATGGACCAGCTATTAGATTGGCTTGCTCCTTTACAAGAAACCATACCTTAGACTTACGGGCATCTGAGTATGGTTTACCTTTTGTATTCCAAGCAGTGTAGTTCAGCAACAAAACGTTGCAAAATCTGAATTAATAGTGTTGATGCTACACTTCTGGGTTTTTTATTGGTTACTTTGTTCATCAACTGAGTGGAGACTGTATTTTGCAGTTTTTTAAGAGTATGTTTAAAAAGAAATCCTCTCATCCTTTGGGGCTCATTTCCTACAGAACACAGATTTCAGGTATCTGGTCCAAGTCTTGTAGCTTTGTAATTTTCAGGAACATCATAGCCATGAATCAGCGTATAGAATTAATATTAGAAGGAACAGATACCGAGAAGCTGGTAAGGAGTTAAAATGGTAGTATTAAGGCTCAAAATAAATGAATTTCTTTCGCCTTTAAATTATTACTTAGAAAAACTATTAGCAAAACAATGTGTTGTACTAAATAATGGAGTACCAGAGTTAATATTACTAATGTGAAGGGAATGCAAGAAACAAAAGTTAGCTTTTAAAAACATCAGCAATTGAAACATTTTGACTGAACAAATAGGGTGTTTCATGCTGTCATTAATCATAAGGTCAGGAGATGTAGGGCATGGAAAGCAATTAAAAAAAAAAAACAAATTCTATCAGCAATCTAGAAGGAACTGGTATTTCTGACCTGCAATGGAATGGGTATAAATGACATGACTAATTAATTTCCTTGCCATATGTAATGTTTATCTCATAACTCAGTATCATCAACAGCTACCCTTTGTTACCTGAATTTTTTTCCTCTAGTTCCCACTCAGGAGAGAGGGGCTGGTTCCCACAGCTGACAAGGTTCTGGAAAGTTCTGGATGTCTCTGGAAGCAGCTTGGGGAGGGTGGCGCTCCCTGGAAGGGATCAAGCTCATGGCGCCGTTTGCAGGCCCAGTCGCCCCTCACAGCCACTAATGGCGGGGGACAGGTAGCTCAGCTCCTGGGTATCCCCCGAGCATCAACTTCTGAGGGAAAAGAAGCCAGTTTGGTGCCCTCCAGCTGTATGTTTTTCAGGAGGAGGAGATGGCCGGAGTGGTGCTGTGTGCCATGTCAGCCCTGAAGGGCAAGGGGCCTCTATGACCGCCTATCTTCTTCGGGCAGGGCCTGCTGGCTGGCGGCATGGCGGCCTCCATCTTCCAGAGGGCGGTGAAGCCCACTGAGAGGGTGAAGCTGTTGCTCCCCTGAGCAGATCTGGACACACTGGACTGCTTCGTGGATGTCACTGGGGAGCAAGCAGGGACGCTGGTCCGCTGCCTTTGTCCCTGCACCTTCCCCTTGTCTCAAACCTTACAAAAACATGAGCTTTTAGAAACAACTTTGAAGCAAGGGCAAAGGAGCCTCCATCTCAGGGGGGAATGGGCAGTGGCAGAGGGGGTAGCTGCTGCGTACACCCCCACGGAATTTTTTCTTGGTTACTTGGTAGCAGCGAAGCCATGCTCATTGGTATTTGTGGACAGCATAAAATAGCTCTGACATTTTATTTGTGGTACTTCAAAAAAGCAGCATTTATTTGTCATCCTCATCTTAACATATAGGAAGAAACAAAAATGGAATTTTGAGTTTTCTGTCTTAAGGAGTCTTTGTCTTCTTCCACGGTAACACAAGAAAATTAATAAATTCTGAATGAAGAGCGTGGTTAAGCATTTCAGAGAGAACTTGTCACTGCTTAGCAAATCCTAACACGACCAGCCAGTCCAATGTCTGTGAACATCTACACATTATTTTTTTCTCTCTTGATTCACATAAGATTTGTTTCTGCATTACCCTCCTCGGCTCCGTTTAGCTTCTTAGGCATTTATCAAAGGGATCCTTTCTTTAATTTAGAAGAATATAATGACAAAAGCAGTACCAAGTTTCTTGTACCTGTATAAACTGTTCGTCATTGCTGTAATATAGAGTGTGAGCACCCCCTATGGAAGCGAAATTGCATAGGCAGGCTACTTCAGGAAAACAATTTATACACAGTCCTGTGAAACATTCTTCTATTCTGCAGGTTCCAGACTGCATTTTACATATGCGTCCCTTATCTCAGAAATGTATGAAGTGAGGAAGTTGAAAATCTTACGTATTTCTCAGCTTTATTGATGTTTCACTTGCAGGTTTAGATTTTCTTGTGCTAACACCAAATGCGTACGACTGTTGGTAAGTGTCAGAATAAATCCAGATTTTCAATATGCTTTAAAGTGCTTGAAAAATAAAGGACCTGCAAAAGGAACATTTTTAGCCTTTGTTACAGCTCATACCAGAGTAGAAACAATAGAAGGAATATTGTATTATATACTCAGTGTAGTATAGATTTTGGTAATGTTACTTTAAAGATCCGTTTCTTTTTCTGTAGGATTTTTCAGCTTTTGGCATGGCAACTTGGCAAATGTCACACGCTATTTCCCAACACAGGCTCTCAACTTTGCTTTTAAGGACAAATGCAAACAGATCTTCATGTCCAAAGCAGATAAAGAAAAACAGGTAAATAATGTCTTCCATATTAGTTCTGTTCAATAAACAAACTAGATCCAGCCAAGCGCTGTGCAATTTTTTTTCTCAGCATGGTTGGCAATTAGTGGTGGCATATTGATAAGATTTTGTAATGAGCTTATTTTATAACAAGAGGAACAGCGAGCGTGGCTTACCCTTGTAGCTTACTGTTGAAGGTAATGAAATCTGGCATTTGATCTTTAATAACTCTGTGAGGTGTGTGTAAATAACTGCTTATAACTTCAGTCAGAATTATCAAAGTTTTGTTCAGGATGTAATTATTTCAGAGTTAACTAATGCAAATATTAGGATGGATCTTAAAAATCTTGGACTCGGAAACCTATGTTTCTGGGCCAATTACGTTCTCACTCTTAAGACTCTATTAACCCATACTTTAGTCTCAAAAACCTTTGTGTTCATAATTTCACTCATGTGAAATTACAGCTGCTTTTATTTTAATGTCTGTAGTTCTTGGGCTGTGGCTCTGAAACAGGAGTCTTTAATTTTAATTTTTTTCACATTATTTTCTTCATAATAACTAGTATGTAAGTGTGAGAAGGGCCTTATAGATAGGAAAATGCATATTACTGCTGTAGATAAGTAGTACTTCACATTGAAAACTGATTTATTGCCACATGTAAAGCTAGAAACATGAAAAGTTAAAGCATTTTAAGAACTTAGTTTTGTACAATGCATCAGAAAGGAATAGTTCTAGGTTGCAGCTCAAGAAGGCAATTACACATTTGGGCTATGCTGCCTTACCTTGCAATTTGGTGTACTTGGGAAAAGTCCCTTAACTTGGATGCATTCTTGAAAGACACAGAGATCTACACCCATGGAATTAATTATAACAAATCTTGGCCTTGGAACGTGAACTGTTGATATTGGCATTTGACAAATTACATAAAATTCACTCCTATCAGTAGAATGAAACATAAGTTCTTCATATCTAATTTGTTTCATGTGGAAATAGCTGGAAAATCTGCTTTATTTTGTGTCTGTCTTAAGCTATCTGTTTTAGGATATCTTTGGTTAGGTTTTGATAATTTAAACAAAAAAATCTGATGTTCTGTGCTTTCTCTTGCTGACAGCTTTTTACAGCAGTGCCAGAAACTTTCCTTGCCACAGGCTTTTCTGGTGGTGCTGACCAAGAAAAATGCTGTCAGTCATTAGGTTTGATTAATCTCTTTGTATTGCATGCAAATTCTTAAGCAGTCCTTTTTTAATTAAAGTCATTTTGTATGTAAAGAGTTTAAGGTTGCTGTTTTCTTTTTTTGAGTGGAAAAAAAGGAAACCATGCATGATGTAAATAATGCAGCGTTTATAGTTCTTCACATCTCCTTTCCGTCTCGTAGAAGTGTTTCCAGATGGCTTACATGTGTGTGAGCTTGTGACTCAAATTTTAGAAACATTCCATGAATAGCACTCAAGATTAATTCCTTCAGAAATACAGTATTTAGCAAAGTAGCATATTCATTGTTGAAGCTCAGGATCTTTGGATGCTTTCTTGCATGTTTTGTGCAGGACAGGAAATGGGGAAGACCATATGGTGACATACATGAGTTTTCGCTTAGCGGGATTCTCCTTAAAAAAATAATTACTAAATTCTTTACATTGTAAAGTGCCGAGGAGCTTCTGTTAAAGACAGCAGGCTACAGCTATGAGTAGCTGTAAATAAATAAAAAGTGATTTAGGGTACATGTACTTGGTCTGCATTTACTACACAAGAGGTACCTGTGATGCCATTTATGTCAACAGATCTATGTCAGATATCAGCACCTAAAAATCTTATGCAAAATGCTTCTTGCACTGTGATCAGCCTTTTCTTATTTGGTGAATAGTACAAACCATGGTGAAAGCAAGTAGATCGATTTTTTTGTTTTCCTGTTTCCCGATCATAGAGAGTTGATGCACAGTTGTACTGGGGGGATCCACAGGGCTGACTGTTACGGAGGACAGGGTGATTATAGATAAGAAAGGTGTTATCTGCTCTCTGGGTCATACAAAAACCATATAATTCAGAAGTCTAAAGAGATAACTGAATTGGTATTTTCATGACATCTTCAGTATAACGTGTACAGTTTGAAGTTCTTCCTTCACAGATCATTTTATCGCTTACTGTGTTTCCACCTATAGAGTGCAGTTACTTGTGGAATATGGAAAGAGGTAAGAATCTACAGATACAACAAATGGATCTTTTTACCTTGGTCACAGCTTGCGGTTAGCGTTCCATTATGGGGAAAAGCTGAAATGAGTAACACTTCTAATACAATTGAGTATGAATTTGTGGGGAGGAAGTGAAAGGATGGTATTATGTAGCAGAAGTTCTTTTCAGAGAGGGTAAGAGAATTCATACGTAAGCATTCAGCTGAATGACGACCAAATTGGAATGGAAGTTGTGTGACCTGGAAGTATTTCAGCAACTGGGTATCATGATCTGAATAAACTGCTTTCATCCATCCATGTGTCTCAATTCTTCTTTATGCTTCGTTCCTAAGTGGAGAAAACAATGACCTACTCTGTTTTTCACATTTTGATAATGTTAAATGTTTTGGTCATACAGAGTATTTTGTAATAAAGAGAAGGGCTTCTGTGAAGCCTAACGATGCCCATAAATATTTTCTATTAGGTGCTGCTGAGTAACAGTTTCATGGACTTGGCGACTGTATTATTCAAATTGTAAAGACAGATGGACTTCCTGGCCTGTACCACGGATTCAGTGTTTTTTCAGTACAGGGAGTTGTTGTATACAGAGCCTCCTCTTTTGGATGTTAAGACGCCATTAAGGTAGCTTTTACAAACAAAAATGCATGTTTTAAAACTTTATCATGATATTTTAAATATTTATTATGAACTAATGAGGGCGTTAGTTACAGCTTTTGTCTTTACAGTTATTTGTGCTCAACAGAGTATATTACTGAAGAGCAAAGTAATTTTACAGTAGGATTAACTACAGAACTGATCAAAACTGTAATTGGTATCTGCTGCATTTGACATACATTTTACAGAATTTGTAGAGGCCTCCATTTGTGTTTTATTTTGCAGGGATTATTTCCAAATCCAAAGCAAACTCCATTCATTGTTCCCTTTTTCATTGCCCAAATTGTGACTACATTCTCAGGAATGCTGTCTTACCCCTCTGACGCTGTCAGGAGATGCATGATGATGCAGGTACAGTCTAGCTTGCAATCCTTTTCTGAAAATTACTTAGTAAATTTTTGAAGTTTGACATGCTAATTGAAGCAGGGGAACCTCTACTCAGGGGGGAAAAAGAAAAAAAAAAAAGGAAAAAAAAAGGTGGAAACATCCCCAGAAAGACAAGAAGAAAAATGAAATAACAGTATTGTGGGAGCCTGATAAAAGTTCACATCTTGGTGAGAGATTTTAGTAGAAAAATAGGATCTGTTTTCTTTTTCCTACTCAGAAGCCAGATACCTGGAGTAAGACAGGTTTGTGGGTAGAATAATGCCCTTTATTAGCCCAGCTAATGCGTAAGAAAAACAGTCTTTGTAGTACACAGCTGTTCTTCAGGTACGAGGTAGAATCAATGATCTTCAAAGCTCATTAAAAGCTGAGAATTATTTCTAAGCATGTGATGGGTATGATAGTGTGTAATTAGCAATTACTGTTGGATCTTGGTGCTAGCTATTAGGTAATTTTATTAGGTAGTTCAGTAGCATTTGAAGCACACATAATAATATAAATTCTTACTGTGAAGGTCACCCTCAAACACAAAATTTAAAAAATCACAAAAATGCTCTTGAAAAATCAGGACCTTGTTCCCTGCATACCTGAGGAAGTTTTGCTAGCTGAGAAATGAGTTGTTAGTTCTAAAGAAATGTCTCTATATTTCATTTCATGAGCATCCTTTTCTCTTGGTATTCCAGAAAGTCAAAAGAAAATCAGAATAAATGTTGGCATAGAATTTGTTTGGCTGCTTTCAAAAACTCCCAGAGGATACTCAGATTCTTAGGTAATGCCTGCATACCCCTCAGGTAACCTGTTCTGAATAACAGAAATCCTTGAAGCTTACAGTGGGAAAACACCATTAACACTACTGACTTCTTCCTTTCGGACTAAGTTGGAGTTCACTGTCTTCAGGTTCTGCTTTATCTGCTTAATCAGCAGTAGATCTACAGCTAATGCTGTCTTTATTCCTAACTACTCTACTTCTTACGGCTTTACCATAAAGTTGGCTGTATTTCTGGTAATTAACTTACTCCTAGGACAGAGAATAGTATCAAGATTAAAAACATACTTTATAATCATGTGAAATAAGCTAATGGGTTTACTAGCATAAAAGAGAGGGCAGATACATACTTTGGAGGTATAAATATATTTCATGTAATGTCCTTGTTTCATTCATGGAGTTTTGAAGCTTCAGGTACCAATAAAGCTGATTAGTATGATTTTTATCAATTTCTTCTCATGACGATTATTCTGATCCAAGAGGAAGCCCAGAATTAAATATAGCAGCTTTTAATTCTTCAGTTAAATTATATTTGCCTGCTGGGATAACTTTCCGAAATAATGAGCACAGTACAGTTATTGCTTTCAGCAAAGTTGATTTCTGTCAGCTAAGCAGTAATAACCATTACCAAATATTCTACTTAGTTATGTGGATATTTATCATAGACCTATTTCCTACATTTATTATATTTAGGAAATCTGTAGTGATCTCTTATTTTGATTTCCTAACAGAAGATGTAACAAAATGTAATGCTGTCTTCATCAGAAAATTCAAACATCACTTTATTAGTTGTAGAATCTGTCCTCTTAAAGCAGGCAAGACTATCTTTCTGCCACTACTGAGAGACCAGAACCTTACCTTAATGCTGCAGGTGGATTTGACTTAAGGTGTAGCTAATTTAAATCAAATCTTCAACATTAAGTAAAAATCCAACTGTCTTCTTTCCAGTAAAATTTCATATAAAGGCACATATTTGGGGATTAATCTCGCCCAAAAAACATCATACTTGTTTTTTGCTAGTAATGACAAAAACCAGTGTAAGCTACTGATACCATCCTCAAATCCTGAAGAGGCTGCAGTTCCAAAACAGGAATTGATTGACAGCTCACCAAGCACATCTGCAAAAAAAACTCCTTTGACAGGGCTGTGGTGTTACGCAGGGTATCTGAGCAACACGCTGTTGTCATCGTGCTGAGCTCCACAGTGGGCAAGACTATTGCCCAAGTGCTCTGCTGCGCTGAGAATGGCTACACAACGCTCCTCTGGGCTGTCTCTACTCCACTATTGAAATTTCCAAACCTTCAAGGAGCTGGCATGATTTTCTGCCATGCTGCACTTTGAAAAAGCTGATGGGAGAGTTCAGTACTTCAGCTCTGAACTGTACAGAAACAGTTGTATACGTGCCTTTGAACATTCACTGCTTGGCATCCTTTGTTTCCTTCACCTGTGAGCAGCTGAAGCAAGTTTCAGTGAACACGGCATGGAGGTCTCTACCGAACAACTCCTTCTTTTTGCTTTGTTTTCATTCGTCAAGCAAATTAATGCTGAGAAAGAAGGTGGGCTAGATTAAAATTGGACTGCACTTAGCCTTCTGCATTTTTCCTTCTGCACTTCCATCTTAGCCTTCCTATGTTTTTACACTGTTGTGATAGTCAAGATCTTAAAATTTTTTAGAGGATTCTTGATCAGTAATGAACTGAAATCTACTTGGTATAAAAATATTCCAGTGGTACTAAAGAAGGAAAAAAAAAGAAGTTTTAATAGCATTGAAACAATTCAGAACACCCTTAGGACTGGAGTGACCTCATTTAATTCCTAAGCCTTCTACTTGCCCAGTAAAGCTTAAAAGAAGCATCAGAAGAAGGATCACAGCCTTTCTAAATTTAGCTATTGGATCAAGCTAACACAGCATTACGTCAGCTAAATATTTATTAGTTAAAAACCCACTTCTTTGCAGTAGGTGAAACATGAGGAAGAAGTTCCTTAGTGTTCTTTACTGAAGAAAAATAAATGTTGCTGGGCATCCAAGTTTCTCAGTGTGGTGCAATAACGATCTGTCTGTATTATTTTGTAGAGCTCTCCTGAGCAGGGAGACTGAGCATCTGTATAAAGGAACCACTGGCTGCTTTATGAAAATATAAGGGTGAGAGGGGCTTAATGCCTTCTTCCCTGGAACGTTCTCCAACATCCTCCGTGGAAGAGGAAAACCCTTAGTGCTAGTTTTTTATGACGAAATTGAAGACACTTTTGACCTCAGTGTTTCAGAGAGTTCAGGATCTGATTAAAATTGTGAGAGAACACCTATTTTGTTTGAACAGTGTTGATGATAGAACTCTCGTTGTTTGCATAAGCCTATTTTAACTGTTATACAAACAATACTTTTAAGGAATTATTCGGATGTTTTTGTGACTATGTACTGTGTATGAAATAATTTGTTTCCAGTGAACTAAAAAGTACCACTTACATTTCATTCAAGAAATCAATTCAAGAAAATACTTGCCTCCCTCTTGTTCAAAATTCTCTAAGTTTCTGTTTTATTCATACTAAATGCTGCACACCTTGACTTTTCAATTACAGCATGTTCCTAAATACATTTTGGTAAGAGTAGCTTCCCAAGCCAGTCAGCAGAGACCGTTTTAAGTGTGTGTGCGTTATCAGCCTGCTACAGCTTCTACGTGAACCACAGTAATAGGAAAACCTATTTCTAGCTGTTGATGAGTTTTTGTGGTATTTCAAAGCACAAGAGTTCACAGTTGGGGTTTTTTTCCTAATTGGCATTAAGAAATGAAGCAATTCACTCTTCTCTCCGTCCTATTCCTCAAATGTCATTGAGAAGACTGTAGTCTGGTTGGCAGCATTTTAAGCCAAAACATAGCCTAAAAATGCGGAGAGGCGAGCACCTCGAGACTTAGAACACTTGAGACATTATGTTTTGAGGAAATTTTAAATGGCTGAGGATTCTTCTTGGTATCAAGGATAAATTTTACAGAGTACGTAAGTGAGGAGACTCTTATTTCTGAGGAAATAATTTTCAACAGAGAAAGCAGAGAAAAAAACAAACCTGTTAACTTACGGCCTCAAGCAAGTACTTAAACGGCCTCTATTTAACTGTTTGGTTTCAAAGAAATTAAGGCGAGCAGCATTCCTAGCATTTCTCCATAACCGCCAGCTCCTTGAGTTAGTACCAACAGTACTGCAGTGGTGGGCCCAAGGGTAATGCCTTCAAACTGAAAGAGGGGAGATTTAGGTTCGGTATCAGGAAGAAATTCTTTCCTGTGAGGGTGGTGAGGCACTGGAACAGGCTGCCCTGAGAAGCTGTGGATGCCCCATCTCTGGAGGTGTTCAAGGCCAGGCTGGATGGGGCTTTGAGCCACCTCCTCTAGTGGGAGGTGTCCCTGCCCATGGCAGGAGGGTTGGAATTCAATGGATGATCTTTAAGGTCCCCTCCAACCCAAACAATTCTATGATACGGACTTTTTTAGCTGCCAAAAATCAGATGTCAAGAACTGGCAGGCCTCAGACAGAAGCTAAGACGATTGGGGTGGGAGGGACGCGTCCGGGCAAGTCTGAGGCTCACCCCACACGGCTGGGTGTTGTTCATCCCGGCGGCGCGGGCAGCCAGTGCCACACCGAGCCACGCAGACAGGACTATAATGAAACACTTGAGGAGTTTGGCTCATCCTGCCTACGGTCTCACCGCCCTCCTACTCTTGACAAAGCCAATAAAACCTCCGTTGGCAGCTCCCTGTCACTGGCGCTCCTGGCTGCCAGCAACCACGCAGCAGCAGGATGCGAGGCTGGAGACCTGCCATGCCCGTGCTTCTGCGGTGGTGTCCCCTAACCCTGAGGCTCTCCAGCTTCTCCTGGCCCTGGCCCAGCGCAGGAGCACCCGTGTACTCACCAACCTATGTCGCAACCCATTGTTAAATGGCGCTTGTCCCCGCCAACCCCTTTAAGGGTGGGCGTGGCCTGTGGCTCTGACGTCAGGCTGAACGTCCCGACGTTCTGGATAGCGCCGCCCCTGCCCCGTCCCGTTCCAGATCTTTCTGGAAGGCACCGCCCGCTGCCCGTTCGGCCCGAGCCCTTCCGGATCCTTCCGGAAAGTGCCGAAGCCGGCACCGGCGCCTGTGGCGTTGCCGGCCGGCGGGCGCAGCGCGCCTGCGCAGAGGAGACCGGCCGCCGGTTGGTGCCCGGCGCTCTGCAGTGGGGGGGAGAGGAGCGAGGGAGACGGGCGAGCAGCCGGGTGGCAGCGGTAGCCCAGTTACCAGTCGCCGCTGTTGAGTCTCAAGGCCGGCGGGGGCGGCAGCAGCACCAGTAACAGCAGCCATGTCGGTGGTGGGTATCGACCTCGGCTTCCTCAACTGCTACATCGGCGTGGCGCGGAGCGGCGGCATCGAGACCATCGCCAACGAGTACAGCGACCGCTGCACCCCGTGAGTACCGGCCGCGGGGCAGCCCCTCCCCGCCGCCGCTTCGCCCCTCACCTCAGCCGCCCTTTCCCTTC
>VXBW01002687.1:1112214-1164092 GCA_013400375.1 Thinocorus orbignyianus | reverse complement strand
CCAGTTTTCTACTCCGTGTCCTTGAAGAACCGCGTTGTGCGGGGGTTCCCCCTGCGGCCTTGGCGGGGTTTTTCCCTGTGCCCCTTGGTTTTCGTGCAGTGAAGGTCTCTGCTGGTGGTGTGTTTCCCCGACTCCAGGAGGGTGGGCTGGGTTGGAAGCGTTTTCATTAAGGAGATTATGAGGGAGCGGTGGTGAGACCGAGGAGGAGAAGGCGGCGGGTTCCCCCGGGAAGAGGCGGGATGAGCTGCTCCTCCTCGGCCCCGTTCTGACTCGCACGGCGTCTGCCGGCCGCGGCATAGCGAGAGCCTGCGGGGAGCGGGGGGGGCAGCGGCCGTGATGATGGGATACGCAGGAGGAGGTGGAGATTTTTCCTGTTCTGTTTCTATGGGATACGTCTAGGTCTTCTGGAGCTCCATCTGTGCGTGATTTTCAAGGAGGATTCAGGAATTCATATAGTACTCATGAAAAATCAGGGTTTGGGTGCTGCTTCCATGCATAAAAGGAGCTTAGAGGCAGCAGCAGAAAGATGTTTCTGCTGTTTGAGGCCACAGTAACTTTAGCATTGCTGTCTCTTTGATCTAGGAGAAATGTAAGGGTTGTCTTGCTTTCTAAAAAGTTTTCAGGAAGAAGTTGAGTGATAAAATCTATACAGTTTGTATTAATGGAATATTCTTGAAAATTTTTGTTACTCCGTAGAAAAATACATTCCTCATGTTAAAAACCTAAGAAGGCATTATCCTTGCACACCTTTTATGAGAACTGAAATTCTGAGGTCTCTCAAATTCTGTGCAAGGAACCTCCTGAAATTGTTGCCCAAAGAATTCTCAGGCAGCTCCAGTTTCCTTCCTGCACTTCCAGTTCTTACCTATTCTTGGAGTGCTTTCTTGTCAGGTAGGCTTTACATAGGTTTCTCCATATTTAATATTTTTCACGTTAACTTCTGAGTCATTTGCAAAGTGATTATGAAAGGGGTTCAAGCACAGTTAGCAAGAAAGCATCTGGAGTGCACAGGTATGTAAATTTAGGCAGTGGTGATCTCATTTAAAGTGACCTTTTTTTCTAGTGGGTTTTTTTTCTCCTTTTCTCCAAAGTGTAATATAGAAGAACATGAGGAACTTTCTTTCTAGTACTGTTGTCTTGAGGCAGACCAGAAAAGTAAATAGAAATGTTGCAGGCTTATTGCTGTTATGAAAGTTTATCATAGTAACTAAAGCTTACTTCAAGCAGGGTTTGAGTGATGTAGGCCCATCTGATTCTTAAATCATCAAACTTTCCTGTTTATTACACATACCAACACAGTAAATTAACTGTTTATTTATATGTTCTTTTAGAGGTGCTTAAGTGATTTAGATACTTGAACTTAGCTGGTGGTTGACATTGATTGGATACGTCCCAAATAATCAGGTCTTTCTCCCAGAAATACAAAGTTTTAATGTTTGTTGTGTCTATGTAGCATGATAAAAAAATATCTGAGCTTGCTTTGGAGAAGCTGGTAGGTTTTCATGCTCAGTGTGTTGTTACTAAGCCACATAAAGATACTTGGTTGGGTCCTAAAGATAGGACAGTCCTGGCTGTGCTCTGCAGGGCTAATTGCTCTTTCTGGGCAAGGCTAATTAGAGCAGCCAGTTTCCAGTGTTGGAGCTGGTTCAGGTGCCTGTGCAATAGTGCTGTGAACAGCACAGGCTTACTGCAAGCACATTTTGGTGTTCCAGACAAAAGCAGTGTAGAATATATACTATCACAATATAATGCAGTGCTTTTAAGTCATAAATCCACTGCCCCAGTTGTTAAGACATTCAGATGATTCCTTATTATTTACCCAAAACCTATGTCCTACAGTCCAAGGCATGGGATTGTTAGCATTTGTAAAACGTGCATCATCTTTAAAGCTTTAGCACAAGTATTTTAGAAAGAAAAAAAACTGTTCTGCCGTGAAGCCATCCGTTCAGTAGAACTTGTACTTTTTAAGGCTTTTGGCCTTAGCATCTCCTTGGGAATTACTGACACTTGACTTTGTCTGAACTGGGAAATCCGGCAAGTCTGCTGTTTGTATTTGTAGTGAGCCAGGTGTGTAAAATTCATGGCAAATGGCCCTTTCAGGCGCTGTGCCTCCCCACTGAGGTTTTGTGGAAAAACAGTTGATTGTTGATAGCTCATAATTTTTAGTAATTAGTGTAATTGCAAGCTGTAATTAAAATTATGAGGTAGTATTTCTTCAATCCTTTCTTGCACTGTTTTGAAACGTCCTGCTGGTGAATACAGTTGCTACCTCTAGAAAAGGCTGAGTGCTGTTTAAAAAGCTCACTTGAAAGCAGGCTGAGGGCAGCCATGGGGGAGACAGTTCATTTGTCACACTTGTTGTATCCTTGTGGTGGATGTGCTTCTGAAAGGGCTGTCTTGGGTACAACTGAAGTGTTTGGAGTCAAATAGAGCACAGTTTACTTCTTGGCATCTCTGCGTGCCAGCCAAGGGAGGGCGAAGCCATTCATCCCCTTGTGCTGGAAGTGAGTGATTTAAGTAAACCATGGCAGGAACTCTAGTGCTGTCTGTCAACAGACTCAAATTCTGTATGGGAAAGGTAAAAACATGTTAACCATAAAATAAATGTTTCACAAACCACTTGCACCCTTTCTAAATTACTCTTTTATCTGACTTTTCTGAATTATGGTAAAGTATAATTGACAACTGTAGTGTTAAGTAGTATTAAAATTGTGAAAGTCATTTGTGAAAGCTGAGCAATGTATTTGAAAATGTAGGGCAGTGCATTGTCTGCTCGCAGCAGTTAAATCTAGAGGAGGTTTTCCATGTTCAGCGTGGTGTTAGAGCAGAAGAGGTTGCTAGATAGTGCTGTCAGATTACATACGGTGCCCTCGTAGTGATGATGGAGAGGAGACAGGAAGCAGTCGACTGTGGTGACCTTTATATATTCATTAAACAAATTTGAACCATATGGAATCTGGGTTGTGTGTCTTAGTTATTACTGAATGGTTTTAGCAAGATCAGTTCCCTTTTGGGGAAAGAGTTCTATTTCAAATCTGTAACAGGAAAGTGTGCAACTTCCAGTTAAAAAAAAAAGTTTCCAAAGGCAGTAAGTAAGGAGGTGGCCAAATGGTCGCTGGGGAACTGGGGCACACTTTGCTAGAGCCAGAGGTGACAGCGAAAGGAGGGTGCTCAGTGGAAACCTGAGAAGCAGCAGCAAGCTGCGAGGGGCTGTGGGCTACCCTACAGCTTCCCAAGCTCTTGGTGGCTGGAAGCTGTTCCCAGGCGTTTCCCCTCTTGCCTGTCTGCAGTGTGTGCCTGGTAGTCCTTGGTCATGGGAGGTGCTCAACCGTCTGTAAAACTGGGTGGTTCAGCCACTGTAGGCTTTGGTGGTTTTTTTATCTGTAAAACTGGGCGGTTCAACTGCGTTGGACTTAGATGGGTTTTTATGTATTGTTGTCTTATGATTATTGTTGGTCATGGCTCATTCAGTGTGACTGTGGTACTGTCAGATTTCAGGGTTGTTGAGTCAAGAAAACCGGACTGGTAAAGTTTTTAAATTAAATGTCCCTGGCTTCTTTGGTTATGAGCTGTGACCCACAAGTAGTTATTAATTCCTTACATTCATGATAAGATCTGTAGAACGTATAAGCTTTTAACAAATTCCTTAAATGCAATTATAATGAAAACAATTGTGGTTGTTTGTTGTTTCTAAACTAATTTGCAAAGAACAAAATAACTAGAATTCCACTGCAAGTTTTGGTGCTTCATGCAATAATGCTGTTAAATACCACATCCTTGTTCTGCTACTTTAATTTTTGTGGGGATTTTAAAGTGCCGTGGAAATAGTCTTATGCTTTGTTTTAAAGCTGAAACATTTCTTTTTTCTATCTTTACTTAGAGCATGTATATCTTTAGGATCCAAGACCCGGGCCATTGGGAATGCAGCAAAGAGCCAGGTAAATGGATCAAAAACTCTTGTGTGACTTACCTGACTTGTCTCCTGTTGAACTGTGGGAAGCAATTAATAACTTGATGGATTTTTGTTTTAAAGTAAATTTTCTAGAGCAATTGTACATTTCACAGTAATAGTTACTTCTTCAACAGTATTTTCCCTGTATTAAAATGGAAGCAACATTTCTGCATTGTTTTGTCATTCAGAATGAAAAATGTGAAGAAACAGAAAACCTTGTTTCTTTCCCAGTAAAAGAGTATTTTTTTTTTTTCTTGCTTACTCGTGACAGAAGAATAGAGTTCATAATTAAATCTCTACTGGGGTTGGGGAGGAGTACTGTGCTTATGCTTTAGAAAAGTTGAATCTGAAGTTGATCAATGGAAGCTTGATACAGATACTGTTTGTACTTATAATGTGAAATGGGTGCATCTTAGTAATATGCCGTCTCAATTTGGAACTTTGAACAGAAGTAAAGTTTCCCTCGTCCTCTGTAAATTCAGTTGCAACTTAGGAAAACCTTCCTTGAGAAGGAAAATATGTAAAAATTCATAGTAGCCAGAGTCGAATCTACAAATTAAAAATAGATCAGGTCTTGTCCTCTTTCTTTGGACTTCCTTCCCCATAGCAGAGTGTGGGTAATGGGACATTTGCCTGGTGAATATGAAGGTACCACCAGTAGTACCACAAGCAGGCAGTAGCTGCAGAGACTGTATCCCTTTCATTCTGAGAAACTTTACACTTTTTATCTGAACTCAACACCTGAACTTTGCTGGTGAGGTGTCCTGTCAGTATTCTTCCCAGCTATTAAGTTTGCTATTTAGGCTAGTAAGCTAGACTAGTTTGTCTTGGGGAAGATTGCCCTGGATTAATTTCTTCTGATAGCTTAGATATTGTTTGTTAGGATTTGTTTATTCTGATCCTTTCTTTACTTCGAAGTCTATCCTTAAAGTAATTAGGTTGAAATACTGATGAGAGAATAGGTGTGGGGAGGCTTTATGTCCAGGTGGGATCTGAATTACAGGAGAACTTCAAAGAAGGTGAAATGTGCTAATTTGGTGAAGCTTCACAAAGCTTGTGTAGGTAATAACTTCATTTGTTCCTGTAGACAGTCACTGCCACGATTTATAATATGATCTCAAATACTGCATTGGAATAAAAGGTACAGTGGAAATAGATGGCAGCAAGCTAATGCATATTAAACAGGGAAGTAAATTTGAATTTTTTTAGTGGAGATTATAGATGTGAAAATGGTTGCTTCTCTCTCCCCTCACCCTCTGCTTTCCAGTGAATATGTGGGGCTTGACATTGGTCTTCAGTATGTGCATTAAGCCCAACGCTACAAGTTTCTTTCTGAATGGTCTTCATGTCTGCAAGTAATTAAAATATCTTTTCCACAGATTGTCACAAATGTAAAAAATACAGTACATGGCTTCAAAAAACTGCATGGAAGAGCATTTGAAGATCCTCATATACAAGCTGAAAGGCTCAAACTTCCCTATGAACTGCAGAAGATGCCGAATGGCTCTGTAGGAGTAAAGGTGAGTGAAAGCTTTGTGCAGAATATCTTCAGTGGTAGAGATGAGCACTTTGGACCTCCGTCTCTTAACATCCTACTTCTTTCAAAACACATTGACTTACATTTTCCTTAAAAAGCCCTCTAAATATATTCTTACTCATTTTGAAAACAAATGTCAGGTAATAACCAGTACAGTAACAGTTTTTATTTTTTTATAGAGCCTGCCTTAGCGTAGTTTTGCCACATTTCTACTTTGTCATTCATTCACTTCTTTAAACATTCAGGAAGATCTAGAGTACTTTGTATTGCATGCTTCTGTCTTCCTCTAATAATGCAATGTACAAAAGTATTGCGTTGTCTACCTTACAGGTGGGCTATAAAATGTTAATAGCTCTGATCCCAAAAAAGGCTAAGTTTGTTTCATTCACCTTCAATAAAATTGGCTGGGTAATAAATCTACTGTTACAAAGAGATTGAGAACATCTTATTCCCTGCAGTAATATCTGCTCAAATACCATACTTTCTCCAAGAAGACCATTGAGGTTTCTCATCAATTGTATTAGCTTCTGTAGTCACATTAGTAGCTTTTTACCTTATCTGACTAGATTTGCCTTCAAATACTTATGTAATTACTGTGTGTGATTATTAGTTTCATCTGAGTTTAGGTCTTATAGACATGCAGAGAGCAAGTCTCAGGGAAAGAAGATAGGGCTCTGAAGATGCAATTCGAGCAAGCTACTTTTAGTTGGCTTCCAAACTAAATAGGTAGAAACTGCTTTTCTCAAAGTTCAGCCTTTCTGGCTTTTGTCTCGTAAGTGTAGCTATCTTCTAGCATTTTAATTCAGAACAAGAGTGCACTTCTGAAGCAAATCTCCCATTTGTCTTCACGTAGTGTGCTTTTGAGTTGCTCGCTGGTGGGATTTTATACCGCACAAAGTGAGTTTCTTTTGTTCTGTGTACCTGCTCATATTATACTCATTATCAGTGTAAATATAGCTGCTATTCATCCTTCTGAGTTTCCCTGCACAGGTGTGTTTGGGATTGCTAGGAAGACAGCAGCCTGTCAGGAATTAAGGACATAGAACCTCAGGTGAAGACAGAAGACTCAGATGTTTCCCAAGCAGGGCAGGACTGTTAGAATTGCCTCGTTTGCCCTTTGCTGTCTCATGTGCTTGAGTGACCTGTGCAGGAAGCAAATGTTCCTTGGGTTTGCTCCAGAACTCTTGGCTTTAGCTCATGTCAGGGCAAGTGTGATCCTGTGTTCATTATGTATGTTCTGTGTTTTTATTTTTTTCCTTTCGTAATTAAAACAAACCCAAACAACAAAAATACTGTAGCTTTGTGAATAACCCCTTGAGATAACACAGGAGTTAATGTTTCCCACAAAACAATATTCGACTAAGCTGTTACCATTTGTAGGTAGCACAAATCCATAGTGTCTGTTGACAGGGCAAGCTATTTGCATCCAGAGTTTGGTGTTAAACTTGGGCCTGATTGCTCAAAATGACAAAAAATGTCCAAGTTGCACATGTCAGAGAAAAGTTGATTTATTCCAGAATTGCAATTCTCTGTTTCAGGTGAGGTACCTAGATGAAGAGAGACTGTTTGCAGTTGAACAGATTACAGGAATGCTACTGGCCAAGCTTAAAGAGACTTCAGAAAATGCTTTGAAGAAACCAGTGGCAGACTGTGTGATTTCAGTAAGTTGTCATATGTTTATTGCAGTTCTTTGTACAGATAACTTTTCCTAAACTATTATTATTTATGTCATGGTGCAAGATGCAAGTAGTGGACAGAAATCACATTCTCCAAAAATGGGCCTTTGTTACAGATTTTTTCAAATGAGAATACTTTGGTAATCATGTGTGAGAAGATAGAAAATACCTTAAATTAAGATTGTATTTTCAGAAAGAACGTACTACTTAAGCTGATCCGGACTGGCTAATTTCAAGTGCCACTTCTAGCAATCCCCGTCAGTCTAGTTCCTGTAATAAATGGGAACTGTCCTGTGCACAAGCGTATCTTCCTCAGTTTCAAAGAACCTTCCTAAAATCGTGTTAAATTTCTTCGTTGTTACATAGTTGAGCATCGTTGGGTTATAGTGTAGTTGATGGTTGCCTGAACTTCATGGATCCAAGGGTCATATTGGCAATTTGAGAATCCCAAAGTACCTGCATTTGTTTGTAAAAGTCTCTACAAATCTGGCTTGTTTACTTGTGTTTCGGGTTTTCTTTAGCTAGTGTCCTCACCCATGGTGGGGGGAATAGGGCTGGAGCTTGAGAACAAGAGTTTTTGTTCCTGATACAAATGTCTGCTTTTTGCATTGCCTTTGTTTATGACTTCATTTCTGCTCCAGTGCTGGTGACAAGTCTGGGCCTGAAGTGCTGGGGTTATCCCATCCCCTCTGTCAGACAGAGGCATGGGGACTGGAAAGCTGTGCACTTCAGCTCTTAAAGTCTGCTTGGATCTTTTTCCTTGCTGCCTTACGGTATACAGAGACCCTTACAGAAAATACCTCCCACACAAACAAGGATTCTCCATAATAGACTGCAAAGGTAGCCAACAAAACCAACTGTGAATGGAGTTCTAGGTCTTAAGCTTGACTGATTGCAGCCAGTTGCTAAATAGGCTCTGCTTGTGCTTCCACTGTTTGTGGTGGAACTGGCTGGTAGCGTGCTGTAAGCTGGCACTGTGGTAGAGGTGATAACTGAAAAATGGATACAGGCTCAGTTGTAAGTTTGGCTCAACACTAAGTTTAGTTCCAGCACCACTCTAGTCCTTCTGCAGTAATTTATTTTTGGGATCTGTATGAATATTCATTCTGTTGACTTTGTGCTGCACAAATGCTTTCAGCAACTGGTAATGATTTTAAGATCAAAGACTCATCAGAAGAATCTGAGAAAACTTTCTGGGGTTAGTTTTGTTGGGGTTTTTTTTTTGTGCTTAAATCTACTTTGTTTAAAACAACCCAGAATGTCCTTTCATTTTTATCATGTTTTGGAATTTTAATTACAATATGTGCTAGAATTACTTACTTAGCTGTTTTATTCAGACTGCCTTATTAATCTGAGGTTAGCTTGTAGCAGTTCCTTGTACTATTGAAATTTATAGGGTTGCTTAATGGGTAAGTCTGACTTCTTTAAATTAAAAAGGCAATACTTCATCATATCCTATCTAATTATTTTTTGGAAACAGGTACCCAGTTTCTTCACTGATGCTGAGAGAAGGTCTGTAATGGCAGCTGCACAGATTGCAGGATTAAATTGTCTGAAGCTGATGAATGAAACTACAGCAGGTAAAAGGCAGCAATGCATTTTTCTTTCTTTTTTTTCTTTTTTTTTTTTTAATACCCATTCAGCCTATTGAATCTATGATGGCAATGTCACACTCCTGCTACACAATTAGGAACTTGTGGAAAAAGTGACCCAGCCTAGTACTGCCCAATCCAGTTGGGAATCCAGCACAGCAGCTCTTTTGGTGGAGTGGAGTTCAGCACTTAGGAGACATAATGAGAGTTTGGGTTTGTGAACTTGAGTCTGGTGCCACTTGAAAATAGCTACTCTGCTTCTGAAATAAAGCTGATATCTGGGCTTACCTCTCTGTGGTGTGGTGGAGCTACAGCAGCTGTATCGGGAACACCTGAGTTAGCTTTGGAGTCTCTCCATGATCCAGCCAGGGTGTGCAGCTGACCTAAATCCTCAATCGATGTATTAAATAATAGTATGGTACAGCGTTATCTGATGTAACCTGCATCTGTCTGAAAGATTACAGTAAATACATTATTTAACATAGGTGTGTAGTGGGGTCTTCTCATTTTCTTTCTGGTTTACTGGAAGATGGGTATGCTGGAATAAAAATAAATCTCATGGAAGAATTAGAGAAATACCTTTTCATAATCTAATACTAATTTGAAGTGAAATACATTGAAGGGAAATTTTAAAATGTGTAATCCATAGACTTTTCTTTCTTGACTACTTAATACGTATGCTTTAAAAGCATCCTCTATGCGAACTACATTTTCATGGAGCTTTTCCTGAAAGCAGACTTGCTGATTGTGTTTAGAAATAAGTTGAATTGTATAGCTTTTCCAAGTACCCAGATGAAGTCAAGCATAAGTCTGTGGGATAACAGCCGTTTAAACTTGTGGCAATCCTGTCAGTTGTAGCATTGGCACAACTGTTGTTTCCATCATTTGGTTACTGCCCTCCTCTGGTTTTGATGAATTTTAGGGTGTAGAATATAGATACTTCATGGGAACAAAAGTTAGAGCTGTTTAAACTAGTAATTTCTTTTTTTATTTTTTTTCTTAATTTAATTCTCTTTGCTTTTAGAAAGTCTCAAATGAGTGGTGGTGTTGAAATTTTAAATGCGTATGAACTAGTCTTCTAAAACATTTATTTTTATCTCTTGAGCATGTTTGAATTTTGCAGAGCTGAGTTAAAATATACTGAAAGTAAGGAGAGGTGTAGGCATAAGACTTAATCTATGCAGTTTCACAATGTTAATTTGGCTACAAGAAGAATTGAAGTACAAGGAGATGCGTTAGTAGTGTTAAACCTTCGCTTGGCATCTCTTTCCTCTCTTGACAGTGAAAAATGTGTTTTTCAACATGTTAAGTCTCTTCGTGATGAAATACTTTATACATGAAGAGTAGTTCTTAAACAGAAGCAAAAATAACCAATCTGATAAATCCTGGATCTGAAAATTTGAGGTTTTGGTGATGCACGTACTACTGACTTGAAGTTAGTGCTTTAAAGGTGGACAGCACGCCGTTCTTATTGAAAAGAAAGTTAGGTTACACAGGACACTTAAATGTCAATTATACGAAGGAATGTAAGGTAATTAACTACGAAAACTATAGTTCAAATTAAAACAACATTGCAACTCAAAGCGATCTAAAACTTGTGACCCTTTTGACCCTTATGTTCTATTTGAGCAGGGAGGTGTTTAGAAAGAGTAAACTTCAGCATATTTCTTTTGGTAGTGCTTTTAATGCATGCTGAACAGTTCTGGACACCTTTCTCTGAACTTCTGTGGGTTGGTGTTTTTCAGTTGCACTGGCCTATGGAATATACAAGCAAGATCTGCCAGCCTTGGAAGAGAAGCCAAGAAACGTGGTCTTTGTAGATATGGGGCATTCTGCCTATCAGGTTTCAATCTGTGCTTTTAACAAGGGAAAACTGAAGGTAATCCTTTAACTCGTATAGTAAAATCCCATATTCCTGAAGCATTTCATTGACGAGTACTCAAAATACTGTTCGGGGAAAGATTTTATTTTTTTCTCTTTTAAACTAAACAAATGTCTATATTATGTGTTTTTGAAATGCTGAATGCGAAAACTTTCTGGGTTTTTTTTTTTTTTGCTATTCCAGCAAATCAATTTTTAGAAAATGCAGAAATGAAGTATCCTAAAGCATGTTTTTAAAAGTGCTTGACAAGCATCCTGCACAATTTTTGTGCCATGTTATATCACTGAAACATTCGCATGTTCTGGTAGTCCCATGAGCATTGTAGTGGTGCAGCTGACTCATCTATGGGAAACTGGAGCTCGCTGAATTGCTCTCTGATAATTTGTTTTGCACTATCCATGACAGTTCAAAATGAAATTCAACAGGATATGCAGTAAAACTGAACAGGCTTCGCTTCCTGGTTTAGAGATTTTTGTCTGTGAGCTGCAGACAAAAAGTAGGCTGAATGTTTTTGTAAATTTGTCTTTGGTAGCAAACTGTGATCGTCTCAAGTCAAATGGAAGATGGCAACAAGTCTTTGTGTTTTGAGTAAATGACACAGAACTGGTAATAGCATGAAAAAATAGCTATCCTAGTTTGCTTTTTCTCTAGTGAGCTACTAAACCGAGTAGGGGCTGTGGCAAGATAGAAAATAGCATGGTAGAGGCGATAGTATTTTTGTGGGAGGAGGACAGAAACTAAATTGAGGAGTGATTTAAGTTGTCCTGTCCATCAACTGCATAGTAGACAGTGAGCAAACACGCACAAAGAATATTCCTCATATCAAAGTTGTTTGTAAAGATGTTAACTTAGAGAACCAGTGTCTGTATGAAAACTATCTCTATATCTAAACAAACATTATATAATAACTTTAATCTTTGTTCTTTCACTTCTCTACAGGTCTTGGCTACTACCTTTGACCCTTTTGTAGGCGGTAGGAATTTTGATGAGGCTTTGGTAGATTACTTCTCTGAAGAATTTAAGACAAAATACAAACTGAATGTAAAAGAGAATCCTCGAGCACTGCTACGATTGTATCAGGAATGTGAAAAACTAAAGAAGCTTATGAGTGCAAATGCTTCTGACCTTCCACTCAATATTGAGTGCTTCATGAATGACCTTGATGTCTCCAGTAAGATGAACAGGTACTGAGCATTATTTTCACTGAAGTGCAATGAAGTGTGGTCTCTAAGCTGTCTTGTAATGGGAAACACTTTCCCTGTTCCTACAGAGCTCAGTTTGAGCAGTTGTGTGCTGCCCTTCTGGCCAGAGTGGAACCTCCTCTAAGAGCAGCCATGGAACAAGCCAGTAAGTAGGAGTTGATTTAGATTCTACTTCTGGTTCAAGAAAGTAACTAGTAAGCCAGTTATCCTAGATCTCTTTAATGATTATCTTTTTAATATATTTTTGTATTTATTAGAATTGCAAAGCTAAGTACTGAAAAGTTAAATGTAAGTTCCATTCATCTGCTTGCCAGTATGCATGATCCTGTTCCTGCTCATTTAGCGCACATACCACTCTGCAGCCTTGGTTTATTGACCCTCATTCACCCTGTGTAATGGAAGAGGTTGGCACTGTGGTAGATCATGGTATTTAAAAACACAAAACAACCAAACCAAAGCCATGATGGGAAAATCTGTTATTCTTTACTGCAACAGTCTGGCCAGCCTGTTCCATATGCGATACATACATGTCCTCACTGACCTCAGAATTTGGCAGTATGTTCTTGAAATAAATTATCTGAAGCATGTGCAAATAACAATTTTATATACTTTTTTTTTCTTTTGGCCTGATGTAGTATGAAGTAGAGAACTAGACTTTCACAGGAAAAGATTTTACCCCTAATTCCAGTATCTTCTACTGAAAAAGGGAATAATTCTGTGACTTGGCTAGGTAGCTAATACAGAAAGTAAGAACTTCAGTGACTGCTGAGCAGAGCTGTTCAGGGATTGACAGTTGCTTGAGATCACTTCATGCGCGTATCTTGAATTCAGAATTTAAAGCTTATTTTCCAAGCATGTAAAAATATATAATATTTTTAGTTGGCAATTTAACTTCTCTTTACTGACAACCAAAAAGTAAACCAAAAACATGAAATGAGGTATATTTGGGTTTCGTTTTGTTCGTGTTTGGGAGGGGTGAGATATTGTCCAGTATTGCAGGGCTGCCAAAGAAAACACAATTATACACAGTTGAGTTGGTGCACACCAGAAGGGGGATGCACATGGATGATGCATTTTAAGGAACAGCTGTCCTCAATGACACTTGACTTCTGTACTTTTCAGGATTATGCAACTAAACTTTGTAACCTGCAGGAGGAACAAAGAGTTTGAATAATACACATCACCACAAATGTGGTTTTAAAGATCTTGTCAGCCATTGAATACATTAAAGGCTTGTCACAGTGTCTAGATAATAAGAGAACTGTTATATCTGTTTTGGTTGTCCAAAGACAGTTTTTTGGTATCTTGATGGTAACTTCAAGCCATGTGCTTTCTTTTCTAGAGCTTCAGCGCGAAGATATCTACAGTATAGAAATAGTAGGTGGGGCTACTAGAATTCCAGCAGTGAAGGAACAGATCTCTAGCTTTTTCTGTAAAGAGATAAGTACCACGCTAAATGCTGATGAAGCTGTTGCAAGAGGCTGTGCCTTGCAGGTATAGTTATTGTTACTAAAATTCAGAGTTGCTTCTTTAACATCATGTACTAATGAAATACAACTAACTGAATGCAAAATGTGCTGTTGCTGAAACAAGATGTAGGTTTGTTCTTTTTCTTTTAGTAATTGGTGGTGGTGACCATGTCAGAAATTATTGTATTGCATTTGTTAATTGGCTGCTGTGTCATGTGAGAAGGATGGTCTTGCTGGAGACCTGTTAAATGAGATGTCCCAAAATGCACCATTCCATTTCTGTATAGTCATTGGGAAACTTCGCTGGGTATCTTTACTGACAGTCTCTGGGGGGAGTAGCATCTATTGCTCTAATTCAGTTAAGACTTCCAGTTCAGTTAAATTTCTGCTAAGCATAGGAAGTGTGTTAAAAATCCTGCGATAAGCAGGACCTCCATGTGACCCATATAAACTGTAGCCTTTTTACACTTGGGTATTAATTGTTGTGCTTGCTCTTTATTTGACTACGTGGATATAACAGAATTTTGGTCTTTGTTTTCTAGTGTGCAATTCTTTCCCCAGCTTTTAAAGTACGTGAATTTTCCATCACAGATGTCGTTCCTTATTCTATAACGTTAAGGTGGAAATCATCTTACGAAGAAGGAACAGGGTAAGGTGTTTGGTGCCTACTAAAAAGCATGTGTTCGTGTACGTAAAGGAAAATGTTGAGCTGTGGGAGTTCTGCAAGTTTTAATTTTCTTGTTTGGCATTATACCTCTTGATTTCTGATTAGTGATTAATAACTGATTAATTATCAAATGTTGGTGTGGGGTTGCTTAATTTTTGAGAAGTGTGACATAGAATGTGTAGCCCAGCTTTGAGACCTACAGGCCTTCAACCTGCAGTTCTTGTCATAAACTGACTTAAGTTATTTGTCTGCTTGGTTAGCAGGGTGGTTGATCATTACCATACCTCGATTTTGATTACCCGTTGTGTTATGCTTGGTGATTTAACCTTACTTAATATTTTACTGCTTTAGGGAGTGTGAAGTCTTCAGTAAGAACCATGCTGCTCCATTCTCAAAAGTAATTACTTTTCACAAGAAAGAACCTTTTGACCTGGAAGCTTACTATACCCATCCACATGAAGTGCCTTATCCTGATTCCAGAATAGGTAAGGATCTGTGAATACAAACTCTATGCCCAACTCCTGCAGCTACTGGGAAAAGTGGTTCTCATTTTTATAAGATACATCATTTCCATATTTCCTGGGTTCAGAAAGGCTCAGCACAGTTGTCTTGGTTTAGATGCAGTGATCAAAGAGTATAGACATCTTTTGGTGGTTCCTAAAAAAACCTGTACTTCGTTCATTTTATCTGTCTTCAGTGTTTCTGAATGCTTAAAAAAAGGAGATACAAAGACTTCAGTTCTCTATTGTCTGGTTCTTTCAACCTGTGTAAAATGGATAAGGATTTTACGTGCCCACCAGCCTGGATTTTTCAAAGAAATTGTATCAAAGGCCCTGTGAGCTCTAGACAGTTAACAGTCTAGACATGGACTGATGTCATGTCTTTTTCTGTTAATCTGAGAACATACAAGATAGGCATTTCCTGATCTGAGTGTCTGTGGGAGAGTCTAAAGTATTAGATGGTACGGATAAGTTTCCTAGTAGCTAATACAACCTTGTAGTTAGTAGACTCCTCAGGGTCTTCATGCTAATTAACAATTTTATTTCTTGATTTACAAATCCAGCATAATCTTGGTGCTACCAATTTAGCTGTCTATGCAAGAAGCCTCATCTTTAGGAAAGGACATTCTCCGTTGCTTGGGTGCAGTCTGCTTCATTTGCACTGAAATTTCCAGCCGGCTGCAAAATAAAGTGTCATAGAATGGTTTGGGATAGAAGGGAGTTTAAGAGATTATCAAGTTCCAACCCCCCTGCCATGGGCAGGGACACCTCTCACTAGAGCAGGTTTCCCAAAGCCCCATCCAGCCTGGCCTTGAACACTGCCAGGGATGGGGCATCCACAGCTTCTCAGGGCAACCTGTTCCAGTGCCTCACCACCTTCACAGTACAGGATTTCTTCATAGTATCTAGTTGAAATTTCCCCTCTCTGTTTAAAACTGTTATCCCTTATATTATCACTGCATTCCCTCATAAAGAATCTTTCCCCATCTCTCCTGTAGGCCCCCTTTTATGTACTGGAAAGGGCTATAAGGTCTCCCCAGAGCCTTCTCCAGGCTGAATGACCCCAACTCTTTCAGCCTGTCTTCATAGGAGAACTGCTCCAGTTCTCTGATCATCTTTGTGGCCTCCTCTGGACTCGCTCCATCAGGTCCATGTCCTTCCTGTGCTGAGGACTCCAGAGCTAGACACGCTGCTTCTAGAAGCCTGGATAAGCACTATTCATCCTCCAAAATGTGTAGTGCATCCGCATTACTGAATTCAAGTAGAATCTTTTATTTGTTAACATTTTATTTTTCAGCGCAGTTTGAGTTACGTGGATGAAAGAAACCATTCCAGATGAGACAGAGCCATTTCTGTAGTGTGGTGGTTAGAGAAGTGTAACACTTCATAAAGTGTAATCTTGACTTTTTTATCAAATACAGATAAAGCAAAAACATCTTCTTAATTATCAGTTAACTGATAATAATCAGGGAAAAAAGTTATAGTTTATCTAGCTGTGGCTTACACTGTGGAATTGCCAGCTAAATAGGAGGCTACCAAATAGTTTAAATGACTTGAAGCTGCTATTTAAATTAACACCCTTCAAGGAATGTATTTTATCTTTTTTTTCCTCTTCTGCTGTTTTTTGGAAAAACAAAACCATTTTTGTCTTTTTCAAGGGCGCTTCACTATTCAAAATGTTGGTCCCCAACACGATGGTGACAACTCCAAAGTGAAGGTGAAAGTGCGTGTCAATATCCATGGCCTTTTTAGCGTGGCTAATGCTTCTGTAATAGAGAAGCAGAACATAGAGGGAGATCAGAATGACACACCCATGGACACTGAATCATCAAGTAAGAACCAAGGCAAGGATGATGAGCTGGTATGTAAACTTGTAAATATCTGTGCTTTTAATTCTGACAGAGCCCGTGATTACTGATTAAATCATAGCTTTTGACAATTACTACTTCTCTCCACCCTGAAATTATTTCTTTAGTTATGTAACACATTTCTTCACATCCATCATGGTGACTTGTGGCACTAAGGAAGCAGTGAAAAGATAAAACCAGATTCTAAAGAAAATACTTGTCATTGTTCTTTACCATCTCTCTGCTAGTCCTAGCATTACCTACTGTTGGTATCAAATGGCAACATATTTAATGTGAAGAGCTGTTTTTTTCCGTCAAATACTAGATTTTCATTGAGTAAAAAATACACAGATAACTTGTTCTTCATAAACATCCTTCATGAAGGGTACTTCCTTACATACTTCAGTGTTGGCAGTTCTTGCAAACTGCTTGTGAGTCCATATGGGGAAAATTACTGGCAGTAAACATGCAACGGCTTTGTCATTAATACTGAGAAATTAACAAAATGAGGTTCTCTCGTTCTAGTGCAAGGAAGATCAACTTTGTGCTAGTGCACTGCTTACGGGAAGTAGATCACTGCAGATACTGAGGTGCAGTTAGAACTTCTGACAGTGTGGAGTGGAGGAGGGAGTGCTTTGCAGCTGGGAATGGCACACCAGCGGTGACCTTGGCAGCCTTTCTTTCTTGTGCCCTTCTATAGCTTTGGATTTTGGTTATGTCACAGCTCACAGGGAAGACAGATGATAGTGTAGAGAAAAAGAAGATAAAGCAGCAGGCAGGCTGCTGCTTCACACTCCTTTTGTCTTTCTGAGACTGCAGAGTGTTCGGCAGTGACCCACATCCTGGCCTGTCAGGTGTGCTGAGGGAGGGTTTCCTTATGGAGTAAGGCTGGACAGAAATCAAACAGAGGAAGGGGTGAATGTGTTTCTTGTTGTTTTCAAATTTGTTCTTAGCCGCTTTTCCCACTTCAGCTCAATATACCAGAGGAATTGGAGCAAGTGGTTACACAATTAACATTACATAATTGATAAAAGCAACTCCTTAAATATTATACTGCTCTCCAGGAATCTGAGTGTGTTTGAACTGCCAAACATGATGCAGTTCCTTGTGGACAAGTGCTCTGCATCTGATGTTTGGGTTGAAAGTGACATAGCTGGCACTTAGTGTAATATGCTTGCTGTGTGTGGAGGTCATCGGGATGAGTGCACTGTGTTCAGTACAAGGGTAATGCTTCCATCCTCAGGCTTTCAGTGTAGTTCTGCCATTCATCTAACATGTCTTCTGTTTTACAATGGTGCTTGTCAGCAATTACCTTTCATTATTGAGGATGCTACCCTCGACTCTGAGGAGGAGGTTTGTGCTGTATATATATGTATTTTCCCCCTCTAGCTTTTCTGTGTAGGCGAAACAGTTCCTTGCAGTTGTTGCCTTTTCTATGTGAACAGTAAGAACAATAAATGAGAATTATGTCTTTTTCTACTCCGAAGCAATGAAACTTAAATTTGGTAAAAGTAGCCTTCTTGTTTTCAACTTTCAGCTTTAAAAACTGCTGAATCAACCAACATGCCTAAACTGCAGCATAATGCACCTGTGCTAAAGTTGGAAGTCCTTAAATACCTTTTCTTTGTATTTTGCAGAAATAACAGTAAATTATTTTACATGCCTATGTAGTTTGTGTATCTGGGAATCCTCATTCCTTGTAATGGAAGTATTATTAGGCCTTTCAGTCCTTAGCTACAGCTCTTTATTTATTGGTGCTCTGGATGTCCAAGTACTGGAGTTGCCCTGAAAACTCTACACTCATCTGTTTCTGTGTTCTTACAAGTTTTCTTCAATAATGACAGGGAATTACTCAAACTAATAAAGTGGTCAGCGCTAGTAATTAGCAATGTCTTTAAGATATTTAAATTTGGAATGAGGCATAGGTGAACTGCAGATAAATTTAGGTGAAACTTGTTTAATTGTGGGTGGCAGGGGGGCAAGATGTTTGGTCTTGTGCTCTAAGAGGCTGCTACAGAAATTAATTCTTATGATCCTGTGAGAAGGATGGCAGGTAACAATTATGATGACAAAATTACTTCTTTGGATTACATACTTTGAGTGAAAAAATGATAAGAGAATGATGTTCTGGCTGTTCCATAGAGAATCTGTTGTTATTACCTGTGTTGGTGGTGTGTTTCTAGAATGTTCTTCACATACATTTTTATGTGTATTTATTTCTAATTTATACTGAAGGGAGTATTCACAGGGCTTAGGGTAGTTAACAGGGGACAGGTGGCAACATTATTTCAAGGGGGACAGAGAGAATAGAATGTCCATATGATTCCAGAAGGACAGGGATTACAAGTACTGTATCAAAATGCCTGTTTAAACATGGTGAATCACAAATTCTGAAGATTGATTCTGAAGTCCTTATAATAGTACCTGCCGTAATTGGTGTCAGTCTCAAATTGTATCGCAAACCTTTACATTCAGTTCTGTAACTCTTTTCCTAGGATAAAATGCAGGTTGACCAAGATGACGGTACTCAGAAAAGTCAAGCTGAACAACAGAACCAAGCAGATGAGGAAACTGAAAATGCTGGAACCGAAACAAAAGTTTGTATTCAGTATTGATAAGGAAATAGGATGTTGCTTCCCTTCAATGTTTTGTTTTGTTTTTTCCCCCAGTATTCTCAGTCATTAATCTTACTGGTTGAAAACACAGGA
The DNA here is from genome assembly GCA_013400375.1 of Thinocorus orbignyianus. NCBI lineage: Eukaryota > Metazoa > Chordata > Aves > Ciconiiformes > Thinocoridae > Thinocorus > Thinocorus orbignyianus. The sequence goes on along the minus strand of VXBW01002687.1, from coordinate 1,145,060 downwards.
CTGCAGTTAGAGGAGTGCAGCTATATTGAAATGGTTAAGTTAGGAATGCTACCTTAGCACTTCTGCTTTCAACATAGTATATGATTAAGACTTTAAGTTTCTGTTAATGTAATTTCATAGTGAAGATGGAATTTAGGGAAGAACTTAAGAAACATGCTGAAGAAGAATGTGGTGCCTTTAGTCTTTGGACAGGTTTCCTCAACAGATCTTCCTGTTGCATTTAAAGAAATTAAATTCTACCATTTTCTTTCAAAAGTAAGGTAGTGGTGATTCTGAAGAGCAGAGGAATAATTAAGTGCTTCATTTACATATTATTAATTTGTAGCTGTCATACTAGTTTCATTTGTCTCTTTTTTTGAGCAAAACAGTAATATTTTTATTCTTGAAAGTTACTTAATAGTGTCATTCTTTTTATAGGCTGCTTCTGGAGACAAGCAAGATCATCCAGCCCAGCCAAAGGCTAAAGCAAAAGTTAAGAGTATTGACCTACCTATACAGGCAAGCCTCTGTAGACAACTGGGACAAGACCTTATTAATTGCTATATAGAAAATGAGGTAAGCAGCATAAGCAGGTGACCACTCAAATTCATGACGCTGTACCCAGAAAATACTTGCAGCCATAAACTTCCTATCTAATTTAGAATTCCTTGGAGGTTTGCCCTTATATGTAAGGGGGTTTGGTTTGGTTGGGTTTTTTGGAGAATTTAATCTGTTTCAGTAGACTTAACTACGCAGATGTCTGAGTGTAACTTACCTAGCCTGTCATTACCCAAAGTATTGATTCCATTCTTGGGCAGGGAATAGCAAAGATTGCTAGTAAAGGCTGCGCAGTGTGTTGCAGGAATGCTCGTGATTGACTGACACTGTACTGGTCAGGAGTAGCATTTGCATGGGGGTTTTGGTGCTTTGCAGAAGCCTTGTCTTTAGGTCTATCACACTTCTGCCATTCAGGTCCTGCATCAGCAGGGAAGTATTACAACATGTAGAAACCCTGCCTTTCAGAGGATCCTTTCTGAAATTCCTAGGCATAAACTCCACCAGCATAAGCTCCTCTCTGAACAATGGTTAGTCTGAAGAATAAAGTATGAAATAATTATTGTAGGGCAGAATGATTCCAAGTGACTTCCAAACCAGAGTCAAGACTTGTCTTTACTCTTAGTCTTGCCTGTGGTGGTCAGATCATAATTGATAGTTTATCCATTTATGTTGAAGCACTTGCTAAACAGCTTCCAAATATGAACTAATTTTTCCCCTGTTCCAGTTCTGCCTGCAGGGAAGATGACTGAACAGGGGTGAAAATGTTAATCAGTAATTGTGAATTAGCAGGCTTCTGCAAAGTTCTGTAGTTTCAAAAGAGTAATCATTGCGGCTGATGTTTGAAAGGTACTTAGTTTTTAAAAAGCTTTTCTCCACCCTAGGGAAAGATGATGATGCAAGACAAGCTTGAAAAAGAAAGAAATGATGCTAAGAATGCTGTTGAAGAATATGTGTATGACTTCAGAGACAAACTGTGTGGAGTCTTTGAGAAATTCATCACTGAAGAAGTAAGACCTATGTGTTTCAACTGTTGGGAAAAAATCCTCTGTATTTAGAAGTTTAGAGTGTGGGTTTCATGGAAGTGGAGTTTGAACTTGGCTTCCACCTGACATTTGACATGCAAGCGTGCAGAGTTCTAAGACGTTCCTCAATGGTGAGGAAAGATTCGGGATGCAGGTGGAAAATAAAAATCCTGTGGTAGGGGTAGGAAAGCAGGACAGATGACCATGAGCCTGTAAATGGTGTGAGTGGGTAGGAATAAAATCAAAATGAGCAGAATTTGAGTGTGTAGCTCTGATTTATTGTTGAATTTCATTAAATTAGAAACTTAATTCTTTTCCCATTTAAAAGTCCAAGTAACTGTGAGGAAGAACGCTGTACACTGGGGTTTTGCAAAAGCAGTATTGAAAGAACCCTTGTCCTGTGGCCCTTTCTCTGCAATGGCCATCTAAATAAAAGTGGTTGGTACCCAAGCAACCAGTTGAAACAACCAACGTCCAGCAGCAGCGTTAAGGTCTGCTTTCTGGATTAGGTGCCCATCAAGCGAGCAAGGCAGTACAGGTGCCTTTCCAGTATAAACTGAAGGGTGTGAGGCTGTCCTTTCCATACCAATTTCAAAACAATCCCTTACTTAAGTTACAGGGATAGGTTAAGAACTTTATTTCTAAATACAGATAAAATCTTTGTTTATAGTCATTAGAGTCCAATTAAAACAATTTGAACTACATATATAGATGTCCAGATGTCTCTTCCATTCTGCTGTTGGAGAACCCGGGGAGTACAATTATCCCATGTAAAGATAATACACAAGAATATTAAGATGTGCTTGTACTTTCTTACAAAATCACTCCTGAACCTATGTAACTCCTATAAACTTCACCTGCAAATCACATTAGTAGGGCTGGCTCTCTTACTCTGCCTCTATTACCATTCTGTAAAATCTTTGCTTTGAAGTCCGTTAATTACCATTTTCCTTCACTACCACTTTGACTATTTTAAACTGATAAAACAGTCTGTTTTGAGTAGGGAGGTTTCTTTGTGTTGGGAGGAGAAGTCTCATTTGTCATAGTCCCTTCTGAACTAGAGTATCCCCAACTTGCTTCACAGGATTCAAACAAGCTGACCTTGATGTTGGAGGACACAGAAAACTGGCTTTATGAGGATGGAGAGGACCAGCCAAAACAAGTGTACATGGATAAGCTTCAGGAATTAAGAGTAAGGTTTTAAGTTTCTTTCTTGAAATGTTGTGTGTGTTTGGTAGCTAGGGGCATTCATGCAAATACATGTGGCTAAGTAAGCAAAGCTCTTTTAATGAGGGTTGTGCGTGTGCATAGCCATAGCCATATACGAGTGTTGTAGATCCAGTAACTTAAGTGTGGATGTTCAGGCTGTAGCTGGCTGGAGTTCAGTTTAAAAAAACTGGAATATTTAGAACTAGAAATAGAGTTTGGTTTAATGTCAGTTGTGCTTCTAATGTGAAAACAGTCAAAATGAAGCAGACTGTCACTAGTGACAATAGAATTAGTTGCTATGGGAATTTTCTGTCAGCCTTGTTACAGTCTGAAAGAGGATTTTGAGTGTTTTGCTGTCATGGGTACTCAGAAATACACTCCAGAGTAGTGCTCTGGTTTTCCTGTTTTCAGTGGTCTTCTGTAGCTGTATCATAAAACTGAATGTTTGGTGTTTTTAATGATGAAAGCCGAAGAGTGCTTTAACAGTGGTTTCCACTGGATTATTTTATGAGTAATGACAAAAAAAAAACCCAAGCCACAACACTTCAGTGCTTCAGATTTTGAGAATCTCATGGGGAAATGTAAATTCTGGTGAATGACTGGCTACTCTCTTTGTAATAAGATTGTCTTTAGCTCATGGGCTCCAACTGTTTTCTCTCAAGTCAGATTGCCTTTGGGGAAGGGATAACTGATGAAGACAGAAGTGTAGGTCCTGGCAACTGCTACCTTGCCTGTGTTGCCAGTATTCAAGAGAAGGGAAAAAACAAACAGACAATGGATAAAACTAATTTTTAGATGAACTACTTGAAAGTGAAAGCATTTGTGTAAATCCTCTCTTGTTTTTCTTTCACGTGTGTTGTTCCAAATGCTCTTTTTGCTGAAAGTAACTGCAGAATACTAAGCCTGATAAGGACAGGCTCCTGTATTTAAATTTCTGGGCTTTATTTTGTGGTACTAAAGCAAAACACAAAGATTAAGCTTCTTGAATGGATGAGAAAAGGAGTTAAAAGCAGACTTGCTTTTGATGCCATGTTTCATTCTTAGTCCAGACTAAAGTAGACTTGTATTTTATCAGGATTTTTGTGCTTGTGTTTTCAGAAATTTGGCCAGCCTATTCAGGAAAGATACATGGAACACGAAGAGAGACCAAAAGTTTTAAATGAACTGGGAAAGAAGATTCAGCTCCTTATGAAAGCAGTAGAAGCATACAAAAATAAGGTAGAAGCAAATTATTTAGGGAATGAAGTATTGTTGAGTGCTTGAGGTTGGTTGTAGAGTTTTTTTGTTTAAAAGGCGATCCTGTAGGATTACCTGTTAAGCTGCTCTAAAGCAGCTGTTGTGCTCCTGAGAACTTGTAAGACTTCTGTTGGAGCTAGTTAAACTACAGGAAGCCTCAAGCATGGGGTTGTTTTTTTTTTGTTTTCTTGCAACTTCATAACTAACCTGTGCTACAGCAGTTGGCACTTAAGATCAAAATTTCAACTGTCTAAAACTAATGTCACATCTGTCTTGTTCTTTGTCATTCTTCATACTAAGTGTTGGATAAAACCTGTTCTTTATCGGATTGTAGCAATGTTACCCTGTTTTATTATGTGTCTGTGAAATCCTTAATTGGGTGAGAAGCACATATTAATTGACGATATAAATGTCTGTCTTGTTAGGATGAAAAGTACGATCACCTAGATCCTGCTGAGATGGAAAAAGTTGAAAAATACATTAATGAGGCTATGAATTGGTTGAACAGCAAAATGAATGCCCAGAACAAACTAAGTCTAACTCAGGATCCAGTTGTCAAAGTGGCTGAAATACTGACAAAATCTAAGGTAAAAAATAAAATAAAGTCATTGTATATGTTGCATTTTAAGTTCTTTAACAAGATTTTTGCCTCTGGGCTGAGCTAGAATATTATACCTGCAGAGATTTTAAAGCTCTGAAATGATCCATAGAGAGGGAGCAGCGCTTTTTATCAGTGTTCACTTCTGACTTTCGATTTAGAGCAGCACCTTTGAGTAACCGTTTTTAAAATATCCTAAGTTACAGTACTGGTCTTGCTAGAAAATGGATTATCATGAAGACTTTAAACAGATGGGAAGCTCTTTAGGTTTATAGACTTTATAGAATTGCAAAGTCCAACCCTTGAAAATGAAATTCCAGGTCATTTTGAACCTGAAACAAAATTGAGACAGTCTAGTTTAATGCAATTTCTGTGCCACCAAATGAACTTACTCTCTCGCTTCTGTTACAACCAGGAACTGGATAGCTTCTGTAATCCCATTATATACAAGCCCAAACCAAAGATAGAACCTCCCAACGATGGGCAGTCAAAAGCTAATGGCGAACACAACGGACCAGTGAACGGACAGAGCGGTGCTGAAACAAAACCTGAACCAGCGAAGGACAATTCTCAGCAGACCAAACCACCCGGAGAAATGGAAGTGGACTAAATCTTGCATTTCTTTTACTTAATTAAAATAGTGCAAGTAACCACAGGGTCCATTCTTTTTGTCTGGTTACACACCTCAGATGTTCAGTTACTCTTAGCCAACCTTCTGTCATTTGTTGCTGAGTAGTTTTGAAAGTGTTTTATATTAAGTACACTTCTGATGTTCATTTCCACTGATGCTGCTTATGTGGAGCTTTAGCCAAATGTAGATTGTACAAGTCAGTTTAAGCTTTCCCAATATATTTTATATCAAACATACAGAATTGATATACAAATGGCAACAATCTACCTTATTTAAAGCTTTTATTGTGGATAAACCTCAGCTCCTTTATTCAGGAAAGGATACTGTATTGCACTACTGATGCTCAAGTGTAGATCTAATCGCATCTTTATTTTGGAAAAATATTGGAATTGAAGTGGCAAAACTTGTCACTTGAAGCACTGACCTTTTCTAGTTATTGTATTGTTGTAATTTAAATATTAAAATAAGAGGTTAGTTGGCATACTAGTCCATCTTGTTGATGTACCATAAGAATTGTACGGTCTCTTTCATATAAACTGAATAATACAAGCTTAACCATTTTTCAGATTCCCATCCCACTGACTGTCTGAGATACAAAGTGGCTCTGCCACGTCCCCAAACTAAGTGAATGGTCTCGGTGCACGTGGCTGTACATACGTACTGTGCTTACCATAGGATCGTGCTGATGGTAATAGTATGAAGGGGTAGAATAGGCAAGGACTGTTGGGTAGCATTCCCTTGAAAGTGTCTTAGTGCACATGTTACTGTTTCCATTTCTTTTGTTTTGAATGAAATCTACATCTTGATGACATCTTGTGCTGGGGAAGAGAAATAACAGAAGTTGTGCTGTGCGGGGTGGATATTGGCACCCTGATTTTGAGGTGGCTTAAACGCTGTTTGTCGCAAACTTGAAAGACAGACTCTGAGCTTATTTAAGCCTTGGTGCTCAGCACATAAGCCTTTTGGTCAAGGATTTAAACAAAAGAGCTTACAAACTGGATGTTATTACCCCAAAGATGGAATCTACTTGATGAACTTGCATAGCTTACCAGCTCTCTTTGGTCATTTGCTTGATCTAATGAAAGTGTCTATAATGTATTACACAGTTGAGTCTCTCTTTTCTTTGATGCATCTTGGACAATTGTCAATGTCCAGTGTGTGTTCGTGCATTCTTAGTGCTTCTCTCAGCCACGGAGGTACTGTAGCACTTGCCGTAGCAAGTCACTTGACTTTTGACTTCAAAGAACTCTTTCGTTACCAGAATAGGAATGGGCTGCTCTAGGAGACATGGTTTCCTAGCCAGATCAGCATAAAAGACTGAGATTAGTTGCAGTGTAACACTGAAGTGACTTAAAGTCCATGGCAGAAATGGATTTAGGTGTTCATCAGGCATTTCTGCAGCAGTTCTTGGGTACAAGCTTGTAAACAAGCATCGTGCTCTTGTTTCAGGCTTGGCAGCTATTTTATCTTCAGCCATGCCCTTCGTGTTCCACCAGTGCTCATGCGACAAGGGGAGTAGTCCGTCACCCAAGCTAGAGTTGGTAGAGGTGAACTATATTCTTGCTTATCTTTGTAGAAAAAAGCAGCATTGCTTACCCCTGCTAAACTAGCTCAAGGACTATAATTGTATCTTCATGATTGACATAGAGTGACTCAGACGCATGTAGTTTGCTCTGCTCTTCCTCCTTTAAACAACTGACTGGGGATGGTTGGGTACCTGAAGTTTATCTATTTAAACCCCTTGATGAGAAACTGAGTGACCTTGAAGAGAGCTGCAGCTGCTCTGCAACCTCAGCTTTGAATTCTGCTGCTGGAGTCACACATCTTTGGCGCTTGAGGGGATGACTATTTTGGTGTCAGTTGCCCTAAGTTTAAGTCAGTACAAGACTTTGGTCACATAGGCTTTTAACATCATTAATATCCTAATAGCTTTACCACAGGAGTGCAATGTGTAGCCTTCTTAAGTACTGGCTTCCTAAAAGCCATCCATCTGGTGACTTCCTGATACCTGGCAGAAGAGCCCAAACAGTGAAAAGCTCTCCAGTGGCTCAAAGGTCAGGTATAAGAACAAGTCGTCTGCTCGTGGCCATCAGATGTTTAATACCACATTACAAATGTCTGAGGCAATTCTTACGCATCAAGGCTTAAAGGCAGCTAAAGTTACGACAAGCAATTGTAGTGAGGCTTTCTTATTAGAATGGGGGATTTTTTTGCTGTGCATCTGCTCTGCTTCTAGATCCCTGGTGAAGAGGAACCCTGCCCAGGCTGCCAGTGGCAGCTGGTTGCTGATGTACGTGTTAAGAATCCCATTTGAAAGGGCAAAATTGTGCTTTCCGCAGTGAGCTTCACGTTAACATGAGAGCATACGACGTGTTAATATGTAAATTGTTTTCTGTTAGAAAGAGGAGATGTCGCAGGCCACAAATGAAGGTTCTCAAGTACTTAGGTAAGCAGGGCACAATTTGAAGGTTGAGGGTTTGTGTGTCAGACTCAACAGGTGAGTTACCCTGTGGCTACTCTGACAGCACCAGAATGAGTATCTTGAAACTAACACGTTTTGTCGGGGAACCAGCAGCAGTACGCTGCTCTGCATCCGGTATATTTTAAAAGCAGGAATTCAGTGCTAATGTCTTACTTGAGACTCTCCATTGAGGGCAAGATATATTTTTAATGCTTGAAAACGTTCCGTTCATCCCACAAAAAGGAGAAACCAGGAAGCAACATTATCTTTGTAAAGGCAGCAAAGTTTTGTCTTAAAAATAAAAAAGTTTTATTAATCACAGCTGCAACTTCATGTAAAAGTTTAGTTACAAAATAACATAAATATTTTGTTCTACAATTTTAGTACCTGTTACCTCTTCCTTCTTTACAGAGGACTGATCCTCTCCTGTCTTGAACATTAATAGACTTGCTCAAGGAATGGTTTTAAACTGAATTTGTTTTACTAGGCGAAGTTGCTACCAGCTGTTCTGCAGCTGATTTGTGGCTTCATTTCAACATCTCTTATTACACTAGTTTAAACTTCAGGATTTTTTTTTTTTAACTTCTTTCAGATGTGACCGAAAGGGATTGTTAAAAATCTGGTTAAGTTAAACTTTCATCCTCTTCTTCCTTTAAACTGAGAAGGGTGCTACAGGATAAGGTGACCCAGTAGAGCTGCCTGCCTTGTTTGGTCTGAATTTGAATGAAGAATCATCTTCCTTGTTTGCTTTCGGCAGTGTTAATGCTGCCTTTGGGATATGCGTGCGCAGCCTCCAGTAGGTGGTTGGATCCGGAGTTCTCCAAGCCGTTGGGATGAAGCACCCAGCCTGCGTTACCACTGGGCTTCACCAGAGGGGGCGGCAGAATGAGGGGGCAGGTGCCCTTAGGTGGGGACGGGCGGGGAGCTCCAGTTGCTGCGGTGCTACTGCTGGCAGCGTTCCCGGGGCCTGTGGGCAGCCAGAGGGGAGGGTACTGCTGCTGTCCTGGCCAGGGGGAAGGTTTTGGTTCTTCCACTTCAACAGACCGGATGCTTTAGATTAACACTTTGATAAAGATTCCTTTGCATCTTCAGCATTTGGAATTGTTGAATATTTTTTGAAACATGTCAGTGTGCTGAGCTCCAGCCTCTGCTATAGATTCTTCCTGGTACCAGCTGCTCTTAATACTCTGTATTTAAGGGCAGGGATTCCCTGTAAGGATTACGTTTAAGTGTAATTTCAGGAAATGGGTAAGGAGGTGGCAGGAGACTTCTTCCCAAGTATTTTTTGACACCTGGGAATCTTTACACTTCTCAATGTTCCAGTTACCTATGCCTTTCAGTGAACTGACAGCGGCTTTCAAAAACACGAAACCACTTTACAAATACTCTGCATTTGCTGGTTCAAGGCACTTTGGCAGCTGCTGTAGGAAAAGAAGCCAAATTCAATTCCCACAGATGAGTGTCCTTATGAACCTCATTGCCCAAAAGAGGGCTTTCACTTTTGTGTTACCACACTTTAATGTGCTGATTTCTGTGAGCCCTTCTAAAGGCAGAGCCCAGATGCCCAAACTTTGGTTGTGGATCAGTGCAGTGTCTGCACCCTGTAAGGATGCTCACCTTGGCTGCCCCAGCTGGGGGGTTTCTTTGGGTGGGCAGAAAAATACATTGCCTCTTACACTGTGTTTTTGTTAGGCTGTTTTCCAGCCTTTCAAGCACCAGAAGGCAGAAGCTGTCAATCAGAAAGAGGTAGTAAAAACCATGTTGCTTAACAAAAGGCAGTTAATTTCTTGTAAATTTTCATTTTAATTCCCAAGATAACATTTGGAGTATAAATCTTAGTACCCTAGAGAAAGCGTGTGGTAGCCAACTCTTAGCCGAATCCTTAATTTTCCACAGTTGAAATCTGCAGGAAGGCTTCAACCGCTCATTACACATGTAAATAACAGTGAAAACAATTAAATGTGACTATTAGCATTGCATAATACTCAGCCAGGCATGTGCTCATGTGACTTAACCTGATAGAGTTATTAAACCCTGCTTTCCATCTTCCTGGTCAGAAGGAAATACATCAAGTGATGAAAAGCAGGAATCACTGCAAGGGGATCTAAGAAGAGTAATTTCAAACATAAATGCAGTTAGGAGCTATACCCACCGCCCACCTCTATGAAGTGCTGAAATGGTTTGATTAAATTAACTTTAAAAAGGTGGTAGTCCCTGAATGTTGCATAGTTGGAAAAGTTTGTTTACATAGTTGAAACATATCTCCACAGGATTGGGGGGAGGGAGCAGATGGGAGTGTTAGAATTTAAAGCAGTGTTTTAAGTATGCAAATTGTTTACTATGTATGTAAATGGGATTCTTATTAGTGACAGATCATGTGCAAATTGACAATACTTCAATTTATTTTTGAATGGCAATATAGATTGTCGAGGTTGTGTATAATTATAATAAATACATAAACCGCTACTTGAACCATAAACAGCCACCCAAGACCTCATTTTTACATCAGTGTTCTTAAAAGAAGCTTTGTCTGATACCATGGGTTGCTAGAATGTGTGGTTGTCCAGAAGACCACAGGTAGGAAACGGGCATTTTTGGTGGCTCACCCTGTCCTGCTTGCTTAGTCAGGTGTGGTTTCTCCCAAGCTTCTCTGTCCCAGCCAGCTGCAGGCTCTCTTCTGCTGACACTCCACCAGGGGAGTTACCTGGGAACACCATGAACTCCTCTCCACCGGCTGCAGCCCAGACATGGGACTGCTTTGCCTCGGGGGAACTGCAGTCATTTTCACACCTGCAATCACATTTGTAAATTTGGATGAGCACAAATTGCCAAATTTCAAGTAATTTATTGCAGGAGCAGGATTGTGGAATCCTGAGGTGACTCGATAGTAGTTAGCAGCAAGATTCAACTTTATTGTCCAGACAGCTCATTATACAGCATCATTACACTACATGTCGATAAATGACTGGTGGGCATAGCTCAGTGTAGCTCATCCGACTGTACGTACTGAGACCTGGCTGGGAGCTGTTCCCGTCACAGCGCGTGAATCCCCGATCGCCTGTTTCTAACTCTACTCCCTCTTTCTGCTTCGTGCTCCGGCCTGATGCAGCACTTGCATTCAGCACTTGCTTATCTACCAACTACACTTACCAGGACACCATGCCCTGCACAGTCTGTACATGTCCCTGCACTATCAGCCACTCATCCACAATTCGTCTCTCACAAATGGTTCATCACAACATACAAACGAGTTCAAAGCAGTTTGTTTGCTTCTTGAACCCATTGGGGAAGTTGATGGCTTTGGGTGTCGTTGGTCCTCTGAGAGGATCCTGAAGTACAGCAATAAAGCAGCAGTTCTTGCATGTCTCAGCAGGGCAATGGGAGTCCCTCGACCCCCCACCAGCGTGAGGTGACTGTAGAACATCTGCATAACCTATACCACTGTTACCAGAACACAGCATGGCTCAACGTGTGTATAGCCATCCTCAAGACACTTTAAAAGCTTCACAAAGCCTGCATTTCTTCCAGGCTTGGCATACTTGGATCTCAACAAATAAAGTCTAATAAAATAGGTCCTTGCTATAAAAAGAAAAAGTCTATATATACACGTATGTATGTATACAACATCTATATGTGCACATGTGAAAATGTACGATCTAACAACTCTGTGTCCTTAACAACGGTCAGTATGGGGGAAAATACTCCCCTTAACCTACTTTGCTCTCTGAGCATCTCAAGACTATTCAATCAGCCAGTTTACACTCCAGTATTTACCAGCTGTGCAAGGGTGCTCTCCATCAAGGAAAGCATTCCAAAATGCTTTCCAGAGAAGTTTCCAAACACTTCTGCACTGCAAAAGAGGAAAATCAACTATTCTAGCAGAAGTAGGTGAATGTGGAAAGAAGCTTAAGGTAGCCAGCTGAAACCCTAAAGGAATTACAAGATGTAGCCACGATGGCACACTAACAGTACTTGCATCAAAATGTTAAAATATATTTTCAGGATCTAGACTTCAAAATTTGCCTGAAAAATAGCATCTCTGGCTTTGTAATGTCATAACACTATCTCAAGGGGCTGACGCAGTGCAGTTTCAGGGAGAAAAGAGCTGCTTATAGAATAAAAACAATTTGTGTTTGTCACAGAGCTAAAAGAAAAGCATCCCAGTGACAGTTACCAGGACTGCAAGTAAATATTACCCTTTACTTTCTCAGGTTAACTCTTGTCTCACCTCCTTCATTCTCCCTACAAATACCAGTAGTTAATTGGATTTTTCAGTAGTGCTGAATAACTTTTAATTGCAAAGAAGCAAACAGCACTTTCCATAGCAAACGCAACATTTGAAAACCCCCAGTCAAGAGTATTTTACTTCCAAATTTCTCCAGAAAATACCCTCATCCTCCTATATTCAAGAAAGAGGCATAGCTGGTGGGAGACAAGTCAGTAGAGAAAGAAAATACTCCACTATCTGTTGGACACAACTAAAAGCTCCCCAAAACACCACTAAACAGATGGGAGGTTTCTGAAGATCCTGGTTTCTCTCTCATACGTATCTTTTGCTGCAACACCGAACTTGGGTAACTCACCAGTAAAAAAAAACATTCTCAGCCAAGACATGGTAAGTAGCTACCACAGCCCTGGAACTGTCTTTCACATTGTGCCATTGCTCCCATCGGTACGAGTGGAATTACCTCACCAGTGGTTTTGCCTTCTGAGGCTACATTTTTTTCAAGCATCTTTTAAATCCAGCTGGGAAGTAAGAAAAACACACCACCTGACCAAAAGGATTTTTAAAAGTACTAAATTATCAAAGCGGGTTCCTAAATAACTTTACAGTTTCGTGTCCTTTCTATTCCTGCATCTTGCCCAAGCACCAGCCAGACAACAGTATCTTTACCCTACTTTATGTGCTACAATAATAACACTAAAACCAGAAGTTTAAAGAAGAGGATATGAAGTAATAAACCCCACCAGCCCAAGCTGAGTGAGTGGGTAGCTGGGCACCTTGTATTCTGTGAGTACGCAAGTAACACACTGAGTGTCCGGGAGCTTGTTCTCCATTCATGCAATGGAAGCACAGATTTCCTACCCTGTAAATCCAGCTGGTGGGATGCTCTCCATTGCAGTTCCCAAAGGAAGCCTCCTCTAACCACTCAGCCACTCTGAGAAAGAAATAGCAACTGCACTTACTGAAGCGCAAAACCTTCTCAGGGAGCACTCCAGGATGGCCCACAGAGCAGAGCTGCTCAGAGACACAGGCAGAGGCACACCTGATCCTCTCCACCCAGTCTGACTTCAGCTCTTCTCCACCATCTGACCATAGGGCTGCTCAAGCTCTGCCAGCCCCAGACAGTACTGCACATGCACCCAAAAACAAATGAGCACTGGGAATCTGAGAGCAAAGCAGTATTACATTTGGAGATATAGTTACTTTCTAAATTGGGCTGAACTGGTGGTTTTAGAAATCAGTCTGTGTTAAGGCTTCAGATATTCAATGCGGATTTAGTTGATCTGGTCTATCATAAGAATGTTTCATTTTGTTCCATAGTACAAAAAGAAATACAAACTTATAAATATAATTTGACATGTAGAAATATAAAATGTATCTAAGATCACTAAGTTGCCGAGACTAGGGAAATTTTAAAAGTATTTTTCCTACAACTTTAAAATGACAGAGTATTTGCATTTGTCTTTGCTTACAAGGACATAGACAACTACTGCCCAATTTGATAAATCACCATGATGGTGCTTTTTCAAGACAAACTAATTGACCTCAAACAGAAACTGATTTTTCATGTAACTTCTTTCTACATCATCTTGGTGACAAAACGAGCCATTATTTTGGCCATTGTCTTGGCTTTCCTTTAGTATCATGTCAGAGAAAAAACACCACAATGACCTATTTGTCACAACAAGTGCACTAAGAAATGTCATTTGTCTTCATATCCTAAACTGCTGACCTAAATAATTTGTAAACAACTGGAAAAATGCATAGATTACATCTTTATGATCAAGTGACTTTTTTTTTTTATGGCTAATGTTGACAAACCAATTGTTAAAGCCAAAGGGGCGGATGCATGCCCTACTGGTGAGGTAGGAACCGGAAAAAAATGGGAAAAATATATGATTAGGATTTCAGTCAGACATACTGCAATGCAACTGATACTCTGTTAAGGAAGCTTTCAAATCTCACACTGAATCCTTTATTATGCTTCTCAAATCCACCTGAATGGCCTTAGCAGATATGATGACCCAAGGGATCCAGATTCTTTGCAAATCCAGCTGCTTGCTCAGTAACTGTGTGCTAGTTATCACTGAAAATTTATAAAAATAGCTTCAAAGGGAGTCAATCAAAATTTCTGACATAATAGCCTAGGGAAATACCAAATAGATTTTTATTTAAGCTGGTTATTAACTCTAGGTATCCAAGTAGCAGTGTTGCTGCATACATCTGAGAGATGTACAACCAGAGACACCTGTCCTCTGGTTTTGAGTTTGTATCACTTTACAAGGCAGAACGTCACACAGAAGGGGATACAACGCAAGTGCAAAGCCCTAAGTGTCACCTGAACTGATCTGAAACTCCTTCATCCACGGTGTGATGATGGTTTTTTCACTTTGGTGCATGGAATTCTTTTCACTGATGTCAGTGAGGTTTGTGGAGATTGTGGGATTAATTTAATGATAATTCCAGGCCAAACTAGGTCTTCCTGAGAAAGAGTTCAGGGACTGAGACCACCCTTTCTCACAGAATTTATTTTGACTTGCAAAAGTTTCCTCTATTAGAAACCATCACTTAATGATCACAAGTTCTGTGCAATCAAAGAGTCACAGGAAATATCTGGAAAGAAATCTGAGATATTATCTAGTTCACCTAAGTACATCAAGACAAGAATAGAAAAAGTATTCCTGTCCTAACAAATGTGTTTCGCTTTTCTTGAAAATTACAAACTTCATAATCTCAGGACATAATCTATTATATCGAAAACATATCTCTGGGTTCACAGAGGACACACACAAAACCCCCAAAGAATTAAAAGCTTTTAAAGATCTGACTATGAACAAGCCTTCTCAGCAACTCTATGTAGACCGAGTTCCGCAGGGAATGTCACTCAATATACATATGCAAAGCACTGAGCGCTACTGGATCTCAAACTCCTTTAGAATTACTGTTGTACAGTTAAAGAATAGAAATAGTGTTTCATTTTCACAAGAGATGCAGATATGCATATAAGGTGCTTGATTGCCATTGAGAAGTTTGATGAACAGGGAAGAAAGGGGAAACACAACTACACTGTCAATCACAACTAATAATAATTGTTTTTGCAATTGCGTTTGCTCTACAGCAACGTCACCAAGATCATTTCATAGTCAATGCATCTATCACATCCTGATATCCACTGGTGTACAGAGTTATAAAGAAGGATGCAAACAATTAAGTATAGTCAAGAGTGAGGAAGATATGACTTCCAAGTACAGAAGACTAACATATTGAGAGGCTGACAGAGGAACATACACTGAATTTCCAGAGAAGACAATAAAAAGGCTACTTTCACAGTGACTCATGTCCTGCCTAAGAACAAGGCACAATCCACCACCCTGTTCCATACAGCAACAGACATGGCAGATGCTGACAACCAAGGCATCAGCTAAATTAGCAAAACATACCAATGACCTAACTGTTGCCATAACAATATGGGCATGATGTCAACCTGGCTCTTGTGGTAAACCAGTGACTAATCTCACATTTGGTTTCTACAGAAACAGGACTCTACTATATCCACAGTTACAAATACAGTACTATCACTAAGGTAGGAGGGGTAAAAAAGTTTATGCTGGCATAAACAATGAAATTCCACTGAGTAATATCACTGGACTACTGCACGCTGGTGTTGCAGTGCGACAGAATTAGCAAAACCAAAATACCCACCTGGCTTTGACAGTGTTTATATAAGCAACATCATATTCCTGTAACAGACTTGGTGACATTGCTGCAGGGTCAGTAACTTGATAGGAATGTTCAAAGTTGGAATGTCCATAAAAATGTATTAGTCGTTGAAACAAAACTTTATGACATACCAAGGATTTTACTCAAGCCAGAATCTATTTAACAACTAGTATTTTAGATACAATCGCTCTTTACACAAACTCTTTTTTCTTTCACTTGCTTTACAAATAACTCCGCTCCACCCACACTCCTCAGCTAAGGATGAAACACATCGTCGGTTCTACAGATGAGTAAACTGAATCACATGGCTGACGAGTTTGACTTGTTCCTTAAAGATGCAGATTTAAACTAAAAAATCTTTCTCTGAAATAAATAGACCTTCACTAGAGCAGAACTAGGGTAAGTAAGAAAAGAATGTTTTTCTTGTATTTTTTTTCTTGATTAGCATGGCAGTGGCAGGGTTGGTTACAGGATGAAGAAATTTTCAGTTCTTTTTTCTGTCTGAAACAGACGTTCCCTCTGGAGAGCTCACCACCAGACAGACAAATGAGAATCACAGCCCTTTCCTGTGCGAGGAAAGCATCAAAAATTACACAGGTCTCAAGATACTTACTCAGCTCTCAGTCTCTCACAACTCAAACCTTCTGACATCTAAATTCACATACTTCCTCTGGGTATGCTTAAGAGAGAAACGACATTCTCCTGAGCAGCCACATGCGGAATCTGAAGTGGAAAAGGTTTCTGAGAAAACTACCAAACCTTGGGCTGCTGAAAGGAAAAACAGAGACCGTGCTGCACTGTAGCAATGCTATTGTTTGTCAGCCTTAAGCAATAAAGCACCATGGGCATAAACACGCCATGGAAAGGTCCCAAGGAAAACCAGTCTGTTCTCTTAATGGAAGGAGAGAATACCAGGGAGGAGAATTACAAGCTCAATAATTAAAGCTGAGCATGGGCTTTTTTTTAAGAAAGGGGTTTCAAAACAAAGCCTACATCCTGCTTAACACACCTCCAAACTTCAGTCATGTTGTAAAGATACCCCTACCAGTTTTAAACTGCTTTGTTCAAGTACTGGGGAAGCTACATCAGCACGAAGCTCAACACAGGCTTATTCATCCTGAAACATCCTGAACTAGGCACACATTGCTGTATGAGAAGTGGTGTGCATGTGAAGACATTAGGTCAAATTATTCCTTAGATTAGAAAATGCATAAAGAAAGCTCCCAGTCTGACAGTGTGTGAATCTGACTGGTAAAAAAAAAAAAATTCACTATAAGTAAGGCTGTTTACTATTGAGCTGGAAATGACACTTCTCAGTGAAATGAAACTTCAGTTTTTCAAAATTATAAACCCCAACCTGGGAATCAAATTGAACCTTTGTACAAAGCAATACAAACCTCTGCCCTCAGTAGAACTACAGTTGCATCTGTTTAGAGATTAAAATAATCCACGACAGTTTCTGCCCTTGGAAAGCACCGTCCTCTGTTTGCTTCAGAGGAGTTGCACGGTTTAAGCAGGGACTTCACATTTATTTTAAGTCAAGATGGTGGAAAACATCCACATTCATTTAGTCAGTGACCAGTTCTATTGCTAAAACTGACAGAAATCTTATTCTCTTTTTTGCTAAGCCTCTCATTTAAGACGAAGCTGAGGAGGTTATAGCTGGGCAAGTCTCTGGAGTTACATGAAAGTCACAGGTTGTTTCGGATCCCAGGAATACAGCAATGGTCACCTAAAATCATTTATTCTCTCAGAGAACTTCCATGCTTCATCTGACAGAAGATAATACTTGAGAGCTCAGTGGATGATCATAAATGTTCATAGTACAAATTAATACACCTAATAATACTAAGCTGCATATGACAGGCACATGTTTCTTCCTACAATTTAGTTGGCTTTACTGCTAGCATAAAGATGGGTAAATCCCTTCTTTTGACATCTTTCAACAGAAGAGCAAAATAAACAGTACATTCTACAAAGGCAGATTAACTCCTTTTTACATACAATGTCTTCAAAGAGTATCTGTACTCTGTAAGGTGTATTTTGTGTAACTTTAAAAGACTGCTCAGATATGAATGCTCCATTTTTTATGAAAAGCATTGCTTACTGTGACCCTGTCTTCCTGCAAGGAGGTATTAAAGTGCAGTTCAAAACCCAGTTGATTTCTATCCGTTGGACTCTGTGAAACAGACGCAAACGTCATCTGCTGACAGGCTCAGTGTACAGGTAACTGCAAAGATCTGAGTTCTGAAAACATATAGAAGGATAAATGCTAATTATAAAAAGGATTACGATGTGACATAAGACAGTAGTTGGTGTCATAACTGTTGCATAATCCCATGTGGCTTGGAAACATCATTAACAAAGGAATTGCGCCTAAGGGAGTGGTCTACTTCTGCAAATAAAACTAGCTGTCAACACTAGCAGTTACACCCTCTGCTGGCAACTGAATATTCAAAAAGGAAAACCAAAGAAACCTCTAATGAACTTCTTAATAAACTAATATGTTAGGCAGTGTATCTGGAAGGGGGAGAGGAGGAAATGACGCTGGCACCAGGCAAGGATAAAAACAACAGAATAGTGAATCGTCAGGCACCAAAGCACACTGAGCGCCTGCTTCAGCCAAGGTGTGATGTGCAGTTGCATCTCCAGTGCACCAAGTCCCTCAGCTGTCAAGAGAAAAGGTAAAGAAACAAGAGATGAACAGGTTTACGGAGCTGAAGACAAACAGCTAAAATTTCACCTGCGTATGAGCTGGAGGCTCATGTCATCTTTGGATAGATACTGGGATGCTCAAGATGGAAAGAAATTGTAGGCTGAAGCCTTCACATCAATCAAACGCATTTGCAATAAATTGATGCTGCAGTATTCCTCTCAAGGCATTTTGGCAGGCTGAGTTAGGCACAGATAAACTCTGAGGTGGCATGCTCCTTGCATAAGCCAAAAATTAAGAGTTTTTTGGTCTGGTTTGGGTTTTTTCCCCAGATTATTTTGAATCATAGGAGAATACTACATTTTTTCAACAGTTTATAACTTAGAAAACAAAATAAATGTACAGACACTGAAGGCGTGGATAATAACCATAGGGTCATATGCTCCAAATCAAGCACAATCAGAGTCAAAATTTTTAATGAGACTTGCTCCACACTTCAGTATAATCAAAATACAGAGGTTTGGTTCTCTCAGATTTTGGCACGGTGCCTTTCAAGATAAAGCATGTAAGTGGTAAGACGTTTTTTATGCTCATCTGTAAGAGGTACTTACCGCAATTATTACATTACTACATTTAAGATAAGAAGTATAATGTGAAGACTGCAGACCACTGTGAAAATCCAGCAAGTTGCAAAGTTAATGATTAAACTGCTGAAATGCCAAACTGAAACAAGTACCAGGTAACGAGTTGCTACTGACAGAAACTTTGCGTTTCACCACTCAAGTTTTCATCAGACAGATGATTCTAAATAACCAGAGCAAGGTTTCTCATCTCTAAAAACAAAGCTCCATTCTCTTACTCTGAAAACTCTGAAAGCATTTGTGTGGGTGGGCAGCAAAACAAAGAACATTTTCATTTGGTAAAGTTTGATGTTCTTTGTAGAAACACATAATTCTATTTAGTGAAAGTGAGAGGAGCATCCAAGCCTCCATGATCACATACTTTCCCTTCAATAAAATAAAGGAATAAAAAAAACGCAACAAAACACATTGCAAACATAAACTAGATTTGATTAAATTTTATGTCCAGGGTAAACCAGTCCTTCCCTGCCCAATCTTTCCAGCATTACCATCCAGAATGAAGAATATGCCTGTGTGGTATCACTGAGATAGTAACTGGAAGGAGAGTTGTGATAAATATGAAAACAAAATATGTATTTCAGTGGTATTAGGCCAGGAAATACCCCACTAAAGTTTTACGACTGCATAATTCCAAACTTAAATTTTTCAAAATAAGTTGTTCTTCTTCACAGTTGTTGGACTTGGTTTCCAGTGAAGAAGTCTCGCAGAATTGCATTTACTTTATCATGTTGCTAACGCATACAGGCAGACTCGTAGGACAAGCCCTGGCACTTGGACTGCTTTGCTTGCCCTTCTTCACTTCAGCAGCAAGTGTACACTGAAATACCCTCCCTGCACAAGCACGCTGCCAATGAGCTCACTCCCTGGCAGGTCGCAGCAATCTCTTGTGCATATGTTCGTGAAACTAAGGCATAATTTATTCTGATATTTAGAATACAAAGTTAACACATCAAAGCAGAACTGAACAGGGATCCTTTCAACACCTTCCTGTGCCACACCTAAATTGTCTTAAGAAAGTGAATGATGCATTTGGGTGGTTTATTTCCTTTCCTTCTTCCCATCACCCAAGCTGAACGTGTTATTTCTAGTATTCTTGCATATTAAAGCAGCCATAAGTGAGAGAAGTTATGCAAACCTAAAAAATTAAATCTGAACTAACGAAGAACTCATCAGACTTCGCCAGGTTGTCTAAATGAGCTTTCTTCAAAAGCACAGCCATCTTCCTAGTTCTTCAAGGGATGAGAGAGGATAGGACTGAGTCATTCTCCAAACCATTCATGCCTTGTTGGGTAAAATAATAATCCTTAATAGAATACTGCTAATTGCCATCAAATCTCCTCTAAATGCAAGGCATCAGCTCGACTGTCTATGTATTACACCAGCAAAGCTGCAGACTTTTAATGTAATCTTATTCTAGAACAGCACTAGACAAATAAATACAGTAAAAAGAACAGTTTCAACACTGCACTACTCACTATTGCAGAGTGCAATGTTTCTAAGAGAAAAACAGATCTCCTCCAGTTTCTAACTGAATGATTTGCTCTTCTTTGTCTGAGAAGTAAGATGGCATAACCAAAATTGACCTGTAAATTCATGCAAAATTGAGTAGTTTTAAGATTAACTCAAAGCACAATCCAGGTTGTTTTTTTTTAAAAAGTGCTTATTAGGAATTGTAAGCATTGTATTTGTCTCACTGGGAAAAACCCGTCCAGAGGACTGCATAATTTTCATTTATTATTAAAATTAAAATGAGCATCTATTTCGGGTCTAGACTTCAAGCGGAGCAAAATAAAGAACACAAAAAATAACCAGTGGTTATTATCTAAATGACTCCACCTCTCCATTCTTTCAAATACAGATTATCAAAGGATTTACCCAAGTTGCTGGAACTTGAGGAAGTCTCAGATAACTACTAAAAAATTAATATTGTAATATTTTTAAAGGGCTGATGAAAGGACCTGAGATATGGATGGATTAATCTGACATCAGTGCAGACCAAAGTAGAAGATGTGAAAGAGTTAAAAGGACAATACCAGTCATAAAACGTCACAGAAATGGCACCAAATACAGCAGGTGTACTCCTTCAGTCAGAAGTCTATTACAAACCAAATACAACATCATATCCTTAGACTTTCAAAAAGCACTGGACCTAGTAACACCTGACATTTTTATTAAAACAGGATGATGGTAGTGATTTGTATTTTAGCAGAAAAGAAACACAAAGCTAAATGGCTTGAAGCCAAATTTAGGTAAAGTCACTGTGGAATAAATGCGTACATTTAAAGTGGGGGTAATTAGCTACTGCGACAGCCTAGCTAAAGGCAAGACAGAGTCATTGTCGTTTGACGTGTTTCATATGGAAATTAGTTCCCCGGAGAAGGAACAGCAGGGCTTCGGGCTGTTCAGACAAACACACTACCAGCTCTCTTCTGTGTAGAAAATAATGGAGTGTGAGTCTGTCTGCTCATGGCAGCTGCAGCAGAGTAACACGGAGAGATTTCCTTCTTTCTTGGTTTCAGCATATTTTACAGTAAGATGTCTGGCAAAAGATTGATATAAACTTTGGATCCCAAAAGACAAACGTGATTTAATAATTATTAGTAATGCAGAAATCCTAACCCAATTAATTTTGTTGTTGAGTCTGTGCAAGATGATGATGATGATGATGTAAGAACTACTATAAATAAAACAGGGTCAGATAATTAAGGGATTCCAAACTGTGATTCAGATACTTCACTGGGGTCGGGTAAAAAGTCCACATGAGAGAGAATTAGATTTTGATAAGTCTAAAGTAGTCTCGTGTGATTAGAAGGAGAATTATTACAGAGAATAGTGTCAGCATGAGAAAACTATTAAACAGATCAAAGGAAACTGAAGCTCAGTCAAAGTCCTTGCCGCACATATATTGAGCCAGAGAGGGCTACCTGAAATGTGAACTGGCAACCAGCAAAACTACCATTAAAGACTTGTTTATAGAAAATAATCACAGAGCTATTGCTCATCTCTCCATTTAGCAAAACTACTATTTTTTTTATATGAAGATTTTGGGACGTAAGTATGCAGAAGACTTAGAACTGTTTTCATAAAATATTGAAAAATGACAAGATCATCAAAGGCCCTGTTATAAAAACATGAGGGATGCAAGAATAAGCTTTAATGATAACATAGAATTAGAAGCCATCACAAAAACAGAGGGCTGGGTATCATACATAATGAATCAAATGACCCCCAGAATTTCAGTAACGGAGATGAAATGAAATCCAATAATATGCAGGAAAGGGTCATGCCTCTGTTTCTAAATTTGGAGAATGACAACGAAGCAAGGATTTGAATGCAATAGCTGATCTCATGAAGGCTATAAACTGCCAGTATAACAGGACATAAAAAATAAAATGTGATCTTCTGAAGCATCAGGAAAAGTATTTCTAATACAAGAAAAAGATCAGTATTACCAAGTGTTAATTTAATATCCGGCAACAGTGCTAACAACTCATGCTGAGAAAAAGATTAATTTGCTATACAGGAAATGCAGGGAAAAACTACAGATTTATCTGGGGAACACAGAACTTACACATGACATGAGCAGAAAAGCTTGGCTTGTTTATAGGGATAAAATAAGGACTTGGGGAGGTCATAAATGTTTTTATAAGCATGCTATTAGAGAAATAGACACTAGTGCCATGTACAGTAGTAAACTAGAGAGTTCCAAAGCATTACTTGACCACTGCCCTGGTGCTTGAACTACCTGAGCAGTGTAAACACAGTTAATAAAAATCAGTGAACAGGAAGCATCATTCTCATTTAACGACTTTCATGATGCTGAGATTAAAAAGGCACACGTGAAGCAGCCCTAACACTTGTTTTCTTAGCTGAAGAAATCAAGCCTTGGCAACAGTATGCAAGGCTGGTGATGGGAAGGGGCAGAGAGGAGGAAAATCATAGAATCGTGGAATGGTTAAGATTTGGAAGGGACCTCAAAGATCATCGAGCTCCAATCCCTCCAACATGGGCAGGGACACCTCCCACCAGACCAGGTTGCTCAAAGCCCCATCCAGCCTGGCCTTGAACACCTGCAGGGATGGGGCATCCACAGCGTCTCTGCACAAACTGTTCCAGTGTCTTACCAGCCTCATACAAAAGAATTTCTTCCTAATACCTAATCTAAATCTACCCTCTTTCAGTTTATAACCGTTACCCCTCCTCCTATCTCTCCACTCCCTGATGAAGAATCCCTATCCAACTCTCCTGTAGACCCACTTTAGGTATTGGAAGGCCGCTATAAGGTCTCCCCAGAGCTTTCTTTTCTCCAGGCTGAACAACCCCAACTTTCTCAGCCTGTCTTCATAGGAGAGGTGCTCTAGCCCCCTGACCATCTTTGTGGCCCTCCTCTGAACCTGTTTCAACAGGTCCGTGTCCTTCCTGTGTTGAGGACTCTAGAGCTGGGTGCAGTACTTCAGGTGGGGTCTCACCAGAGCGGAGTAGAGGGACAGAAGCCACTGGTTGCCTTATTCAGACTCTTCCTTCTTTTCCTACAGCAAGAAGGCAAAGTTTGAAATATCACAACTTAATTTTTTAGAAACTCTACAACTACTCCTTGGTTTCCATTTTTGTGACAAAAATGACTCATTGTGATGATGGTTTAATGGGATATGATTTGCTGAAGCAATTTGCTATACAAAACAATGAGCCAAATTCAACTTGGAAATCAGGGACCAGTGTCCATCACCAAAGAAAAAACATCAGTAAGAATTAATGTTTCATGACACTTGAGTGTCATTAAAGGAGAAAAAGCATAAAATCAGGTGCATTTTTTATTTAGTCCTATTTGACAAGTAAAAGGCACAGCTTATGGACCATTAGATACTCATAACTCATTGCTTATTTACCCAGGATACACCAACAATGTTTTTGAAAAGACTCTAGACTGGCGCTATGCTACCAGATACATCTAAGAATGCTTCCCCGCATCTTTCAAAAGTAGCAATAATAAATAAATATATATAGACGTATTAAGTATGCGAAACTATTAGTGCCATGAACCTTGCCGCTAAGATGCAAACAAGATGATAGATTATCATTTGTAAATGGTAACTTTATGCCCTGTGGTCAAGCACTCTCAGAGTAGTCACAGTGTTGGTGGGTGAACATGTTTATTTTGTAAACATATTCCTGCCTACATGAACCCTCCAGGTGTATCCATACATTCTTTAATAGAGCTTTACAAATGCTTTCAGGCTTTACACATAAGTCTTTCTTATTTTAAGAGTTTCAACCAGAAATCCAAGAGGTTGGGGGGTTTTTTTGGGTTTTTTTTGTGTTTTTTTTTTTTAACTGAGAAAATTAAAATGAAAAAGGCCTGCTAAAACAAAAAGTTTGTTCTTGGTCTGATCCAGCAAAACCTTTTATATTCTTAAAGCTAGAAATAAAAATAAAAAACAGGTCAATTTTATTATCTTCAAATTTTGACTATTCAATACTTCTCCAGAAATTATCTAATTACTGGCTGCTTACAATCTCAACACACAGAAAGATAACTATATCACATACATATTATTAGTTATGCACGAGTACTGGAATCAGTGGTCAGAACAACACCATTAGCCAGGAACAAAGCAACCTTGGATCACTCAGTTTGCATGACATGTTTTTTTGCATACACCTGATCATATGTCAGTGTAAAACAGATAGGACCAAATAGCCACAGGACCCTCAATCTACTTTTTTCATTGCAATGAGATAGCACAAAATAACCCATCCAGAGACAGCATGTACAGATGAACTTCTATCTGCAAGTTACAAGCTCTAAGAATACTACTGTGCTTCTCACTCCAGGAACAACTAATACCAACCACACGCAGCCCAAATGCAATGCAGCCTCATGTAACAATATACCTGTTAAATTAATAAGTACCAGGCACAACATGACAAGCAGCCTCTATCACCCAAGCTTTCTACCAGCTTTTCTGACTCAGTGAGAATGCAAACGAGGGAAATCCTGCCCTTTTTACTAAGAACAAACGAGGTATCAAGGGACGTGCTGAACAAGCAAGATAATTAGAGACCTTAACTCTACCTGCATGGACGTTTCTACAACCCACTGACACTGCACCTCTGCCATTTTGTTCAAGGACAAAGCTGATTTGCATCATTTGAGATATGGACAGATGGACTGCAATAGCAGAGACAATTATCCATGCTCATAAAATTAGCCAGTGCAGCCAAGAGACACCAGAATTAAAATAACCATTTTTACTGCCTAATATTGAGTCTAAGACACAATACACCAACACATAATGCAGTGCTCTGAACACAGGCTAAACCATCACAGTTCTTGTTTGCCTTCTACTCAAAAATCTGCTGTCACTCCCTTACTCTCCAAGGGAAGGCTGGGAGACTTCCATCAGCTTTAGAAGGTTACAGTGACACCTGAACACAGTGGAAGAAAGCAGAATGGCAGGAATGGAGGATGACTTCCCCTCTTTCTCTCAATTTCTGTCTTAAGTACTCTAGTTTTGCTTTTCATCATCCTTCTTACTCAGTTCCTTTTTACTCTTGGTAATCAGACTTCACTGATGATGCACCTTCTAAATCTTCACATTTTGTGCATGCAATAATGTCCAAAGGAGGCTTGCATGCCCTGTTTAAAGGAAGTACAATTACTGTCTTAAAACTATTTCAAGAAGACTTTAAGTTAACACTTCTTTCCACACTTAAGTACGGAGAACAAGATTAGATAAGTATTCACTTTCTGATAAAAAGAGTTAGCAAGGGTTTTATTACATTGCTAGTTTGTCTCGCAGTCTCTGCTTACAGCAGATGCTGACCCCTGCAGTCATAAATTCAGCCTAACAACTGAACAGCGATTCAACTTTCTTTTTAATCAGCCAGAGGAAAGTATCATTTCACTGGCATGTTGCTGGCTTGACAACTACTGGAGGAGCAGTCAGTCAGCTGCTGAAAGTCCAGAGACTCTCTGGCTCCCCTTTTAATGGGGACTATGCGACATGAAAGAAAAAGAAGCCAAATTAAACAATGACATTTACCTCCCAATCTGATGCAAGTAACATGATAATCTTGAGATTATAACCTCCTAACTACCACCCAACCCAAAATATGCTACACACTATGCAACAAAACTTCAGAGAAAACAGGGCTTGTGTCCTAAAGCACGCAAAATTTTCCATCTACAGTAGATAATACAAGGTTTTACCTCTACCTACAAATTTTGTCTTCTGTGTGGTTATGTGGTGTATTTCGTATGCTGTTAGCTATTCAGTTTGCCCCCAACATCAATATGTATCAGTCATACTTTTGGCACATGAATTCACTATACAACTTTTCTCATCACTGTTCAGGTTAAAAATCTAGCATTGAAATTAAATTGAAAGCCTTATTTTTGTTAATTTTCCACCCTAATTATGTAAATTAGTGAAGATTGTTCATGTTGCACAGCTCCACAAACCGTATCTATTTAATCAGTCACCAGGCTTTCATTTTACATTTAAGGATTCTCAACAGTTGACACACACGCTTACCACAATCCATTTTACACCCATTAAGAAGTGGATGAGTGCATGTAATTTCCCAAGAGTCTCCTTCTCTGAAGGAGAAAGTGTAGCTTGATAACAGGCCACCTCTGTATTTCATTCCAATAGTGAAAGCTGGCAGGCATGGGGGAACTGTTTAAGTTTGTAGTCACAAGCTGGCAAACACTGGAGAAGCGCTAAATCAGTGTATTTCCTTGCATCCTGGACGCTAGCCTGCCCTAGCCAGCATAACTCTTTGGTGAGCAGTCCCCTGGTACAGAAGTAGCCAGCAAGCTGTTCATGAGGTGAAGTGATACAGAGAGCAGATTAATCAAAAAACTCCACCTTTTTCCCAGCCAAAACCAATTCCTTGATTTGGTTTACCATGCAGCCATGTGAACAGTCCTGCCACGCAACAGAAGAAGAAACAGAGGGTGGAAACAAATAGTCACGTTTGCTTCAGACAGCTTAAACAGTACTGCATTTGAATGTCAAGCAAGAAATAAACAAACAACTGAACAACTACCTGAAAATAAGAAATGGAAGAGCAAATACCTTCTCCAAAACTGGGGAAAATTTATTCTATGCAAGGGACCTGCACCAGTTCACTATACTGGTTGAGTCTAAATATTGTTTGAGGGCATACTTGCCCAAAGAGTCATTTCATTTTTAACAGACAAGCTAAGAATAGAGAAGCACATGAGAATGTAAACAAACTGGTCAGGTAATGAAGCTTGAAGATGTTCCCTCACATTTTAAATTCACCTTAAACACAGAAACAAAATTAACCAATGATGCCTGGCATCAGGGGAAGACATCCAGTCCAAAAAAACAAATTCATTATAAAAATGTTGCTATGCTTCACATTAGACATGAAGTGCTGTTGACCAGGTCTAATTGCTACTTTGATACAATAAACAAAAGCTAAATGAAGGAGCCCAAGGACACAGCCGATGTGAGAATCTCTCTACATACCTAGAGGAAGTCGCATACAGAAACAGCAGATTTATCAGGCAACTGTACAGTGTAATGGAAGGGAAAGAATACAGGGTGCTCTTCTCCCCACTCTTCTGGCACCAAGTGGAATTCCACAGCAACATCTCTCCACCCAAGGGAGAGCTGCTGCTGTTCCACCTTCGCTCTTGCTCCCAGCCCAGCTCCCACCTTCGCTCTTGCTCCCTGCACCAGCACTATAGCTGGCACAATCACACACTGACCAAAACCTAACCCTGCTGAAAGAGAACTCCCTTGTAGCTCTTTCAGCTTCTTAAAACACCTTGCCACTCAGCTGAAAACACATCACGTGAATGAAGACAGGCGAGACAATGGCAGCCCCAAATAAGCTCAATGCGACCTAGCAGGGCCCAGCAGCCTTAGAAAGGTTATTAAGATGTAGGTTTGGAGGTCAGCCAACAGGTATATCGCTCAGGGCTCTGCTCAATAACTCATTAGTATCTCAGGTTAAAGAAAGATTTATGTCAGGAAGAGCATAGTAAGCACCGGTAGTGGAATGAGGTTCACTCCTGACTTTCTTCACTCAAGATTTTTTTAAAACTCCAATCAACTCACAGTTCAGAAGTTATTTCAGCACAAAAAAAAAAAAAAAAGAAAAAAAAGAAAAAAAAAAGAGTTCTGCCTGTACCTAATACTCATCACATCTTCTTGTGGTAGGAGCCAATTAAAAGAAAAGCTGCACTAATATTCTAACAGTAATTACAATAACCACCACTGTAAAATTTGCACAAATCCTGTGAGTGGAACAGACTAACAGAAGCGGGAGTTGCAATACCTTTGAAAAGGGCTAAAGACCCAGGAGGGTTTGGTTGCAAAAGCATGGCTTGCTGCTGAAAGCAGCACTTGGGAGATGAGAAACACAGCTGAGAACAAGGAATAGTTGTGGAATGACTGAACAGTCCCAGATCCACTTAAAGCATTTTACTCAAAGCAAAAGATACAAAAACATGAGTAGAACCTCACAGCAAGGAAAACAACCAAATTTAAATAATGGAATTATATACAACAGGTCTGTTACCCTTTTTGAACCATTCCCTTTCCAAATGAATGGTTAAAAAAAAAATGTGACTACTCATCTATAGCTTAGATTCTACTCCATTCAAGGCAATGCAAAATCTTTCTGGCTCTACTTTCAAAACCACTTGACTTCGATAATTTTCTAACTAAACTGTACCCCAGCAAGAATGTTAACTTTGTCTAAGCAAATGAAAAAGTGTAACAAGCAGAGAACGGCATTTTAGCACACTTAAAAGACACAAATGTTGTTATTTCAGTTATATGTATCATAAAAGTGAAGGTCAGAAAAACAATAAGGTCTTTGGAGCCGTGATGCTACAGAGAGTTAAAGGAAAGAGATAAAGGATATCATAAAAGCTGACAAAACTTGCTGCTTTAAGGGAAGCAATCACTTCCACTGGCAAAGAATTAAGAACAATACAAGTAGGAAAACGCTAACCCGGTCTCTTAAGAGATAAAACTGTCTCAGAAAGAGCTCTTGCTGTTAAATGTTTCACCATGCAAGATCGTTAAGGTATGAAGTACCCTCTTCCCACTCCCAGATCGTGAGAAAAGAACACTTCATTAACTACTGTTAAGAGCAAAAAAGAGGCATTCTCTTCTAGTTGGAAAATTCATGCTTCTGTACAGAGCCTCTTCTTTGCCTGGTGCGTTGACAGCTCCCCCTTCTGTTCCAACAGACTTCGACCATCTCTCAGAGCGTACACATACTTCCTATTAGTAAGAACTGGTATATCTTCTAAGAAAGCAATGCTACCTTATGCCCCATGCTCCTTAATATATGCAGGTCAAAATACCATGCATACATTTTAGACGAGAAACACAACCTGATGACAAGCATCACAAACCATAATCCATTCCCAGTAGCCCTATTTCTTCTATTAAAAGCCCTTCCAATTAGTAGTGTTTCAACACAAAATATACTTCCTCTTTGTCCCAATTAACATTCATATTTAAGTCTTCTTTCAAAACCATTTATATTTCATATGAAACAGTACAGAAAGAATCCAAGAATCCAAGCATTAGACACAAAGAACCACCTCTCAGCTCAGTGTTCCATAGTGCACTTGGTGATAAAATTAGTTACAATCTTGTACCCTGTTTATGTTGAAGCTGTCACTATCCCCGTAAGTTACTTCGTTTGGCACTACAGCCAATCAGAGAACCCCCCGATGGGTTGGGCAAGCAGAAAAGTGAATTAAACCCAAGCTTTGCAGTTGCTCAGCATGTGCTCTAGTAGTCTGCTACACACATTACCACCACCAGCTTACAAAACCTCACTAGCCTAAGCTTCTTAAGATACTTCCAGAAAAAATAGAGCAATGTACCTTCAAGAAAAGACTGAGAACTGAGGATTGAAAGCTTCAGCTTGCACCTCTTCCTTCAGTGGATTGAACACCTGGGAAAGGGGGATTTAGGACAAACCCCAAATGACAGCTCTTCCTCTCAGCTAGCTCTGGGCATGTTTCCCGTGCAGCTGCAGGTTCCTCAGGATGCCAGGTGGACACAGCTGCTGCTTCCCATGGGTATGCTATAGGGGAAGGCAGGGCACCAGGACACACTGGCAGCCTTGCTCCTAAACCCACTGCTGTATCGTAGCCCGTACATCTGGGACAAACACACTGCATCTCCATTGCTAGACACTGTAACAGAGAAGGTAAGATGGAAGAACTGCACGTTGTGCTCAGTATGTAAGACAGTCAGCCAAAGGGAAGCCCTTAAACTTTGTGAGAATTCAATCGAGGATTTAGCCCAGCTATTTAAAATAAATAACCAAGGAATAATGAAACCTCTCCGCTGAGTGCAAGGGAGATACTCCAAGACACAAAATCACAGAATGATATGGGGTTGGAAGGGACCGCTGGAGATCAGCTAGTCCAGTCTCACTGCCAAAGCATCTCCACCCAGAGCAGGTTGCACAGGAACATGTCTGGGTGGCTTCTGAATGTCTCCAGAGACAGAGACTCCTCCACCTCTCTGGGCAGCCTTTCTAGTGCTCTGCCACCCTCAAAGCAAAGTTCCTCCTTATGTTTAGATGTAACTTCTTATGCCCAAGTTTGTGCCCATTTCCTCTTGTCCTGCCACTGGGCACCACTGAAAAAAGGCTGTCCCCTTTCTCTTGATGCCCATCCTTTAAGTATTTATAGGCGTTTATCAGGGCAGCACCGCTCCTTTTACTGGGAAACTTCATGTTCATCCACCATCGACCAGGAGCTGACCCTGCCTATTCGTTTCAGGCCTGAGAGCTTCCACCACGACGCCCCAGCTCCCAGTGAGCCACACGGCAGCCCGAAGGCCCTCCCTCCCCTGAGGAGACCCCAGGAGCCACGCAAGACGATCGGCAACGGGGCACTTTTCAACCACCAGGTCGAGGTGGAGCATCTGGCCACCAGAGGTCCTCCAGAGCCCTCAGAGCGCACGCGCCGTAACGGCTGCCGGGGGAACGGGCACGCACTGCCGCGCGCATGCGCAGTGTCCCAAGCTCGGCCGCGAGCGCCGTTGCGTCAGACGCAGCGCCGACCTGGGGCGGGGCGTGACCGAGGGGGGAGGGGAGGAAGGGTAACGGCGCGATTTTNGCGGGAGGGCCAGTGCGAACCGGCCGCCGTGAGGAGAGGACGATGCTGAGCCGTCGAGCTCCGGAGAGCTCCGTCCAGGTACCCCCGCGGGGGGCGCCTGAGGTTTGCCCCGGCGTCGGGGGTGTGGAGCCTCCCTATCTGTTGCGGGAGATCGTCTTCAAAGCCTGGGCTGGGGCTGACGGCTGTGGTTTGCTGATGTGTTGCAGGATTTCAAGGTGGGGAACCTCCTGGGGAAGGGCTCCTTCGCGGGAGTCTACAGAGCAGTATCCCTGAAAACCGGCCTGGAAGTGGCTATCAAAATGGTAAGGAGGATTCAGTCTTCTGAGAGACTGAACACGCAAGTTAGCAAGCAACTGGCTGAGGTTATGTGGTCGGGCATTCAGTTGTGGGTCGCTTATTTTTACATAACTGATATTTAGATTAGGATTTGATGCTACAGTGCAACCAAATATCCGTATTGATAATCAACAGAAGTGCTTATAGTGCTATTCAAAGAACTTAAGTCCGAATTTTCAACATGTCCACACCCAATCAGCCCTATAGTTCTAATTCAGATATTTGTGACGGCAAAAACTTCATTTAGAATCAGTGTGGCTGGAGAGGTCATGGGGGAAAAAAGCCTTGAAAAATTTCCCTCACTGCCAGGACAAACTTTGTGAAGGAAACACATCACAGGTGTTTTGCCATATTCACTTATCTATAGTACTTTTATTTAACCACCTTTCTATGATTAAGTATTTAGCACATCTGCCTGGCAAAATCAGAAATAGATTTCACTGCTTAAATCAGAAAAAATTCTGATCATTGTTGGTATTGGAAATGTTAAATGTGTCTACTTTCAGACAGTTGTGTGTTCTTCCACTTATCAATGGTACTTGCTTGTTAAAAGCTTGTAGTAGGTTAAACTGTGTGAATACTTGCTTATATTTAGACATTTTCAGGCAAACATGCATTGAACATCTAAAATTTCAGGTTCACTTGAAACTAACGTGTATGTAATCAGTGTTGCAGTGCTTGAAAAATGTTTTGTGATCCATTTGCAGATAGATAAAAAAGCCATGCACAAAGTTGGGATGGTACAGAGGGTTCAAAATGAGGTGAAAATACATTGCCAGCTAAAGCATCCGTCTATACTTGAGGTAAGAATTGTGTTTTTGTAGAGGCCTGCATGTGCGACTTGCCACAAAGTCTACAAAATGTGTTTTAATTTTTTTATTGTTTTATGTTCTAGCTTTACAACTATTTTGAAGATAGCAACTATGTGTACTTGATACTTGAGATGTGTCATAATGGGGAAATGAGCAGATACATAAAGAACAGAAAGAAACCCTTTTCAGAAGAAGAAGGTGAGATATATTTTTTCTGTGTAGCTTTTTTTATATTAATGTCCTGGCTTATTTGATAAAATTTAATTTTAATGAAAGCATATTTAAAACTGCTGTCCCTGAACCAGTTTGTGTAACTTAAAATCTTGTGGTAAGTGATAATCTAGAGACTAATTACTATTGCATGTACTCATGTATTTCTGTATGCTTTTGTTTTTTTATGCCATTTTACAATAGTTTGTGCTAATTGGGGTTTANAGCGGCGGTCCTGAGGAGAATCTCTAGCGGGACGCGGGAAGAGCGGCCGGCGCCATGGCGACCTGCATCGGCGAGAAAATAGAGGTGAGGAGGCCGGGTGCCCCGCCATTTGCCCAGGTGGGCCGCGCTGGGGGCTTCTCCCTCGCTCGCTTGTGGGGGGCGAGCGCCGCTCCTCCCCGGGAGCTGGCCCTGCGGCC
>VXBW01002687.1:1082192-1112023 GCA_013400375.1 Thinocorus orbignyianus | reverse complement strand
ACGCAAGTTAGCAAGCAACTGGCTGAGGTTATGTGGTCGGGCATTCAGTTGTGGGTCGCTTATTTTTACATAACTGATATTTAGATTAGGATTTGATGCTACAGTGCAACCAAATATCCGTATTGATAATCAACAGAAGTGCTTATAGTGCTATTCAAAGAACTTAAGTCCGAATTTTCAACATGTCCACACCCAATCAGCCCTATAGTTCTAATTCAGATATTTGTGACGGCAAAAACTTCATTTAGAATCAGTGTGGCTGGAGAGGTCATGGGGGAAAAAAGCCTTGAAAAATTTCCCTCACTGCCAGGACAAACTTTGTGAAGGAAACACATCACAGGTGTTTTGCCATATTCACTTATCTATAGTACTTTTATTTAACCACCTTTCTATGATTAAGTATTTAGCACATCTGCCTGGCAAAATCAGAAATAGATTTCACTGCTTAAATCAGAAAAAATTCTGATCATTGTTGGTATTGGAAATGTTAAATGTGTCTACTTTCAGACAGTTGTGTGTTCTTCCACTTATCAATGGTACTTGCTTGTTAAAAGCTTGTAGTAGGTTAAACTGTGTGAATACTTGCTTATATTTAGACATTTTCAGGCAAACATGCATTGAACATCTAAAATTTCAGGTTCACTTGAAACTAACGTGTATGTAATCAGTGTTGCAGTGCTTGAAAAATGTTTTGTGATCCATTTGCAGATAGATAAAAAAGCCATGCACAAAGTTGGGATGGTACAGAGGGTTCAAAATGAGGTGAAAATACATTGCCAGCTAAAGCATCCGTCTATACTTGAGGTAAGAATTGTGTTTTTGTAGAGGCCTGCATGTGCGACTTGCCACGAAGTCTACAAAATGTGTTTTAATTTTTTTATTGTTTTATGTTCTAGCTTTACAACTATTTTGAAGATAGCAACTATGTGTACTTGATACTTGAGATGTGTCATAATGGGGAAATGAGCAGATACATAAAGAACAGAAAGAAACCCTTTTCAGAAGAAGAAGGTGAGATATATTTTTTCTGTGTAGCTTTTTTTATATTAATGTCCTGGCTTATTTGATAAAATTTAATTTTAATGAAAGCATATTTAAAACTGCTGTCCCTGAACCAGTTTGTGTAACTTAAAATCTTGTGGTAAGTGATAATCTAGAGACTAATTACTATTGCATGTACTCATGTATTTCTGTATGCTTTTGTTTTTTTATGCCATTTTACAATAGTTTGTGCTAATTGGGGTTTAAAAAACTAGGCAGTGAACTTACAAGGCAGAGGTATATAGAAGGTAGAGCTTACCTTTGTAGATAATTTTATGTTGAAGTGTAGGTCAAGACCGGGAAATTCCACAGAGGAAAACTGGCAACTTCACATCCACAGATCTGCTTGCTTTGCATGTTTTCACCTCAGTATTACTGTGTTACATCTCACCAATTAGCCTTCCCGATTAGTTTGCTATATGTAGTATTGTTGGAAATATTTACTGTGTTCCAAGGTGTCTGGAAATGAAGATAATGCAGGTAACGGTGTTGCTGAAAGGCTGAGTCAGCAATACTCAATTTGACAATCCATCTAGATTTCTTGAAGGACTGGCAAATGAGCAGAAATTTTACTACGGCTTTGCTTCTGTTTCTTGTGAAAAGTACTGATAAATTCAATCTTTGCTTGAGAGCTTGTTGTAAGAGTAATTCTAAAACTTCTTAAATTTGCTATGTTACTCCTTTGTTTAAAGTTTTGGAAAAGAAGTTCTGCAGAAGAAAAAAAAGTTAATTGTACTTAAAAATTTACTAAGCTTTAATTTTCTTATAGTTGAGTGAGTAAATTTTAAGGCCAGGTTGGATGGGGCTTTGAGTAACCTCCTCTAGTGGGAGGTGTCCCTGCCCATGGCAGGGGGGGTTGGAACTCGATGATCTTTAAGGTCCCTCCCAACTCTAACCATTCTATGATTAAATTTCAGTTAGAACATGGACCACTGATAGCCTAATTAAAACAGTGCAATTATGGGAGGAAAAAAAAAAGATAGTAAAGCAAGCTGCTGTGTATGATGTTTGAGGGCACAGCCAAGCAAGCTGTTCAGATTTTAAGCTGATTTGGATTCAGTGGTTATTCCTTCTACTGCTTCCAGACTTGCTGGTCACTGCTTGTACAGTTCTTCCAGTTTACCTGCTTCTCTGTCAGTTTCTAATTTAATTCTGAGAAGCTATTATATATATTTTGTGGAACCCAGATCACAGGACTGGGTTAAAGGGGTACAGCTATACAGGCACCATCTGTTTAGTTTGGATCTGCTCCGGCACAAATAGTTCTTCTGGTGGTACCTTAGTTCTAAAAGCTGACAAACCACTGACCTGGATAAAGATGTCTCTTCGTTTTGAAGAACCAGTTCCTACTAATGGTTGTTACTCACCAGTCTGTGCCCTCTGCTAAGAGAAGGAGGAGAATTGTAAAATGTTTGCTCTAGAGAAAATTGTTCTGAAAAATTGCTGTAATTGCACCATTGTAATAAATTATGCTGTTTCAGCCTGGATGAGGTTTTGTTATCTCGCTGTAGGGTAAAGCTCTTGAATGTTCCCTGAATTTCAAATGTAGGAGAGCAGAAGGACTATCCCAGTATCATGAGCTTGGAAGATTTTGAGAAATGGAAATACCACTGGCGGTACCAGTTTATTAGTGATAAAACACATATAATCCAGTTGTCTCCTGTAATCTGTAATAGCTGAAGATGATATTGTGTGTTTGCCGCTTCTGAAAATGAAGAGCAACCTAATAATTAGAAAAAGTTTAGGGCACTTGAAAATATCTCTAGTCCTGTTTACACTGTTCTGTTAGCAAAGAAACAAATCTGATTATTGCATTACAGAACACTTATGAACTGTCTTAGAACGTGGTCATGCTGTATTGCTTAAAGGAAAAAGCAGAAAGTTAATTGCAGTCTCACTAGTGTGACATTTAAACATCCTCTAACATCTTCATTATTAAA
The DNA here is from genome assembly GCA_013400375.1 of Thinocorus orbignyianus. Lineage (NCBI taxonomy): Eukaryota > Metazoa > Chordata > Aves > Ciconiiformes > Thinocoridae > Thinocorus > Thinocorus orbignyianus. Next base: position 1,109,042 of record VXBW01002687.1, on the reverse strand, counting down.
AAAGGCAAGACCAATAGCAGATTTGAGAAAGATGTTATTTTCACAGCTAAGATGGCAATTATATGACTAAACCATTTGATTTTGTGTTTTGACAGCCCGACACTTCTTGCATCAGATTATCACGGGTATGCTGTACCTTCATTCTCATGGAATACTGCACCGGGACCTCACCCTTTCTAATATCCTGCTCACCAATAACATGAATGTCAAGATTGCTGATTTTGGACTAGCAACTCAGCTGAAAATGCCTCATGAAAAGCATTACACCATGTGTGGAACTCCAAATTACATTTCTCCAGAGATAGCCACAAGGAGTCCACATGGACTTGAATCTGATGTGTGGTCTTTGGGCTGTATGTTTTACACTCTTCTTATTGGGAAGCCACCTTTTGACACCGACACAGTCAAGAACACGCTGAATAAAGTAGTATTAGCAGATTATGAGATGCCGGCCTTCTTATCAAGAGAGGCACAAGACCTTATACATAGGTTACTTCGCAAAAACCCAGCAGATCGTTTGAGTCTTTCCTCAGTGTTGGATCATCCGTTTATGTCCAGGTGTAGCTCAGCACGGAGCAAAGATTCGGGAACTTCAGAAGATTCTATGGACAGTGGAAATGCTACCATCTCTACAACCTTTACAGGCTCTTCCAGCATCAGTACCAGTGGTTGCCTGAAGGAAAAGAAGCTGTTAGTTGGACAACCACTTCCAAATAAAATTACTTTTTTCCCTAAAGGCAAGAATTCCAGTGATGCTTCATTAGTAGATGGAAGTGGTTCTTTTCATCAGTGGGGAATTCAGGGAAAAGAAGTTGGCATAACCGGTAGGGGAAGAGCCATGCAGCTTGCTGAAGAGAGACCACATTCCCGCTACCTCCGAAGAGCCCACTCTTCAGATCGGTCTGGCACATCCCACAGTCAGACTCAAGGCTTGCTGAATATTGTTGAGAGGTGTCACTCTATGGAAATGCTTTCCAAGCCTAAAGTAGGAACAAGGGAAAATACAGAATACTTTTCACCTGCAAACAGCTATACCGACATAGGAGAAATATTTAAGGAAAAGACTTCTAGTGGTTCTGGCTCTTTTGAAGGGCAGATATCTCCACCTGTAAAAGATCAACCACAGTAAGAACTGGTTTTTCTTAAGATGAAATTTACAGCTCCCTTCTGTTAAATGTATGATTTTTCCTCTAACTAAGCCATAGTAAGTGCCAGAAATATCTGTGCTTGTAGCTTCAATACCATATAGGAGAAGGTGATAGCAGCTGCTGCTGCTGCTATGTAGAGGTTTACCCCCTCACCATCCCTGTGTTAAAGTTCATAGGTGTAGTGCATCAGCTATCTAGGTCATAGCTTTTATTTATCCTGGTTAGAACTATTATTCACTTATTTCCATATGCAGCAAGTATTTCTTTCCCTGCAGTAACTGTAGTAGAGCGCCTTCGTAATTCTTTGTCTGAGGGACATAGACTAGTATAGAAGGCATTTTGAGTGAGTACCAATGGTTTTACTTGCTGCTCTGTTGTTTTTTGTTTGTTGTTTTTTTTTTTCCTGTTATGTTTAGATGAGTTAAAGGGAAAAAGGATGAACAAACAAATTAAATATAAGGTAGTTTTACATCGGAGAGCCTCTAACGTCTCTAGTTAGCCTGCACAGCAATCTTAAATGCAAGGTTGTAAGATCTAAATTAGATGCTTATATCCTGGGGGAGGGAGTGTGGGGGTGTTGGGTGATAACTGACTCCTCACCAATGCTTAAGTAGCAATTATTGCAGAAAGAAAGTACAGACAGGTACAGGCTATGGAGACAGAAAATCTCACAGGAGCTTAGTGTGAATTTGCAACAGATGGGTGATTCTGCCATAATTATTTTTGTGTGTATTCTTTATTGGTCACAGTGTGGATTACAGCTTGTGTTCATCTCTGAGTACATTATATGTCATTTTCTAAAAAGCTGGCCAAAAAATCTTTATAGTCTTTGGGACTTACTATATTTATGAAACTCAAATTATTTTAGGTGATAAGATTGCCTGTGTATTTCAGCTGCGTATTTGTTAAGCTGAATGAAATCCACTGGGGCCATGGGTACCATCCCTGTATCTTCTCTGATGTTATCTCCTATACTGTGAATTACAAACTAGATGTCAGAACAGCTGACAATTATCAGTGTCTCTTCTTGTTCAAATATCGGTTCCAAGAGTCTACTAGTAAGTGCTAATAAGCTTAAATTTGTGCTAAAAATTAGTAATAACTTTTCATTCCATTTGGAAACAGTATTTTATTTTTTTGAACTTTATCCAATGAACCTTCCCTGTGGAAAAAAGAACCATGTTCTATGCTGTTTAGAGCTGCAGAATGCCACCTCTATTTCTTACGTGTTCTAAAAAGTGTTGTGGTTTCTGCAGCTGTAACTGTCATAACTTTTGTTGTGCAGGTATCGTTGATGTACTCTTGCTTACCTCTGTAACTCTTATTTTGCAGCTCCAATTATCTGTGCCCAATGAAGCCCCAGGTTGGTTTGTTGGAGCAGAAGTCTCAGGCTGAAACAATGCAGCAGTGGCTTGGAAGCATGCAAACAAACGGTGTGTTACTGATTTGTTGTGCATTTTCGTACTCAGGCTGGAGTAATGACTTGCAACAGTTTCTGTGGGTTTTTCTGTGTTTTGTTTCTTAAACTTGAGACACAAGGGGCATCTGTATGGCAAAGTGACTGTGATACCAAAGTATAATGCTGGCATCCTACATAACAGCAACTGAATGTTAACAGAGGCAGCTGTAGACAGCTTTTTTTTCTTAATGAAAAGCATGAGAGAAATTTGTCACTGATAAAATTGACACATTATTGAAAGAGGCAGATGATTTCCAGCATCGATAATCTGCAAAATCACTCTTAAGCAAGAAATATCCCACTAAAAGAACTGATTTGTTTTCTCTTTTGGACTAAACTCTAACATTTTAGTTTTCTGAGGTAGGATTAATTTCAGAAGGTTTTGTAGTTAGTGTTCCTCCTAAGCTGATGGACCGTTATAATGGACTGTATGCAACTGTCTTCAGAAAAGTGAAAAAATTGCACACTGAATTTGAATACTTAGCTTCCTAAAATGAGGTCATTCTCTTGTAGTATTTTAGCCAAAACCCCAAGGAAAATGCAATTCTGGAACTTGCCATAATTATGCTGTTGTGACCTGAAATGTTTAAGTATGAATAAGTGACAAAAGGTGGTCAGGTGGCTCAACAGCCCTGTTGATTTAGTTGTGCAAACACTCATTCACTGAGGTCCCATTTTCTCTTAAGGTGTAAGATAATTAGGCTGCAGAAGGAGGGGTGGAGGAAAGAACAAAAGACACAGAAGGGAAGGAGGTGTTCTTTGTCATGCATCATGTTACATCATTTAGAAATAATGTAATTTAATCATAAAACTAAATCACAAATCCATTCTGCCCTTTGTTTTGATATTACTAGATCCCGTCCTGTCTACAGGGACTTGGAATTGTAAAACATATGGTCCGACTAGTCCTATTTAATTTTTAGTTCCCTCTCAACTGTACTGCAACATGGCAGGAGGGGTGCAATGCTTCTGTGGGTGAAACAAAAGTTGATCAAGGTCTTAACTGCTTCCCTAGTTCTGATATTTATAGGAAGTTTAAATATATAGATAAAAAAAAGTAGAAATAAAATGAGGGTTTCAGAGCGTGTGTTTAATGCCTTGAGTACAAAAACCTCTGATGATGCTAAAGCACAAGTTAGATAAGCTGAAACTTAAATGAAGCTTGCTGTTAGCGGTTATCTGAGTGGCAAGTTAACTATTTCAACAGATTAAACTATCTCTTGTAAACAAATTCTTGTGTAAATGTCTGTTTGAAATCTTAGTATTTATAAATGGTTTTGCAAAATTATTTGATGTATATTAAGACTGAAGGCCATTGTAACTGGAATCTAGTAACAACTTATTTTTAAGAAGCACTGGAATTTTGTTAGCACTGGTATTGATTGGTACTGAAGTCATAGCCTAACGATTTGGGCTGAGGATTAAAGAAATCCCCCTCTCTGTGTAAATAAGCCTTCTAAGATGATATATTGAAAAGCTATTAAAAAACATGATAGCTTTTTATCTTCTGACTCTGAATCTACAATATACCTTTCTGGTGCTTTCAGTTCCACCGAGACCACTGGCAGACCTAACTGGCAATAATAATGCACATGGAGGTTTTCAGTATCATCTGGATGTGCAGCAAGATGCATCAAGAAATGCATGGAACACCTTAAAAGATAAAAGGAGTCATGATGCATCTGTCAACTGTCCCAGTTCTTTAAATCAGAGAAACGCGAAAACATACATCCCTGGAGTTCTCTGCAAACCTGAGAAAATTCAGCCATCATCATCCACATGTGGCCTTTGGTCAACTTCAGAACAAAACCAAGTGTGGGGCAAAGAACCACCAGCACATCAGAAACGTACACTGCGAAGTATAGTATCTCCTCTCAATGCACACAGGCTGAAACCCATCAGGCAAAAAACCAAAAATGCAGTGGTATGGATCGGTTCTTTAAAGTAGAAACAACTTCAGTATTAAATATAGTATGACTGTCTCTTAAAAATCTCTTGGTAACCTAGAAGCATTTGTTTTTAGAAAACTTTGTCTTTAATAATTCAGTTTTAAATTCTATATAGCAAGAGGCATCTTAGTTTTTGGCAAATAGTGACATGGCATTGCTTTCCGCTTACAGGCAAAGAAACTGTAGGTAGAGATAACAAATACTAAGTGCGTATATGCTTTCTGCGGTTCGAAAACTCTCTACCTGCTTAGCTGTACAGTTTCATTGAAGATTTTAACTATCAAACACAACAAACACGTTCACACATTTGATAAATAACTGGACTAGAAGTAAAAACAGTCTTGCTTTCAAGTAAAAACTTGAATCTTTTTCCTATAGTGCTGCTTTTTCCCTGTCGTCGTGGTAGGAAAGCAAAAGAAAGTTCTGTTTATCCTTACTGATCACACAGATTTTCTGGGTGGCTTGTTCCTAGTATCATCCTCTTGCCTTTTGTTCCATTTCTTACAGTCTTAACTCATCCTGCTGTTTCCCCACTCCCAATCTGTTCTTTTTTGGTTTTTTTTTTTTTTAAAAAGAACATAATAGAGCTAACTTGTCTTTGTTTGATTTGCCATCTGAGAAGCCACACCTTCACTGGCCAGGCTTATAACCATCAGTCATGTTGAAGTGTTGTTTTAGTAGCAGTGATAGCAAAAGCCAAGGTAAGAAGCATTTATAAGTTTGTGGTGCATTCAAGGGAAAAAAAAAAACTTTTTTTTTTTTTTAAAGCACTTGTGGAAAGAAATGCTATCTTTTCTTACCAGGAAGTAAAGGTCTTTCTGTTTAACTTGTATATTGAATGTGTTACAGGTGAGCATTCTAGATACTGGGGAAGTGTGCATGGAGTTCCTAAAAGAACACCATTCACAAGAACTTGTGAAAGAAGTTCTCAGAATATCTTGTGATGGAAATGTGGTATGTCTTCAATTTCTACACTGGTGTATAAAGGACTTAACAGTAGTCTATCCTTCCAGAGTTTTTAAATTTTCATGTAAATGCTTATTTGTTTGGCAATGCAATGTTTCTGCATGCACAGCTGTAAAATGTTTTTGCCCCCCGTAATACAGCCACACAAATATAGGTAGCAAGCAACTAATGGAGTTGAGTTTTGGAATAGGTGAAGTATTGCTGAAAAATTGCTCCTGTTAAATTATTACTTAGAGGAATAGAGCATCTGTGGTAAATTATGGATTAATTAAGCTGTGACTTTTTTTCATACCTGTTAAAAGTAGGAGAGAGCTGTAGGGAGTTGGAACTATAAACACTTTTTTTTTCCCCTCTTTTTGTAGATTGCAGTTTATCATCCAAATGAAGGAAGAGGTTTCCTTCTTGATGACAGACCTCCTGCTCCTCCTGAAGACATCTTTATGTATAATTTTGACAACTTGCCAGGTAACCTGAAATTTATTTGAAAATTATCATGAGTAATGGGAGTTTTAGATGAATCTTGTTTGAGACTTTTTACAATTATCTTAAAAGTAGTGGGTAAAAGCTAAAGAAAAAACTCCTTTCAGAATAAGAATCAAACTACAGTTTAACTGGAAATTGTATTTTGAAACTTCACAAGAAAGTGTAAATCCACAGATTTTAATTCATTTTTGTATTGAAGTTATAAAGAGTCACTTGCCCCCTTACAACGTAGTGTAGTAAAATTAAAGCTTTCAGAACCTTTTCTTCATTCATATTGGAAGCTGTTTGAATGTGAGTGGAAGAAATATTATCAAGTGATTGTTTATTTTTTTTTTTTTAAACATCACATTTATTTTGTGCCTTCTAATGCTTATAACTCGGGGAGGAAGAGGAAAATATGTATTTGAAGGTCTTGACAGAGTATTTAAGGTAGATAGCTGAAGAACAAATATAAGCTAACTAAGATCTTAAGAGACAAGAAGACTTCTCTACTAATTAGACATCAAAGACAGGTTTTCACCTGGAGCCAGCTTGACCATGATATCTAGTTAAATGGTACATGCAGCACTTTGCGATGCCATTTAGGTTCTGACATGTTAAGTGAAGCTATTGAGGATGTTAACTTCTCTAGAAGTTGGTGGAAATAAGTCAGTTTCTCTGCACATAATTCAGTAAAGTACTTAAATATTTCTCGCCATCTTCGGCTATAAAATACTGACTTTTAAATGACGTATCTCCAAGCTGGTGCACAGTGTTTAATCTGATGAGGTTTTGATACAAGCCTTTAAATATTCTTTTTCAGAAAAGTACTGGAAAAAATACCAGTATGCAGCCAAGTTTGTGCAGTTGGTAAGAACAAAAACCCCCAAAGTTACATTCTACACAAGATATGCCAAGTGCATGTTAATGGAAAATTCACCCACTGCAGATGTTGAAATTTGTTTTTATGATGGTAAGTATTCATTTTTGCAGTTAAGCTAATGTATCATATTATTAAAGCTGCACTAAAATACTGCCAAACACTAACCAAGGAACACTTCAGGTTGAAGAAAATAGTAGAAATTTTTTTTTCCACTCTGCCTTTATTCTAGCACTTGCAGATCAGTTTATTATTTGTTAGTTCCTTACTGATGACTTCTTCATGGAGTATATGTTGCAAAAGCGTTATTTAAATTATGCCTTGTTTTTATGCCTGAGCTGGTTTTTGCATCTACACTTGATACCTTTCACTGAGGAGGTTACCCATCTCCCTACTCCAGGCTTTTTTTTCTCTGTTAGCAGTAGTGATAGTATTGCCAAGAGCACTCACCACAGAAAGTGATTTGCTGCCTCTTCCAACTCTGCCTTTCATAAATTAGATTGCACTGACAATTGCTTTCTCACTGGAGACTGCTTTCCACTAGTGTGATTTGTCACATACATAGATATACCCCAACAGATCTTATGACCAAGAAGAAGATGCCTTAACAGCTCTGTGATTCGGTGTGGAACTGCTAGTGAAAGAATGGGCAGCTTTTTTATTTTTTTAAAACTATATTCCAGTACTCATAGACCCTACCTAACCAATTCTTGGCAATAATGAGAGAGATGTTAATTTTCTTTCAGATAAATTGTTAGAAAGGTAGTTCTTAAAATATGTAATAAGTGCATTATTCAGCCTATTTACATAGTGATCTTTGACTACAGAGGGCATTGTGTTAACGTCCTAGTCCCAATTTAAGTGGCTTTTTATTTCTGGTTGACAGATATACGGGAGTGGTTTTATTCTTGCAGTATTTAAGTCACTGAGATGCACTTCAGTAGAATGTAATGGCAGAAACCTGTGTTTTGTAGGTGCTGGTATTTCATACAATTCACACTAGAAATTTTTCTGTTTTCTTACAGGAGCAAAGATACACAAGACAGCTGGTATAACTCGAGTGATTGAAAAATCAGGGAAATCCTTCACTTTGAAAGGAGAAAGTGAAGCAGGTTTGAAGAAGGAAATACAAGCTTATATGGATCATGCAAATGAGGTAAATGTTTTATATGGACCTTTTGCAGTGCAAGGCAACTTTCTGAAAACTGAGTTCCTCTTTGACAAATGTGCTTCTGATGCTGCTTTTCATGTTTTTCATTCCACTAATAAGGAGAGATGATAAAGTGGTGGGTTTTTTGGAAGAGCAAATAGTAATGTAAAGGTAAGAGTGACAGTGCCTTGCAATGGAGACTGTCAGAGACAGTTCTTACTAGTGTGTAAGGCAGGCTTGTCTGCCTGGTAAAAGGATTGATCGGGACAGATGAAGCTGCTATATACAGTGACAAAAAAGGGAACTCCCCAGAAGAACCCAAACACAAAACCCTGCCAGGTGTTTAACTGGCCTGCCTGCTGGCTGTACTTTGCACCTGTTGTTTCATGTCACCCAATTAGCAGTCACAAGAGTAATTTTTTTTTTCTTTTTGTGTATGAACTTAGGAAACAGTAAAAATATGGTATGAATTTCCTGTTCAGCCTTCCTTAGGTTCTGTTATTTTCTAGAATTCAGGAGTCTTCTAGTTCCCCCATCAAGTCCTGCTAGAAGGGGAAGAGATGTGATTATTAGGAGTATAATTCCAGATATGCTGAAGTTAGGAGGGAGTCTTGTTGCACATGAGCACAGCTATTATCCATATTCACTAACACTGAAAAAAGCATTTCCTCGTGTAGGCTCACCTGCCACACTAAACATGTATGAAATAATTTCACTGTTTGCAAGTAAAAAGTTTTACGAGCTCCTTCTAATTCCAGGGACATCGTATATGCCTTGCACTGGAATCTGCTGTTTTGGAAGAAGAAAAAAGGAGTGAAAGTGTTCCATTTTTTCCAATAATTGTTGGAAGGTAATATTTTCACTTGAAAATACTTCTGTGTTTGAATATTCCCACTAAGCAGCTAATGTTTGCAGAAGCCAGGGTTGTTTAACAGAGGCTTATAGTCATTTGCAAGATAAATAGTAACTTGGTAGGATGTATGAGCACCTTATTTTAGACCTGCAAAGCCCCCTTTGATACCAGGGCAATGTACACCTGTGGATGTAGACTAAACCAGGCTAGCAGTTTGCATGTGTAAAAAGGATTCTGTAGAAAACCAGTCCATGATAAACTGAAGGCAAAACTCTGTCTCCTCAATTGTTTCTTTAGTCACTTTTGGACAGACCTTTTCCCAATTTGTCTTGTTATTTTTTTCCAGAAAACCTGGCAACACTGAATCTCCACAGGCTGTAGCACCTCCGTTGTTGGACAATACAAACTGTTCAAAAGAAGTTATGGTGCTGGACAGAAATATAGCTGCCAGTTGTACTTCAGTTCAAACCCCAAACTGTACTCCTCCTGTAAGTACACAAGAAGCACACAGTGGAGACTGCTGTCCAGTAGAAATTCAAATATTGCTGATTTATTTGAACTAATGGAATTGCATTTGAAGGCACACAGGCTTTTATTAGCCACTTGTGAGCATCTTGACTAGAAATGTTAACTTTAACTTTTGATATCTGGATTTAAGATGATCTGAAAAATCAAAATCCTCCAAAATTTTACCACAAATGACTCCTTGGAATGTAGTTTGAGAATTGCGTACTTATGTTATATATAGCAGAGTTTTTCGTCTGTTTTGGCAAGCTCTAATGTGCCCTCAGGCCTGTATATCAAATACTAGTCACAAAGGATGTCAGCACTTGAGGTTACTGTGCTGAAATAACCAAGGGTTAGCATGTATTTAAGAAAAAAACCTAATGTGTAAGTGTAGTTACATGTATGGTCAAGGTTTTGTGTGCCATTTCATCTAGTGGGTTTAACAGACCCCCCCCAAGCTTCAAGTTGCTTCAAGCTGCAAACTTCCCAGGTGACTGAATTATAACTGGGGTCTTGGGACACTCTGTATCAGCTTAACTCTGAGTTTGTGTGGGTCTGCGTCTCTGTTGTTTGCTTGCATGGCACCGTGTCCTTAGCACAGAATCTGCTGGTTTTCACTTGACTGAAATGAACCTGGCAACAAAAACCCCTTAGGGCTTCAGTACTAGTGTTGTTCTTTACAGTGACTTAAGGTTACCCATCACCAGAGTTCTGACTTGGGGGTTCAGCATTCAAACCCATTATTTGTTTGCTGTATAGCAAACGCTTAGGTCTTTGTAAGACTTCATTGTTCGGTTTCTCTTCTGAGGTATGTATTTCTAAGCAGAATAACACAACAGCTGGTTGCCTTTCCATGTTACTCTTGACTCTAGCAGTTTCTTTATACTTGAAATAGACCTGTATATCCCGAGGTACAGCTTGTTGTTTCTTTCAGGTTCTTGTAATTATCTGGACCCTAATCACTTTCCTGACCAAGCTCTCTTTCAGAGGCATCCCCTGACTTGCATCTTTTCACTGAACCCTGAAACTAAGCATAGCACCTCCTTTCTGTCAGCTCTGGGATGATGGGAGGTGGGGTGGTGGAGTGGTAGAACTTGGGTAGAGGCAGAGGTGTTTCTCCTAGAAAAACGTGGTGATGGTGTCCTAAAGAAAGGCCTCCAGTGTTTCATCTTCTGTTACTCTTAATTCATCACTTCTGTCTCTCTAAACCTGTATTGAACCCTGCATGTGCTGTGTAATTCTTCTATTCATATTTCATAGTCTGGTTTCCAATTAATAGTAATGTTCATGAATTTGTAAAATACTGTCCAAGAGGTCATCTGGATGAGGGTTGGTTTATAACATGTGCTGAATGTTTTTCCTGAAGACAGACAGGATTTTCTGACAGCCAGTAAGGAAAAAGAGGGTTTGAGGAGAAGAAATCTGCTTAGGAAATGCAATTCCTTTGTGAGTACAGAGAAGTGGTAGAAAAGCTGTCATGGTACTGAGGAAGTTGTATGGAATCCTGTGGGGTTTTTATTATGTAATACTGTTAAATGAAGCATATGGGCTAAATCTGTATTATGAAAAGATGAAAACAGGTGGTAATTGACCTCTGTAGCTGGTACACAATCAGTTGAATTAATACTAAGGCTGCTAATCCTGTGCATTTCTGGGTTTTTAGGTGGTGTCATTTGAAAAGCCTGCATTTCTGACTAACACTGCTGAGGCTACCTGCTCCTCTGTTCATCAGACAGAATGCAGTCCAAATTCAGCCCAACTTCTAAAATCTGTCTTTGTGAAAAATGTTGGTTGGGCTTCCCAGGTGAGAAATGAATGCTGATAAGGGGAGGAGGGACACTGTTCTGGTTTTCCTGTTAATGACTAAAAAATGCACCTCAAGTTTAACTTGGAACTGGATTTGTGAGGAATATATTCAGTTATGCTCTGCTACAGTGCAAATCCAAAGATTTAGTATGTAGAAAGATTGTTCTGAATAAGTGTCTTGGATGTCATGCTGAACTACTGAAGTAGAAGCAGCCAAAATAATTGTTGAGCACTCCAGTTGTCACAGTTTTCCTATGGTTGTTATTGCCTATTCTAGTGTGTTCCATCTTTAAATTTGACTCGTACAAAAATGGAAGCTGTGAAGCTTCTGTCTGTTCATTAATGTAGATGTAAAGGTGTTGTGACAAAGTGTTTTTAACAGATATGTACCAGATCTGTACAGGAAAATTGCATTTGCCTTCACAACAGAAGAAGCTGTTTCTTTACAGAGAAATTTTTCCTCTGCATTTTTGTGGGACCAGCTTTAGATTTAAAAAAATATTCTCTGCAATCCAGAAAAAGTAAGCTTCCTGTCCTAACAGAAAAAAGTTTGATATATACATTTTCAAGTTTATTTTTATATTTATATATATATAGCTATCAACTCTGACAAACAGACCTCTATTCTATGTTTGGTCCTATTTAAAACTTGGGTAGGAGAGGTTAAGATTAAAGGTGCTTCTTGATTTAACTGCTGTTGAAAGGGATGGCTAAAGCTGAGTATCTGAAACATTAGGAAGATCTGATTCTTCAGACTGCATGAGACTGCTTGGTCCGAAGTAGAGTATGTGCAATCTTTAAAAGACTGACCAAGATACCCAAGTCACTTCAGCGATTCTGAGAAACTTTCCGTTTCAATTAGTAGAAAAATTCTAGGTATGTTACTTCGTATTTTACGTCCTGAAACCATAATGCACCTTCTCTCGTTAGCTGACCAGTGGAGCTGTATGGGTTCAGTTTAATGATGGATCCCAACTGGTAGCCCAGGCAGGTGTTTCTTCCATCACGTACACATCTCCTGATGGCCAGACAACTAGGTGAGTCTATTACTGCTAGAAAAATAGTCCCATTCGTTGTCAGCTAAGCTTCATAGCTGCTACTCATTTGGGGTTTTAAGTACTGAAACTTAGCTTTTCAATCATTTCTCAGTTGATTGGTTCATATAAGCTTAATAAATAAACGCCTACAGCTCTGAACTCTAGATAACAAATAAAAAAAAAGGCTGGGAATCCATCAGCTTGGTTTCTAGAGCACAGCCACTGTTCATGTATAGTCCTTCAAAGGAGGGGGAGAAAAGTAAGGCTTTAATACTTTACTTTTTTTTTTTTTGTTCTCCCAAGACACTGCTAGTGCTCAGGTCAAGTTTTACCTATCTTTTGGATGTTGGGCACTTTCCGTACAAATCTAGTTGCTCAGTAACATCCTTCCTCTGTGCCAGGTTTGAGACAGTAACATACAGTCTGTTCAGATACTATTGCAGCTTTAAAAGTTGTTTAAATATTTGCTTAATCTGAAAAGCTTTTTTCCCCAGTTAAATAGATACAGGGGAGGAGGGCCTTGATTTAAGCCATCAAACTCCAGTTAAGGTGTTCAGATATACTTAAAATCTATTTGACTTAATGTTTCACCTATTTACAGGTAAATTCTGAAATAATTACACTGTCCTGAAATAAAACAAATTATTTTAAGTAATCTAAATTTTTCTACGCTTATTTGCCTTTCCAGGTATGGAGAAGAGGATAAGTTGCCAGAATACATCAAAGAGAAGCTGCACTGTCTGTCTTCCATTCTTGTGATGTTTACCAACCCAGCTGGTCCCCACTGATTAAAGCAAAGCAGGTGTCAGGACACAGGAGCTTAATAAACTTTCACTGACTTTGGAGTGATATGACTGAACTTACTCAGTTTATGCAGAAATTCCTCAAAAAAAAAAAAAAAAAGAATGGAAGGGTTGCCCTGTTTGTGTGTAGCAAATGGCTTGTGAAGTGTCATACGAAACACAGGTTTTGTCAAAATGATGGATAAACTTGCTCAAGCAAAACTTCAAGCAATTCAGTTCTAGACAGCATCGACTCTTGAGAAATAATCTGAATCTGTTGGATTTTTTCCTCCCCCCACTGCTTACTCAGTGCCAACAATCAAGGAAAATCCATCTGTGCTGTTGAAGTGTTTGTATTTGTAAATAACTTATATTTTTACATCTTATAAGTAATATATGTAAATATGTATATGTTTTATAACTGTTTTATTTTTTGTAGCAGCAGCTTTAACTTCCCTGCACAAGCATTTTATATAAAAAGAAAAAAATAAATGCAGTGGTAATTACCCAGATGTATTGATTTGTTTTATATTCAAGTGGTGGTTTTGGGAGCCTTTTCCTCTTAATGCTTAAGCTCTATTTACAGCAGGAGCTGATCTGGTATCTTACAGCATCCTCTGTCAGGAGTGTAGGGTTGGGTGAAGCTTCAAGTGAAACAAGTATAAAACTGCTGCACAAAGTTAACTTTAAGAGACAAGGTAGAAGTATCTACACCTTTATGAGTCACACTTAGTAGTGCTGCTTATACTTAAATATTCCAATGTTGTTATAAGGCAGTAGAAAGGCTTGAGTTGCATGTAAGAGTGAGATCCAAAAAGGTGTCAGTGGAGGGAAGGATGGAGACTTTGAGAGGAGCTGAAGGCGGCTGGCACGTGGATTAGGCACAACAACCCAGAAGTCTACCTTACATGGCCATGGAATGACTGCGTGGTAAAACAACTACTACAAGTCTTTGATAAATGAAGTAGTACAGAGAATTCTGCAGAATTAAGTTTTTTGGTTTTTGTTTTTTTTTTTTTAAATATAGAGGCAAACACAAATACAGCTTGCTTAGAAGGAACATTTTGGTTTAGTGCTTTAATCTTGCTAAGATGTGGGTCAACACTCTGTGTTGAGAACTTGCTTTATCAGCCACCCCAACTATCTTTACTTCTGAGGTAACAATCTAGTTTGATGTGCAAGCTAAACATAGAAATAGTTGAAGAAAGCCTGAGAGGGTGACAGCAGAGGGCAGAAAGGCATAAATACTTAGAACAATTAGGGGGCTTGTAAGGAATGGTGGGGCTTCAGTGCAGTTACGTTACACCATCACCAGCTGGAATTAAAAGGAAAAGCAGAAGCTGTACCTGCAAACACAAGAACGTGTTTTGTAGCAGTAAGGATCCTGACCCAGAACAAGCCATGGCTTAAAATGTGGCTGACCTAGGAAAATAACAACTCTTACGGCCAAAGAACGTCAACCCTTGCTTTCTTATTTTAAGTACTATGTAATAATTATTATGCACAGTAATGTGCATGGATTACCCCTTTCTAGGGCTATTCTGTATTCTACGGGTATTCACTGCAGAACAAGAGACTTGAATCCAGTTTTATTTCAAATACCCATTCTCTCACTGTTACATCAGAAGCTGAAGTTAGTCAGCCTGAAGAACAGTCATCACAACCCTACAACATACACGCTTCCAGCACAAACCCAAGCAAAATCCTACCTGTGTTGGCCATTTAGAGATCTCTTGCCTTTCCCATGTCTGAAGCAACACCAATTGCTTGTGACTGAAGGAACTTTTGCTTGCTGTAACTGAGCATTTCATGTTGCAGTCTGGTTTTATCACCCAAAACACAGCGTTTCTGGTACTAATTATAATAAATTAGCACGCAAAAAACTCCCTATAAAAGCAAAGTCCTTTCTTGTAACATTTTGTGATTCTGCAGCAGGGGAGAGAGAGAGAATAAAATTTCTACATTCCTTTGCATCAGTACTGAAAAAATAATCTTTTATTTCAGTAGTCTTTTAGTGCTTGAACAATTGAATACTTAACATAGGAATACTTAATGACATTTAATAGCATCAAATATTAGACACGTTAAGCAGCAGCTACAACTCTCATACTGGAGTGATTCCAGATTTTTCCCCCCAGTCGTATTGAAACAGATAAAACCAACCCGTACAGATGAGCTAAGGCCCCATTATGAAAGAAAATTATTACTTCACTTGTTAAAAATAAACCCTGAACATTTCAAACATTGTAAATTCCTGTTTCTTGTACATTAGAAAAAAAATAGGTCTACAAATAGTAGTCAACACCCAAGGAGGCAGTTTCTTCCTTTTTACTTAATGTTAACAACTGTTTCTCAGCATTCTCACCAACGACAAGAACGTAAACTATCACGCTTAGTGTTTCCTTCTTGTACTAAAGTTAAGAAAAGCTTTTAATTCAGTGCTGTGCAGGTTACCTTTCTTGCTACAAAAAGGCATTCAGCAGAACAGCAGAAGAAAAATTGCACACATGGTTCACTGTAGTTCAAGTAACAGCCACCGAGGCTGTGATTTTCAATGGCTCTTAACCCGCTTAAATGCCCGAATCCCACACAAAACTGCTGGTGAAGGAGGCCACTCCCTCCCTCTACAATCCTGTGGCACATCACTTGCAATCCTGGAGAAGGTGTACCCACACGTAACAGTTTCCAGAGCGAGACATTTAGTATTAACCAGTGTTCAGAAGCCAGCAAACTGAACACTGGCAGGGTCACTTAAGCAGGGATGTTTCCATACAAAGTGCATGCAGATCAACTAATCTTGTAGTTACAAAAGAGTTACTAATCCTGATTCACAGAATCAAGATAAATATTTCTTTTACTTCTTCTTGGAAAGGATACACATAACCTGTGACCTTCGCAGCTGCATTCAGTACACAGGTGCATCACTTACCCACAGTACAGAATTTAAATGCACCATCGTATCGATCTGACTTGTTCCCATCCCTCCCTCTGCTGCTAGAAAAGCCGAGCACAAAAGCTCTGTGGCAGCAGGTGTAACCATGTGGTAGGATACGACCAAGTTACGGGTTCTGTCAATGTTTAAGTATGGGTCTACGGCCAACAAGGTCAGTGGTTAGGTACTCCTCAATAAAAAGTAGTAATAAACTTTAGTATTATTTCCAGTTGGTTTTACTCTTCTTTTTTTTAGTTTTTAAAAATATGTATTTAACAATTTTCTTCTTGTATCCTTCCATATCTGACCGAAAATGCAATTAGTCTCTTGTATACTATCTCCAGGAGTAAGAGAGATACTACAACTACTCCACATATTAAGCTGAATGCCCAGCGTGGTCCCAGGTGAGTGTATATTTGGCTCACAAAAACAGGCCCAAGAATCCGTGCTCCACTTCCAGAGGCAGTTAACCATCCCATGTAGACACCCTACAGAGGATCAAAAGCTTATGTTAACGATACAGGAATTATTTAGCTAACCAATAACTCCCACCAATTGGCCTAATTAGAAAATTCAGAAGTGTTTATGCGATTACTTATCTTTCTTAACTCATTAAGACGCTGAGTACTTTGTTTACAAGAGCACTACTCAGTTTCTCTAGGCATTAATTCGAAGGCTCCACTGAGCTACATACTCTACAGCACTCTAATAACACGGCATTCTGGCCCAAAGCACTTAGTCTCTTACTGCAAAATATAACATGGAAAAAATGAGATAAGTGGTAAAAAAGGAAGAAAATCCCTTGTTAAGCAGTAATATCAGCTTGCTGTGTATTTCACCACTGTAAAATGTCAGTAACTGGAGGTAAACGTATGTTGTGGCGTGGGCACAGCATTTGTAGTCTTTGTATTATATACTTAGCAAGAGGAATGTTATTCTGTACTGGTACTGCAAATATGTAATTGTCATTAAAATGACTCTTCTAGGACAGCCATGAAAGTCACAAGCTTTGGGCTTAGTTGTTCTGAAATTTTCACACTGTAAGACTTGCCATAAATTGCAGTACAAGCCTTAAGTTTCTAATTCCTCAAGGGACTTGCCTTATATTTTAGAAAAAAAGTTAAGAGAGTTCCTGGAAATGTCTGCCCCACTTGAAACACAGTATTACTTGGCTAATGACAAAAGGAATTTCAGCTAGATGGCCCATTCTAACAAAGAGGTGCAAGTCCAGGAGAGCAAATGAAATAAACTGTTTAGGCAACATGCTTACCTGAGGCTTTGGGCCTAGAATTTTTGAGTACAAAGTGTAGGACATGACGTTACAAACTGGGTAGCCCAATCCTATAAGCACATCAGAGGTGATATACTGGGCCAGGTAGATCATTGGAGTATTCAGGCACCAGGACTGTGTGATGGGGCAGCCCACGGGTTCCGCTGTGTGGTTGGACGGAAGCTGCAGTTCTTGCAAACTCCAGAAAGGCATTAACATCTCCGTGGAATCTGTTCTGGGAATGGAGTTATTCTTTATTTCTGTGAAAAAAAAGTCATGCATAGCATTAAGGAAAAAAAATACAATAAAAAACTTTTAACTAAAACATTATAATGACAGTTTAGTATGACTTGAATTATACCTTGCCACTGGATATTTGGTAGTTTTTTTCCCCAAGGCAGTAAGATAAAGAATCCAATCAAGACAAGCAGTAAGCCTCCATGGAGTATGGCACGCTCACCAGTCCTATCAAACAATGACACTACAATTAAATAT
Organism: Thinocorus orbignyianus; assembly: GCA_013400375.1. Taxonomy (NCBI): domain Eukaryota; kingdom Metazoa; phylum Chordata; class Aves; order Ciconiiformes; family Thinocoridae; genus Thinocorus; species Thinocorus orbignyianus. The sequence goes on along the minus strand of VXBW01002687.1, from coordinate 1,091,346 downwards.
ATCAAGCACAATATTATGAAGGTGCTAACAACACAGTCCATTAGTTTGTGGAAAAGATGCCTGACCAAAGGACTTGCAAAAAAATGGCAAAATCCCAGTAAATTAAAACCTGTTTTTCTTGTGATTCAAGGGTAAAAGACAGAAGAGAGTACATTAACAGAATAAAGAACAACCAGAGCATCATGCCCTTGTCAAAATCAGAAGTACTTCGGTACCACAGTAAACATAAATTCATTAACAAATAAAAGATTCAAGTAACCAAGATTTGGCCTTGCCGTAAAGGTTTCACACTCAGCTACCATAAGTAACAAAATTCTGATAAAGTCCCAAAACTTACTTTTTAGATAGTGTTTTAACCGCCATGAAAACAAGAACTGATTCAATGCCAACCACACTAAGGATTATTCCATTATAAAAAACGGCTTCTTTCCTGGTCCAGGAATACATATCCATGGTCAGTGGAGTAGCTATACTGAATTGACAGAACAAAATTGTAACAGTTAAAAAAAGGCTTCTCCTGTATAGTTGTTTCCATACATATCTTGTCCCAAACATCAAACACAGTGGTACAGAAGCCTTTCCTCCTGACAGGCACATCAGAAAACACAGGCCAGGTACACACTAATTCTGTCACACATCATCTATTAAAACTAAACCCACTAGACAAAATTCACAGCTGTACTAACACCAGTCATACTCTGAAGCATCCGATAGTTAATGAAAATATGATGGACTTAAAGCAAAGCAACAGTAACAGAGAGAAAAAAAAAAAAGGACAGGCCCTGTGAGTATAAAAATTATAAACATTTAATATTGTTTAAGTTTTAGCAACCAATCAGTCTCTAGGAACTCAATTTTCTAAAAATAATGCAATCAAGACAGAGACATATTGTTAAAAGAAATTTCAGATCCAATAGAGCTCAAAAAACTCTGAAAACAAATCTTACATCCTCAAAGGATCTGATAATTAAAAAAGTGGAGTATACTTCAGTCTGAGGTGACATTGTAATGTTTTACTTATTTTCTTGCATGCAGAAAATTTGGGAGTGAATAACATACTTCTTTAGGTAAAAAAATCCAGGCATGTAAACCAGCGTATTTTTGAATGCAATTGCGTCAACTAAATTAAACAACTGTTTTAATCGCTACTGAAATAAGAGCTTCACTGGAGCTTTTGGAGCTAATCAGAATCACACTATAAAACTACACAAAATTAAAACAAAAAGTGTAGAACAAGGCACTAAACTGAAGATCTTCTCTGAAGAGTTTAGGTAGCCCAACTTAAGGTACTTTCTTCTTTTTTTTTTAACACTTAAAAAGTTGAGGGTATAGGTTTGCATCCATTCAAAAGCTTTTACATTAATGTTTCCTATGCCACAAACTGCATGCTGCATCCGCAGTTATCACTGACCCTGAACCCATTACTCTGTATGAGTACACAGTGGTTTCATTGCATATGGTTTTGCACTTCTACTTATGAAGAGTAGGGTTATGAAAATGAGTGCAACAGAAAAGCCTTTACCTACATACCCAGTCTAACTACACAATGTGTCTGAGCATTTTGAGAGAAAATAGATAAACTTACGTTTCAAAGACAGCAAACACAAACAAGATGACAAAGAAAAGAACATTGATTGCTACCACAGCAACATGGTCAATGCTTCCTTCTGCGTCCTGATCCAGACCACCAGTTTCTGCAACAGAACGAAAGAATAATCTGAACTGCATCACCAGAAATTACAAACAGTAATGATTTCCTTACTCCATTAAGTATTTAACGTGCAGGTTGTTGGGTGACTCAGCAGTTATATTCTGACATTCTTTTTAAATCAAAATGGAATTGTTGAAACATCAATTCCTCTGACAATGAGGGAAAATGATTTCCAAACTGGTTATACAATCTGTTGTCTCACTGTAGTGCTGGGACTGACAAACCCTGAGTGACACTAAAATAAGCAAACTTCTTCTAACAATGGAAACCAAAACACTTTCTGTTCCTCTTGCAAGGCCAAAAGTGCACAGCAGAACTCTCTGCACTGCCACAGAGCCTTTGTTACTCTAACCTGGGTTTTTCCATACACAAAACCCCCACGTGTGGGGTACACATACCAGCTCCCTTTTAAAACAGGTAACTAATACAATACTGAAACTGGTGACTTCCATCCATTTAAAAAGATGTATAAAATGACTTTCAGATACTTTTTACTCTTCAAGTGAAATGGATACTCACAACATTTTAAAAAATTTGAACTGCACAGAAAAATTATATATATTGAACACAAACTGTTGCATTATATGTGGCAATTACCGTGTACTTCAGTCTCACCAACCAAATTTACTTATACAAGGTATGCCCTGTATGTGAAAGCTGATACATAACAGTATTACTCAGAACAGAAAAGAAGTATGACTGCAGAGTAGAAGTTAAGTGAGATTTTTTTTCTGTCCATATTTACTTGATCCTGTCTCTTAGAAGACAGTTCCAGGCTGAAAATCTGGAAGGATCCATACAATATGTTTTTTCCTCTTTGCTCCCAGACATCATTATGGACACAACATGGATGTGAAACAATTTCTGTACCAGTTACAAAGAGCTATAGCCCATGTAACAAGACAGTACTTCAAAATTATAATCACAGAGTAAGTTTTCCAGAAAACAAGGGTACCTTCTCCTTCAGAATTGATACTTTTGCATTGCCGTCCCATGTCATCCACTCGATGCTCTCTAGAAATTTAGAACTGTTTTCATTAATCCACATATTTGATCTACTATTCAGTCAAGTTTCTATTAAAATAATTCTAAATGGCATAATCCTAAATTCTAATTATTACCCGCTCCTTTAAACATCATCTGTGCAGTCTACATTTGATGGCAGTGAACAAACAGTGTTCAAGACAGAAAATACTCTAGCAGGGGATTATCACGTATCTGTAGCATCTCTCCCCTCCCTTCACTGCCACTAAAGGGATATGGATAAAAATCCCTCCTTGAGATTCTCAAAAGGAAAGGCATAGACGGTGAGAACCCTACAGAAAAGCTAACCTTGCTTCTCTTTAGAGAAAACACATTGGCAGAAACCATCAAAATAAAAAAATATATCAAGGCTAAGCTAATAATCTAACAGTTCTAACCTTTTTCATCAGTTTACATTCTAGCCATAGCATCACTATGATTAATTTATGCAAATAATAAAAAATAAATTTATTAAAGAAGGTAGAAACCCTGAAAAATTAGTAAGTTTATAGTTTTAGCTCTCCGGATTTCAGGTTTACTACTCCTCCTTTTGAGGATCTTATTATTTATTACAACCCACCCACTCAAACAAGATAGAATATTTCTCTTTTTTGATCTGACTACCTGAATATGGCAAAGATGAGGATAATATTAATAACTCCTAGGAGAGCTCCAAATAAAACTGGTGCCGTGTACATGTTCAGCTGAAGACGAATTAATTTCCATGTTATTCCTTCTTCTCCAATCAGTGTAAAACACGTCTGAAAAACTTCAAAAGATAAATGCATTAAGAAAATCTTCAGAATCACAAGGAAAATATTAGAACACATAGAACAAACACGTAAAACTGGCTGAGCAAAATGTAAATATTATACCTGTCAAACCTTCTACATTTTGAGAATCCTACTCCAAATATACTGAGGGATACCACTTGGATGCCAACTAGCCAGAAAACTACTCGGTTACAAACAATTACGCTGTATAAATAACACCACGACACTTAAAGAACTGGAACTGAATTCTAAGTGTACCAATGGTTAATTTTCTTGGCCATATGCAGACAGCTGATTTACTCTTTCTCTTCTTCTTCCTACATGGTAAACCTTGGTCCTGGGACTGGACTATCCCTCCTGCTAAGGGCAAGCTAGAGAGAAAATAAGGTGTGGGGGTTCTTTTAATGAAACTTTGAATTGGTGCAGAGCAAAAGATTATAAGATCAGGGCATTTGCTTAATACTGTCAGGAAGCAGACCGAGAGGCCCAATCAAATTTGGAAAGGGAATGACTTAAACTTATACACCATACAAACTACACAAAGAATGTAGATTATTTATTTTGTTCATGTAGACCCTTTAATGCTCTACCAACAGCACTAGTAAAAATCAACTGGAGAAAAAACTTTCAGCCCTAAACATCCACCTCCTTATATTACCATACACAGAGCACTTCATCTCTACTAACTGCATAATCTTACTCTCCAGATACAGAATACAAGTAATCAGTACAGGCTGTTTAGGACAAATTTGCTGGTCTCTCTTTACAACAGAAGGCAAGACTAACACATTTCTCCCATGAAGCTGATGGAGTATCTCAGAAGCCACACTTATGCCTGATCTAACCCTTGAGCTCTTTGTTCCATTCATTAGCTCTCTGGAATACCTGTGCTGTACGTTAAAATTTTTGCCAATAGGAATATTTTGTCATCATCAATACAAGATCAGAAAGATCTGTTAGACGTCATCTTCTACAACATGTGAAGCAAGCTGAAATTTTCAGTTATTTCAGAAAGGTGGAAATATTTGCTTGAGTATGGTTATGTTAAGTTCCATCTCCACCATTAAAGTGCAATTGGTCACAGGCTATTTATTGGTACTGGTATAAGAGAGCATCCTGCAAGTTGATTTTCCTGCAGCCAGCAATCAAACCAGCTCGTTTTTAACTACAAACAATTAGAATTTATCTGCACAAGAATATTTAATTTATATTGGAATACACAAGCACACACGTGTGGATCCCGTTTATTCAAATTTGACACCCCTGACAAACCATGGCTTGAAACTGCCAACATACAGCTGCTGAGGATTCCTACTCCTGACAGCAAATTTCATCCTAAAAATCATTAGAGAAGTGAGAAAAGAAGATACACTTTACCTGGTCCTAATATGAAGCCAACTGCTTGGCAGGCACTGGTATTGGCCATGGCACTCGTTCTTTCTGTAAGAGAAGTTGCACCAGCGATATACGATCGAACTACAGCCACATTTCCTTAAGAAAAACAAAACCAAGGAAGCGTTAATGTAAAGACCAAGTTACATTCTTAAATTATCCAGTTACACTTATTTTAGGTTTATTTTTTTCTTATTTTGCCAGAAAATAAAACCCAGCACTCCCTCTAGTATTTGTACACAACTGCATAATTACACAAATTTGTTACAAACTAGTATAGTCTCACTCTCTGCTTTGTTAAGTAATAAGTTATCATTCACACAATGGTTAATCTGGTACTACAGTATCATGTTAACTATCTTAACTCAAGAATTTAATAATTTTCAGAAATCTAAGTTCTGCTGTGGTTACCTGCTCCAAATCCCACAAGAGCACGTGCAGTCAGCATGTAGTATTTGTTGTGTGAATGAGGTAAATGGACGTAGGCATACAGACAATTAGCAGCTACTGAAATAGTAGTTGAAATGACGAGAGGTTCTCTCCTTGGCCTGTAATTGGACCACACACCGAACAGGGGAGAGGCAACCATCTGGCCAATGCTATATGAAGCTATTATCCAGCCCAAGAAACTTGCATCTGCTGTCGGATCAACCTGCAGAAAAAAAATGAGTCAGTTCTATGAGTAAAGTATTACAGTTTTCACACAGTTGTTCTCACACAGTACTTTGTCTGGGGCAATAAACCTTGACTAACTGTCTAAAGCAATGCACCAAACCAATAAAAAGTGCTTTGCTTCTAAGACTGTAAAAGGCTTGCTTGCAGCAAACCCAAATAGTTTTCATACAGCACTGCTGATGTTATAGGTTACAGACATAACTTCAGCAGTACGGTACACAGTTTACATGCCAGGAGCAAGGAGTCACCTAAGTTATCTCTGCACATGCCTGAATCTGTCCTGATTTACAAGGCTGATGATGCATTTTCTTTCCTTCTCCAAGAATTCAGCGCCAGCCCCAATTTTAGTGATTCTTCCAGGACCCCACCTAGGATGTGTTCTTCCAAATCTGCATCTGAAACTCCTCCTAAGATTCTGGGAGCAGTAAAATCCTAGCACAGATCATCTTAAAGTTTTAGAGACCTTTTATGCCACTTTTAACAAGAATGCAACATAGAGGGGAAAAAACCCAATCAAACTAAAGACACTATCCAGGAACACAAGCAACACCATGTTAGGAGTACCAAGAAGGTCTACGTGCAACAATCTGACATCTACAGAACAACCTCTACCTTCAGCTTCCTTTTTTACAAGCCTTGTAAACCTTGTATATTATGTTTTAACACTACAAATGAATTCAGATAAAGAAATTTCTATTGATTCACTGTTCAAGAAAACAGTGAAATTATACAGGAAAACCAAATGTTTCTGAGTTATGATGTACCTTTATCAACTCAGGAAATCAACTGATAGATTTTACATGAAATAATGAAAGCTGCCCAAGTGGATGGCAAAATAAAAGTCACATATCCACACACTTCCCTTTACTATTTCTTTTCCTAAATAATATACCAAGTTTCCTTTCTGAGCAGGAGTTTACTATTCTTATTAATTAAAAAAAGCCCCAACATATTTACAAACCTTTTGGAGATATGGCCACACAGACATAATTACAATTGAGAAACCTGCAAAGCAGTAAAAACATAACTGAAGTTACTTCATTTGCTGTGTTTATCAGTATTTGCTTTAATGAAACAGTAATTACAGGTTCATTATCCTGCCACCAAGTGTATCATAGTGCAAAAATGTGCATCAGCCTGTCACCTAGAAAAAACAATGCACTGTATACATTTTTTAAAGAAGTGACAGTTCCTTCTAATCGGAGGAACTATTTTAAAAGGGACATTTTATACGTGCGTACACACTAAACAAAGAAACCACCCATGCACAAAGCAAACTGCATGGGATTCTTCCCCTCAATGGCAGGGCAACAAGGGCCCCAGAGTAAAAAGAATTTCTTGATATATTGACATATTTGTATTCATTTATCAAATGAATTTTAATTCATCGAATTAAAAAAAAAAAAAAAAAGAAATCACTGAAGTATCCTACGATTTTCAAGATCATTGCTAGGCCCATAGAAAATCACCAGAAGTCAAAAGTCAACAGAAATCATGTTTCCAGGGAGAGCTGTTTAGGAATTAAATAGTAACTTGCTCTGCAGTAGAGATGCAAAATCCCATAGGAGAAAACAAGCTCTCATACACACTTTGAAATAGACTACATACACTACTACAAAGATCTTACTCTTAAAAACTCAGCATTACTTCTATTTTCATTCCCTAGAAGTTTCACTTTTGGATATCAGGCTGATCTTTGTTTCGTTTAGTTCTGAGCAATAACCTCACTTTGCTACTACCTTTTACCTCAAATTATTACAAGCCCATAAAACAAAGATTTAAGTAATAGGCCATTCAAACAGTATTATTTAACATTAAATCTAATTTTATGTTTGATTTGTTAGTCGTATCTTCTCTTTAGAAGCATCAGAAAATGCATCTTTTAAAGTTAATAAAAGAATAGTAGCATTAAAGAAACTACGGAATTGCCATCTAGAAAACCCTGCAATTTTCAAACCAAAATACATTAATTAAGCAAATAACATTGAACTCCACCTGTGTTTACTCACCAACACTACTGAGAAACATAGTAAGATACATAATCCAGATGGATCGCCACCTGCTCTTATAATGCTCCTGTGTTTCCACAACATCCCTGTTTCTGAAGCAAAAAATCAAGAGAAAGAAATAGTTACCACATTCTCTTCTAGTCGTTCCCACAGGACACTGAAAACATTTTTCACAAACCTCTCAACACAGTTTTGTAAGTTGTTCTGCAGGAATGGACTTCCACACAGCAAAGAATACAAAGAATGTGTTTTAGAAGCCAGCTGATTTTTCACTGAAAAATATTAGATTGACAAATCAGAAAAATAACAGAAATGCTACCACGTACCATTGCATTCCACAAAGAGATTTTTATCTAGAGAGATCTTCAGTTCTGCAATCTGGACATGCTGGAGCATCACAGATATCACACATAGCATTTAAATGTGTATTAGGCCATAAAACCCCAGACATCTTCTCAGAACTGAGACTTTAAAGATCCCAAACCCAAACAACTATTACTTCGACTAAAAGATATGGCCAGTCTATTTTTAACCATGAGAAAATAACTATATAGAGTAAAAAATATTGGTGAAATTTTTAAGAACTCCAAAAAAGAATTCAAACAGAAGTCATGAACTTCGTGAGCAGTAAGTTATTTTTCTAAAATTCATAAGGACCTTTTGAGACCCATATACTCCCTCAGAAACAAGAATATTTCAGGGTTCTTCACTTCTTTTGAACTATTTTAAACAAAATAATCTCTGTCCAAAAGATGCAGACCTGGGTTATATATGCCCAAACTTCGTTTATAAACACTGTTTATGTAGGTTCATACATAGACTTAGGCACACGCACAATTTTAAAGCAAATATAGCTATTCCACAGTATGATGTGTATATTTATTTCTTCAGAAATGTTCATGCCATTGAAGTGTTCTGGTTCAACAAAACTTTAAGCACACAAATGATGTTTCTAAGTGTTCTTTGCACTCCTACTGCCCACTGTGTTTAGGAAAAAGCCAGTCAAGCTCCTATATGCACTACGTGTCTGCTGTGTTTGGCTGCTTTCAAGATCCGAGTTAAAGCGAGCAGTGCGCTGCAAGTACGGGAACACTTCGGCAAAGAGGGCAGCAGCAGCCACCCCTACACATTCAAGATACTGTTGTTTTCCTCACAGGAGGAAGAGAACAAGCGAAGAACTACCAAATACCTACATTTCAGCGCGGCGATAATGGAATTTTATGCCTTTTAGAAAGTTCCCGAGGTAGGATGTTTAGATTTTTTTACAGAGGGACCCGGGACCCAGACCCCAGGAGGCTGCTGGCGCAGCCGGGGCAGACGGCCGCACCTGCCACCCCTCCGCAGGCCCCCAGCCAGGCGATTTCCCTCAGGTCTGCGCTTCCTCGGCGGGGCAAAGCACCCGAGAAGGGAACAACAAGCGACTCGTCGCCCATGGGGGGCGGTTCCTCCAGCGACTCACAAGGGCGTCGCCTCAACCGACCCCCTCAGGAGTTGCGAGGAACCGGAGGCAATCGGTGGCGCAGACCCGCGGCCCAACAAATCGCCTCAGATAAGACTGAGCGGGGTGGGGG